>KK351011.1:8674824-8714356 GCA_000671755.1 Glossina brevipalpis | reverse complement strand
AATCTTTTAAGATTTATCAAAAAATTGAAGGTGTATTGTTTCTTAAAAATTTTTTATAATGTGGTTTGTACATTGTAATTTTTGTCAAACTGTGCATGATGAATATTGTTAAATAATTATTTTTTATATTTTTTATAACATAAGGCATGATTTTGTTTTTCATTTATGTTTATATTTTCTATTTTTGTTTAGTTTTCGTAAGTATTTTGTTTATTTTTCCATCCTGCTTTATTATCAATTATCTTAGCAAAGTCATTTTTAGCAGAGACACAAACATCAATTATTTTTGGGGGCTAACTTCACACCAGTAAATACTTCTGCTTTAAATTGATTTGAGCTTTCTTAATATTGCAACGAACTATATATGACACCGAATGTAGTATAATCTAACATATATGCCTGAATTGCTAATAAACAAACGTGCTAATCTATGTTTTCAGCAAAAAAATACTCAAAGCATAATGTACACACTAATACATACTCAATAGCATACAAAAAGCCGAGCTCTAACGAAAACTGCATTGCCGTTAGACATACACCAAGGACTAAACGTTTCATCTTCAGATGTTTGACTTTTATTGGACGAAAAGATTAATAATAAAGGAGAACTCCGAGGATCTGCATATTACGGTGTGTATATAGCATTTGTGAACTCTGCGTGTATAGTACATAAATACTGTATTGACCTTTTCGCCATTATTGAAGTAAAATGAGAGCCAAGTTCCTGCTAAAAACCTCAAATATTTCACAACTCTTGCCTGTGCTACTACAATTAGCAAAAAATTCAAGACCTATTTTCATTGCTTACGTGTACATTCGATAAATGCTATTATATATAAATAGGAAGAATAATAGAGAAGAAAATATTTTATATATTAGTTTGGGGAAAAATGAACTTCAGGACTTTATTTAACATTTCGAATTGGAAAATAATGGATTTCTTTTTCCCCAAACTAATAATATTTTGTAATAACTGTAAAACTTTACATGTGTCCGCTTTGAATTTAATGAGCGAAGCCATTGACATCGACGACAAGAACAACAACAATAAATTAACAGCAGGCATTCAAATCGCTATTGTTTGCGGTCATTGTATTGATTGTAATGACTAGCTGTTGTTAATACTGTTGTCATAATATCTTAGAAGTGTTAATTAAATGTTCACAATTGATTTAATGATATGTACTAAATAAAAACGTGAATTAATAATGAATATATATCTTTATTTTTCTTTTCATAAATGAGTTAAGCGAATAGTAACACAATATCAATGATAAATAAAATCTATCAAGAAAAAAAGCATGAATGTATGTATATTTCTATATAAATAGCAAGAGCAATGTTATCTAGCATTGATGTTAAAAACGCTGACTTGACTTTCTCTTTCTTACTCTCTTTACTCAGCTACGATGCACGAGAAATTTAATAGGAATTCTTAAGTAAAATGTTATGTTTCTAATAAAAATGTTATTTTAATTTAGTTGATCGTGCAAAATATTCGAGCATACATATGAATGAACTCATGTCTACACATACATTATATGCATATTAGTTCATGCTAATAAATTGTCCAATAAATGACGGAAACAATAGAAAACAAAAAAAAGATCGCAAATGCAATACACATCCATACAAACATGTCATGTTTGCGTGTATGGTAATATCTCAACACTATTAAGATAAATTGTTTCGTTCACGTTGTTATTGTTATTGTAGTATTTTTGTTTTCATTAAATTGACGCTAACATTCTTTTTTCCTTATGTTCATTGTGCTGAAATATGAATTTCGTATTCAATCGTGATTTGAATATTTGCGTCATGTTTTTTTTTAATTTTAGTTTTTTGTTGTCGCTTGTGTTTTGTTTTACTGTAATTATCAAATTATCGTTCTACTGTTACGCTGCGAGCAAAGTATTTTTAAAATGTCAATTATGTTAAAATTTATGGTAGACGATGTCTTGTCTAACTATTTGATTGATGTTTATTGCTGCTAATGATCTTTCCAACAGCTCACATCATGTAAAGAAAATTGCTTAAGACAAAGTGGATTTCAAAATAATATAATAAACTTTCAATCACAATATCTGAATTTTTGAGGTCAGCACATCTTCTTAGCAATGGAATGTAATCTTCTACGTTTATTCATTACACTCGCACTTTGTATAGGCAAGTAAAAGTATCAGCAAATGAACTTATAATCGTAAGTTTGAAATTTGTTTGTTTTTGAAATAAATTTTACTTTTACTTACCGTCAACGATCACAGCGGTCAATTACACCTTTTTAAGCTTATATAAGCGCCCTTCAATTAGAAAAATTAAAACTTTGAACAAATTTTCTAAAAAGCAATGCGTTTTTAATCTTAAGTTAAATAGGATTGCTTTATAAAAATTCTCAAAAAAGCATCGGAAAGTATTTTAACTTAACCTAAGCTATCTAATCTTCGAAATATTTTTTCAAAAATTCTTAGCATCGCCCAGAGTTTCTTTTGAATTTCTCTTTATGGCTGGATTTAATCAACTAAAACATCATTTTCAATTTGAGTTCCAGGAAAGGAAAGGGGAACTGATTCGGTGTATGGAATGTTTAGTCAGTGACATTATTCACGTTCTTAAGGCTATTTTTGGACCGGGCAAATATAAGCATTTATCTGAAAGAATAAAAAAGAAAACATAAAAGAAATCGAAACAGTTAATAAAAAACTTTTTTTTTTGCAAATTTATTTTCTCTTGAATAAGTGTTTTTTGTGCTTTCAATTTATTTTGAACGTTTTCTGCGGAGTGTCAATTTTCATTTCGAGAAGAGAAAAACCTACGACCCAACTTATCAATGTAATATGGTTCTCGTCAGTTAGATTTCTCGCCAAAACATCCTGCACTAAGGTAGACAACATGTTCGAATTGAATGCAAAACAGATTGCAATGTGACTTTTATGATACGGAAAATATTAGCCAATATATTCTGATAGAGCTTAGCATATGTATTAATCTATTAAGGTGACTTTTGAAACTTACTTTTTTTAAGAATTCCTAATCAATATAAAAATATTTAGCCTAATAAAGCAGAATGTGTATGTAAAAATCTTTTGATCTTTTGAAGTCTCATTACTTTGAGATGCAATTTATTTCAGCAAACATATGAATTATAAAAATATTTAGATCTTATAATAACAATTACAAAATAACATTAGTTAGCTTTTGTTGTCATCACATAAAAGCAAATTGAAAATTCATTTCTATTAAAACATAGTAAAAACTAGCTATTAAGTTGAATCACTTTATATGCAGCGTTGCTTGTATATTAATGCAACACGCATGAAGAAGGACGCCTGTAAAAAGCAATGCATATATGCATATGTATAAGTTTATTTACATATGGCACAAATTTCCTTAGTTCAGGTCTACAGGCTTAAAAGGCACTAGAAAACTAATTCAATCATATATATATATATATATTGCGATTCTGTTAATTTTATCGAAGCGTAAAATATCCAGGCACTCCAAGGCGAATACATACTTTTTAACTTTTTAAAATTTTTTGTTTTGATGTGAATGTAAATTGATTAATTGATCTTAACACCTGTGGAGGAGAGTAGCGCCAAGAATTTCTACACAGAATTGCTATACTCTTTACAATTGATAATAGTATGTGCGCATAAGCATATATGTATATATATAGATAGACATGCATGCACACATATACATGCATACATATATATATATATAAATATATATATGCTAGTCCGTTCTATACCCAAAAAGTGGAACTGAGAAAGTGTGTACTAACTACAAAATTTTTTGATTTCTAAATTTGAATTATTTGTGGTTCTAACGGAGCGTTTGACAAAATTCCACATGGAATATGAAAATGTGAGAGGGATCCGGCAAGCGACAGAGACGAATTTGTTACGCCAGGAACTAAGGAACTAACTTAAGAGAACGTCATAGAGATATTCAAAAGAAGTTTTGGCTCAGATTTTACGCATTAGATTTTCGTTAGAAAAAAATAATAATTATGCAAACATACTTCACTTAACTTCTATGTCATTTAATAACATGTACATGACTAAAACATAAATTTATATTTTTTAAGAATAAACATTTTTATAAAAATTAGTTTAGAATTTGTGTCATTTTTTATGGTTTGATATTTTCACTTAACTATTTTGTCAATTTAAATCAACTGAAACGTACATCAAATAAATCCCATAAATCAGACATTCACAAGCACTCTCCGGCAATACGTGTCATTAAAAGCAAGCATGAAGCAATGAAAACTATTTGATTTGAATTTTCAGAACATAATGTATGCATGAACTTGCCGGAATGAACAAAAACGAAAACTTTTTCTTCAAGTCAGGCAAGAACCAAACAGTTGTTAAAAAATTCATAAAAAGAAAACAGCAACAAAACTATTAAATTTTTTATTTCCTATTTTTTTTTTAATAAAAGGAAAAATGTGTTATTTTCGCTTAATCGTAGCAAAAAACACAAACGTGTTTCTATCTTTTTGATTAAGTTTCTTCTGTGACTTTTATGAGCAAGAAATTAAAAAATGTTTGTGATTAAAATTTTCACGCGTACATTAATATTAATTTTTTCTTTTTATCATGTTATCGAAAATGCTGACAAATTTTTCCAAGTTCTAGTTTTATAGAAATCATTTATAATCTACACTGTGCAAGTCTTCCTTATATCGTTTCCCTCCTAAGTTCTTCCTTATATAACATCCCCGTTTTATAGTATTTGCTTTCTTATGAAAAACTTTTCTTCGGCATCACGGTAGCTTTGCAAAGTTTTATATTCAACAGTTGTTACCAAAACCGGTATAATCATTTTTATATCAAGCTTTTTTGCACTTAAACCAACTTTTTTAATAAATAGTTAAACAGCTTTCTTTTCATTAACATTACAGCGAAATAAAAAATACACTGAAGCTTAGTTTTTTTTTTTTTCATTTTATGAAGAAATAATGCACAAACAGCTCGCTACTTGGGAAAGAAAGTAGTCCTTATAAAAAAAATCAGTCAAATAGTTTATTTAAACTCTTTTTATATAAAAATATTATAAAATTCAGATCGATATCTACTATAATTTGGGGATAGTTAATTAGTTGATTTTACATTATCGAAGCCTTTCGAAAGTTCGAATTTTCATCCGAATTTATTGCAATTTCAAAGATTCGAATACTCATTAATAATAGATAGACGAACAAAAAAGTGACCAAGATATTGCAAATTTCGTCCCAAACAAAAATATTTTACCTTAATTCAGTATCTTTTAATCTGTCATAATATTTTCTAGAAATGTCAAAATTTTCTATTTGCACACAGCAAATGGGTAGTTGGAAAACGTGGAAAGAAAAGTATACACAAACTGTTCACAAACTAGCGAATAAACTAACATTTAGATCTTTAATATTACGACGAAAATAAAAAAAGTGTAACCATGTCAAAGAAAAAACTGAAAAATTATTACTTTTAATGTTGAGAATACGAACAAAGGTGAACTTTAAAACTTTATTGAACTGTGTGTTGAGAATATCAACTGAAAGCAGCCTTGTTTTCAGAAAAAAAAAATTAAGTTCATTACTCACAAGATAAATCTATAAAAATAATCACGTATTTAGCGCTAGCTAGGCTGTTTTATTTAAAATCGACTCCGTCCACCCGATGTAAAGGAGCATCTAAATTTAATTTTTTCTATGAAAACATTTTTAACATCAAGAAAGAAACTTCAGGATTTCCATAAAGTGTATATATTCTTTGACCAATATCAAATTCAGAATCCACAAAGACCTGTCCGTGCGTTCGTCTCTCTGTTTGTCTGTTTGCTTATTTGTGTAATGTCTGCGTTAAGCAGTTTCGCGGTTGAGATATCTGGGTCAAATGTAGCAAAAGCATTGAAAGTTCTTTGAAGTATGTTGGTATTAAAAATGAAGAAAATCGATCAGAGGGCGTACCTGCAGTATAACATAAACTGAAAAAATCTGTACTCTTTTGTTCTGCTCACTATCCGAACATTATACAATAAAAATTTGCACTGTATTCTATAAAAATCGAAAAAAATGTGCTACACCTAACTAATACTATGGAGTGTCGAAATTTAGTTTTTTTAGATTAAATTGTCGGCTAGAAAAAATTCGGCAGGGCCGAATATAATTTTTTTACTTCTTGGTATGTTTTTTGAACATTGGAAGTTTCACATCGATTCTTTTCTGCTTCTGTAGGGATTAACAGTTGTAACAGACTTTAACTCATAATGGTCCCTACCCTTCTAGTTCCATGAAGCACAGCGAATCGTTTTTCTCTTAAAGTGGTTCAGTCTGAAATTCAATATGGATAGTAGGCCCGGACCTACGGAAGGATTTTTGTGCTTGGGTTTCTCAAAATTGTCTTCATCCTCAATAACGACACGACGCAAAAACGACTTCCTCTTGTATCGTTCGGGCAAAAGAGGAGTACTCTCGGCGAATGCTCTTTAATTGCCACAAAACTCGTTATCTTGTTTGTTAGACAGATATTTTATCATTGCATTATGACTTGGTATTAAGAGCGGTTATTGTTGTCAAACGTCGGTTATTGTGTCAACGTATTGAAAAGAAGCACAACTTTATAAATCCATGTCCTTTGCTCATATGAATCCACATTTTATACTTACAGAGCTCACAATAACACGATTATCGAATTACAATTTAATAAGTGCTTCTCAAAAATTGCCTGATGGTATTGCATTCTTCAGCCGATGCGATATCAAGTCGTTAACTAAGAAATGTAATCAATTAATTAATTAGCATAAAGTTTTATGCTATTTTCAATAATAATTCAAGAGGAGGCATACAACAAATTTTAATAAAAATTTGTAAATACGAGATTTATTCATTCAATTAAATAAAAACCTAACATAAAAGAGAACATGTAATAACAAAATGAAAGTTTATTGTCACAATCGTTTGACGAATCCTCTTTCAAAAGCTTCCATTATATGCTTCAGAATCATTTTCTTAATTTAAATTGAAGGAAATCAATTTATATTTATCGTTAGTTCAAGGAGCAATGATAAGAGCTTAATGTGAATACATCTGCAAAATTTCAATCTCTTCTGCCAAAACGTGCAAAAACATTGCCAGCGAAAAAAAAACTCCGAAGCAGTGCAACTGCTACATAGCAGTGCCTTAGCAATTTACGTTTTTCTTTCTCCATTGCATCCGTCTAATATAATATCGCCCATACCTTTAAATATGCGTTGCATTGCTTGCATTATTTTGTTTTTATCAGAAGTTGCCGTTGGCTTCTTTTCGTAAAATGTTCTCGGAGTTTATTTCGTCTTTTTTTTTGTATTTATGTAAGTCTTATGTAGGTTTACTCGCTTTAGGTTATCCTTTTTCAATGCGTAAATATTTTTTTATTTGTAAAATTCATTTCGTAGATAAATTACCAAAAAGAAGCTATAAACACTAACTAAAAGTGTTTGCCCATGGCTGTGCTATTATTTGTTATTATCATTTTGTAATAATTGAATTCATTATATTGATGAAATAAGATAGAAGGAAACGTTAAGAAGAATATTATCGAAGTCAAAGTTCAAGCAACAACTTTGGCCATGAGAACGGTTTTTTTAAAAGTTTTGGCAAATAAAGGACGAAGCAAAAAGAAGTAAGTTCAGTCAAAATCTACTTTTCAACTTAGTGATATGAATGTTAGAATAAGTTGTACTTTTACAAAAATTTTAAATTCGCCAAGCACGCCATTCAAGAACGATTTCAAGGACGATTTTTACGCAACTGTAGAAAACAAGAAGTTTTGTTAAGAAGTATCATACAAAAACTAACCAAGAAAGGTTCTTCAAACACTATTTTTTATTAATTATTAATTTTTACTTTTATTACTCTACTATTGCTCTACTAGAAAAAATACTTCTATAATTTTCTTTTATCCCTATGCGTCACTTCTTCTGGTAAGGAAATAATTGATAGCGTTTACTTAAGCTAACACTGGGGTTGAATTACGCGGTTGTCAAATAAATTAAAGAAATTTTTTTGGCAATCTTTTTGAGACGGAAAGAAGAATTAAAAATTAAATTCTAATAATTCTAATCGGGAGAACCTGTTCGATTTTCCCATCTTCGTACCGAGACTAGAGAATAGAGAAGCTCACTAAATGTGTAAATAGAAATAAGCAAAAAACTTTACTTCTTTCTTTTTTCTTAAAAGCAGAGGTGCTTTCAGTCTACGTTGTATTGTGGGCGTGCTGTTAGGCTGATTTGTCCCATTTTCAATACGCGGATAAGCAGACCCAAACAGATGGATTCCGAATTCGCTATTGGTCAAAAGTACGCATTTATTGGGGGCTGCTTGAATAATTTTTTTTAATGTTATAATCTTACAAACGTTCTCACAGCAAATTCAAATTTCATTGAAATTTATTGTACCTATTATATATATATATATGTGGCGTGGTAAGAAAATTATATTCGGCTGTGCCGGATCCTTTACATCCATCGCCTTTACGTACCGATGGATACGTTTAGGCGCATTCCAAATTTCATACTGATCAAGAATATGTACATTCTATGTGGTTCCACAAGCATCTTACATAATCTTACAAACATTTTCACAAAACGAATTATATTTCAATATGCTATTATATCGAGTCGAAACGGGGTCGAACCTTTCCATTTTTGCACAGAGAAGACGAGACAGCTAGCGCAAAATTTTTGGAAATTTTTCTAATTCTATTTTAATTCTTACGAGTAATGAGCAAAAATCCAATCATTGCACAGACGGACAGATAGACAAGCTTAAATCGATTCTAATTATGATGCTGATCAAGAATATATGTACTTTGTGAAGTCTTCAAAATTTCTTTTTGGTAGTTACAAATCAAATGACAAAATAAAATATACCCTTCACAACACCGTCGTATTTGAACTAAAAGAAATCGATCAAGACGAAAATAGCACTAATTCTTTTTTGCCGCTTGTTCTCAACACCTGATTGATTTTATTTTTTTACTGATGTTGATTGTAGAATACCACCCTCATCTTTACTACAAAATAAGTCTTAGCTGAGAATAAATTCCAAAAAAATAATGCTCATATTTTACCTTTCATAAGCAGCGTTATAAGCAGCCTTACCACTGTTGCTTTTAATGCTTCATGTAAAATTTTTTACATTTTTGAGATGCCGTGTTACTGTTCGCCGATCATCAAATAGGAAAACGTGTATTTTTTGCATTTTGTTGTTTTTACTGCATATGTGTGGTACGTTGTGGCAGAAAAGTTTCCAGTAATCAAGGATTCCTATGTTTTCCTTGCTTTGTTTGCGAAAGTATGTTTAATAATAAATTTTACTTTATTCAAAGTTAAAAACATTTGCTTCATTTTGCTCTCTTCATACATATATCGTACATATATATATATATATAAATATATATATATATATTATTTTTTATTAATTTATATTGTGCATGTCATGCGTACTTACCCCTTTAATGTATGCATTATTTTAATTAAATTCCTTTGCTGCTCTATTTCGCTACACTGACGTGAATTTATATTTCAATAAAATTCTTTCATTCTTCACTTTATGTTTTATCAATGCTTTTATATTAATTAATAAAATAAAATTTATAAAAAATTATTGTTGAGAAAACAGCATTAGACAGTTAGTCAGTCATAAATGGTTCAGGGACAAATTAGTTAACTTATCATTTACGTTGCTTTTATTTACAACTTTTATTTGTTTTTTTATTTAAATTTAATTTATTGATCACAAACTTTTACTACATTCGAAGATAATTATAATAAAAATTATAACAAAAAAAATTTTGAAGAGAAAATTAACCAAAAAAAATCATCTCTCTCAGTGCGATCATTCAAACTATTCTTATGTTAGCCCCAATTATGAATAAAAAATTTGCGAGAATTCGCTTCGATCATACTATTGCAAACATATGAATGCTTAAGAAATCTAGTTCTCCATTTTGCAATTGTGAACGAAATCTTACTATGAAACATACACTTTGGAATGCCAAGAACCTTCCAAAGTTCAAAGATTCATATTCGGCGCATAATATAAGCAAAGTTTTTAACTTTACTAAAACCCTTACAACAACCATTTACTCCATTCTTTTTTTAGAAAAAAATACAGCCCATAGTCTTAGTTGCTAGTACTTATAGTTATAGTTTGTATTTCTAGAATTTCTTTCATTGATCTAAAGAAGCTATAATAAAAATGTTATTCTTATTCCCTTCACCGGTCAATGAAAAAATTTTACAAATTATATTATAAATAATTAATTTATATTTCCTTTTGTCCGAATATATGACTTACATTTCATTAAAAGTTAAACTTTTATCACGATCTTTTATCTTTTGTTTTTAAAGCAGTAGAACAGGTTGCTACACAACTAATAAATATCGCGTTGCAAAAGGATGAGAACTGATTAAAACTGTTCTCAATTTCAAATAGAATACCCTAAAAGAGTGTAATTGATAACTTTAAAATTTTTGCCATGAAATGAAATGTAAAATATTACTGACGTATTGTTGCCGTTAATGATTTTGCTGCCAACTATAAGGTCGGCAGCAGTCTTTCAAACGATCTATTGCTTACAAAAATATATAAATCATACTTTCACTGATTTCGCGAGAGACCTTGGACTGAATTTCGCTGTCGCATACTGCAACAAACAATTAGATCACATCGATTTTCTAATTCAATTTATGTTACTAAATTAACAATAATTGTACTAAGTCTCAGCTTTATATCCCAGATTTTGCAAATTAAGGACAGAATCATAAATCATATTTAATATGTGGAACCTTGGCAACCTATTAAAAAACAAATACTTAGTATGTTCTACATTATAGTGAAGAGAAAGTGTATTTTAGTTAGTATAAAGAAAAGGCCAGCAAAAAGCCTACGAATAACATTTTTATGATCTCTTCAATTGTATTAATATCAGAAATATTTTTATTTATATTGAGAAGCTCCTATTATTGATTCGTTAATATAATCTTTAAACCAAGCTCTTAAGAACGGATTCTCAATTATATGTAAGCGGCAGCAAATTAGTCTATTATTCTGATCGCCCATTACAGGCTTTCAGACACGACCTTCAAATCGGCTGAAACTCGATTATGCTCAATATCTTTAAATCAGAAAGCATTTTCCGAACAAATTAAGGAAATTAATTCATGGCAACCCTAAGTAAATGTTAGTGTAAGCAAAACAGTCGACGTAAGAATGTGTGTGCAGCAATAAAGAAAGAATATTAAAGAAATTAATGTTTCTACAATAAAAGTTTTGATTGAACAAATCTTTCGTATATAAATACATTGTTACGAAAAATTCTTTTTTCTCCTTTTTTCGTAGTTTATGAATTAACACAATGGCGTACATTTTATTCAGAAAATTATTTAAGTAAACTTTTTTACACGCTACACTGCTTATATATATAACGCCTATGTTGTTCGCGTTCAATCTATAGGTCATAATTTTTAAGATATTTTGACGAAATTTCAAATACTAACTCTCCATTAAAAAGTGTTTATATGAGAAAAATTGCAATTTCTACTAATTCACCAAAACTCGCTAAAAACTCATATTTTGCATATAAAACAAATAAGAAAAATTTGTATAGAATGGACCCATTTTTTGAATTATCTCATATATAACTGTTGCTATGAAAAATGTGTGTTTTTAATGCAAAAATTTGTGATTTTTAGTATTTCATGGTGAAATTTGGTAAGTAATAGTAATTTGACTTAAAAATTAACTGGCCCAAATTTAGAACAGATAGGTCCTCATCACATGTAAAGATAGTAATGAAATGTAAATCTTTGTATGACAATAAAGTTTAATTTCTAGTACTAGTAACACAGAATTATTGGAAGAATAAGAAGGTTTCAGTGCAGGCTTTAGAGCCCATTACCTGTAAAGGGTTCACGAAAGCCACGCCTTTACGTGGAAACATCATATAATATTTGACATTTTATTACGAAATTTAGTAATGAATTGCTTTCGCCTATAATCCGTTGATCTGTTTTAACATCCCCTTTCGAACACTTACATCTTTTTTCGATTTCGATTTTTTCGAATATCACGATTCAAGTAAATCGGCTGAGGCAAATCGTTTGCTTGTTGTAAACCTTATGAAACAACTCACGAATACCGCATTTCATTCGGAGGTGGGTGTCCTCTTAAACGCTATATCTCTTAGCGAAATTTTGTTGATCTTCACGTTAAGCGCCAGTTGCATAAGTCGACTTTATTTTATAAGACCAGCGAGTAAATCATGGAATGTCTTTGTTTGCTTTTATTTCTTCTGCAACATTTTGCGACGTAAGAGAAAAGAAAAAGGCAGAGTTTTCATATAGGATTATTTTATTTAATTTTCGTAACAACATTATTAATCAAAAGTTTTGCGTCACAATACTTATAATGTAGTTTTAAAAGAAAGAGAGCCATATTACGCATGAACGAGGATAATCACTTCAAAAGTATTCAAATTTTCTCAGTAAATGCATAATGGTTCATACGGTTTTGCTCTGGATGTTCAACTGAGACGTAATAGAAGATGGAAGAGATCCGTGTTGCGAGGTGAAGGCTACATTTCTTTGGCGAAATCTTTCTCACAGTGATAAGAACACTTCGCCAAAATTCGAATTTAATTCACGTATTTTTTTTTCTTTTTTTTTTTGCTGTTTGAATGAATGCATAGCATTTTATAAGAATAAGAAATACTTAATTGACTAATATTTCAATTTCCTGCTGCTGCTTTTCTATCGCCCGAACTCCATGGATTTCAAAATCGTTAGTTCGAACGAACTTGGACTTAAGCTTACCGTTAAGTTTCTTTCAGCAAGTTTTTCTTAAAAACTATAAACGTGTGTAAAAAATCACATAAGATTTAATAATAGTGTTTCAATGAATTAACGGAAACCGAAAGTCAAAACTTTCCGACACACATTGTGCCATAAGTTCTTTGATATCATGAAAAAACGGAAAGGGCACATAACATATGATAAAATTGAAGAACAAAATTTTAATTAAATAGACAAATTTTCTTTTATATATGAATTGTTTTCATTGCCCCTACCCTCATATTTTTCGAATTACATTTACACTTACAATTTATCAGATTATTATTCAACAACGTAAATAATCAATCGAAATCATAAAAGAGAAAATGAGTCGTTCAACATACTTATTGAAAACAATGTTTTTTACTTACTTTACTTAATCAGCAAACGATACATTATTTATTTTATGTTGAAGAGTGGGAAGTTTATAAGTTTGGCTGTCTTGTTGGTAACGTCTGAGGAACGTTACCGCAAAGAAGAAACCGCAACCAACTCGGTCCAGCCCTTTGAACAAACACTTCATTTTCTAAGATTTCAGCAAATTTCTACATGAAGTTTTTTTTTAATGTATACATTTACAAATAATATTTACAAATATTTACAATATTTGGAGCCTTGATATAAAAATGTATTGTTTCCCAGTCGCAACTGTGGATGAACTGTTAAGAAGCGCCTCTAGCAAGTGAATACACTTGGGTTGAAAGCTCATTGCGGTAGAGGAGCCAATAGCCTAAGCTTCTAATGCTCTGATCTATCGAGTCTAAGAATCAATTTCATTAGTCTAGACTATAATAACAATAATAATAATATTATTTCTCATTTAAAAAAAAAAATCCAAATTTATAAGAAATTTGAAACGTAATTGAGCAGTTGACTAATAATTTAATCAAAAAGATAAAAACGCAAATGAAAGCAAAATAATAACAACCACAAGCTCTTGCAAAAGATTGGAATTGAAAAATAACGCCATTAATTAATATTTGATCTACGAACAAAACTATCAGTAAACGAAAATTGTAGTCAAATAACACGTAAAATCTGAAGAGATTAGAAAGCCAAAAATTTAGAAAAAAAGGAATATAATTTAAAATTTTACTTTCTGTAACGGTGACAGCGAATAAGCTCAATAATACGAATTTACGCCAGCAAAGCTCTTAAAATCACTTAATTGAGACCTCCCAGGTTGTATCAAGAGTAATAAATTTATGTTCAACTTATAGGAAGTAATGTAGATATATTTTTTTGAGTTTATAATGGACGATAAAGAGACAGATTTTCTCCTTGAATGTCTAGTTAATTAGATTGAATTTAAGGATTTAAGTGCAAAATCTTTCAATATTTAGAATTAATGGGATAAGTGACTAAAATTTAGTTAAACGTATGAATGAATATATTACTTGCACGAGCCAGCTTTTATACTCCTTTTTGTGTTTTTGATTTTAAATTCTTCCAAAAGCTCATTTAACAACTGAATAAGAATTGAATAAAAGGATATTTCACTTATTTTCTATGTAGAACCCGAGAAGAAACTAGAAATAATTCGACAAAATGCTACGAAACTTATACAGAACTAAAATTTTCTAAGTTAACTTCCCTGTCAAAAAAACGTTGTATTTAATGTTTAATTTCAAATTAAAACTAATTAAAGGTACTCTAAACAAAATCCTATTATTCTTAGCAAAAAAAAAGAATTAGAAAAATAATTGAATCGTTAAAATATTAGTTTTGGTTTTTCTTCTAAATATACTTTTAATAACTCGAGTTTTTCTCTATTTTGTTCTACTGTTCATTTGATGACTTTTTTCTTCGTTATCTTCCATAATTTGGTTTTTTTCCGCTCCTTCTTGTATAAAAAAAGCACCGTTCTATTGTTTATCGTAGACCTGATTAGTTGTTATCCATAAAGCAAAAACATGGAATTATTTACACATTCTGCATAAGTTATACAGAATCGTTGCAATTACAGTTCTACATAGAACTAAATTTGTGCTGGAAGTTCTATACAGAGAAAAACATCGGTAGTATTATTATTACCAGGAAAATATGGATAATTTTCCAAATTTATTTACAAAAGACTAACCCATGCGTTGAAACAAATGTTTTCATCTACGTTGGGTTGAGTACAAAAATGTTTTAATAACTTTTTTAAAACAGAGAACCACCCCAGCTCCCTCTAGGTCCTAACATCAACCTATAGGTCCATTGTCAATTGTCAGGCAAATAACTTTGAATTTCAATTATTGTTTCGTTTTTCAATTAAATTAAAATTAATTAAAAATGTCATAATATCGTTCGTAGACAACCTTATCCTAACCTAAATTTTTTTAAATCTGAAATCAATCGATTGGGAATCGAGATACATTCGTGCATACGATCAGCCAAAAAATCATAGCTTCGAAAAAAAGTGGATTAAGATTTGAAATAACGGTAGGTTTAAGTAATATTAACAAGTGATTTCTGCTTGAAAAATCAAAGTTTCGAACCTTGTAAACAATTTGAACCCTTATAAAATCTCGTGTGATGTCATTCTTGAACATTTAAGGCATAATTTGAAACGATAAAAAATTGTAAAAAAAATTCACTGAGAATGCCTAACCAATCCGCTTTGTTGTTCTTACTCCAAAATCGGGCGTAAAGTTTGGTTATAAAATCTACACTTTTTTACTGTCAGCTAATATAAGATTAAAACATAAGGTTGCTCCATCTTTATATTAAATAACATCTAACATACGAACAGATGCAATATGTTATTAAAAATATGCAATTTTAGGTATAATTACTTATAGAATATTATTCAAAACTATCATGATTAGCAAATCAAAGACAATTAGATTTAAATAAATGTGTTAAATTTGATGTCGAGATGGTGGGTGTCCAATATTCGGCTTTTTAATGCAAAAATAGTTTTCTCACTTGTTGTTGTTGTCTGCTCTTTGTGAAAATGTACGCCTAAGTATATATTCATTTGCAATCAAATAATAAATATGAATGAATGACATTGATAAATGAACTTAACGCAACAAATTGAATTGCATACCACTTAACGACGAAATACTATATAAGTTATTGTTTGTGACTGTTGTGAGTATTTACAGTAACCAAGGATGAGATGGGAAAAATGCATACAAACTATCTAACACATAAATAATACGTGATGTTATTTAAAGAAAATGTTCTATTTTTTTCATTTGTTTTTCGTTCTTCTTTTTACACCCGTTACTCAAGGATGGGAATATATTAATTTTGTCATTTTCTTTACAATATTCAGAAGGAAGCTCTAGAGATTCCAGAGAATATATATATATTCTTGATCATCTTCAAATTTAAAATCTAGTTAAACCTGCCAGTCTGTCCGTCTGTCCATCTGTGTAATGTCTGTTCGTGTATCCGTCTGTGTAATGTCTACGATAAACATACTCTTATCCGCAGAAATGAAGACATCGTCTTTAAATTTGGAACAAAAATTGGAACCTCTTGCGTGTAGTTGGGATTGAAAATGCGACAAATTTAGTTTTAAGAAGAAAAAGTTTGGCTCTTTTTCTCATTAGGTCTCATAGGTTCTCTCTCATTAGTCATAAATCAAAATATCCTTTAATATCGGTACAAAAACGGAAAGAATCGACCACGTCCACTCGATATAACAGAATATTGGAAATCAATTTTTTTTGGGAAAATGTTTGTAACGTTAACCTGAGAAACTTCAGAAACCCCATAAACCCCCTTAAATAATCTTGATCAGTATCAAAGTCGGAATCTCTCCAGACGTATTCGTCCTTCTCTCTGTCTGTTTATCTGTGTAATGTCTGCGATAATAATTTCCCCTATCGCAAAAATTACGATGTCTGGATAAAACATTGAAAGTTCTTTCACATACGTTGGTATTGAAAATGAGCCAAATTATTCACAGGCCATGCCTACAATAAGAAATAAGGTGAAAACACCACTTTTCACCTAAAAAAATTAGATTTTTTTTTAACTTTTTTAAGATAAAGTGGATGGGTATAAAAGACTCGGCACAGTCGAATATAAATTTGTTTGTTGTTTTCCCTAATATAATATACTTTAGTTCTTAATATCCCGCGATTGAAGTTTTGGTCTAAAATTCAGCTTAAGCATGTCCATTAGCCTTGTCTTGAGGTTGTCATCATCGTTAAAATTGATACAGAAAATTGTAATTTGTTATCCACATTGCACTGACTAGAAAGGATAATTCCTGTTAAGTAGGATATAGCATTCATTCAATTCTAATAATATTGAAGATACATACTTGAGAACGCGTAAATTATGTGTACTCTTGATAGAACAGTGAAATTGATCTAAAAATTGATCTAAAATAAATTTTACTCGGCGTTACTACTACGATGCAATTTAAATTTCCAACATAATAAGTCTTTCCGTTTGCGTCAGATAATACAAGCGAAGTCAGACAGTACTCAGCCCCTCAAATCCCTCAGGCACTCGTATGCTTAGCGGACAATTTCCTCGAAGTGCGACCGTTCATCTCGCCAGTCAAAAACCGAAACGGAAGTTTTTTTCTTTTTTTTTTTTTTGGATAAATATCTGTCGCATTTTTTTTTGCTTGTAGTGGGCATGGTTCGGTCTTTTTTAACACTTGATTTGGAGCTTCGAATTTTTGTGTCAATTTTTGTTAGAGTAAGTTTTTCAAAAATTTTTTTTATTATAACAGGAAAAAGATTTTGTTCATTTGTGGTTAACACAGCATGTTGAATATATACCTTTAGAAAACATATGACGTTCAATATTCCGTTACTCAATTGTAGTAAAACTGTGCTTCCCAACATTCAACCTGCATTTAATAAAAAGAACAAGCAAGCGATAAGAATCCACAAGTTTCGCTTCAAGTCCTTTACAATTTTATATTTTCTTTTTTTTTAATTTGTTTTCATTCTTTTCCGTCACATTACTTATAAAATGAAAATAAAATGCAATTAATTTTTAAATGCATAAATAACAAAATTTTAATCGACTATAAGCGAAACTTTTGCACTCACTACACCTGCCTTAAAAAAATAAAAAAATTTTAATTTCAACACTCTATGATATTGGGAAAGCGTTTACTTTAACCGGTTTGATGTATTTTCAGTAATCGCAATATGCTGACTCTTCAATTATATTTTGCAAATTCGAAGTCGATAACTTAATTTCAGCGACCGGGAAAATGTTTACCACAGATCTAACCGAAGGTCAGGTCGATCCAAAGTTTAATACTGACCAAGTACCAAGCTTTGCGTATTGTGCAAACGTTCCAAAGTTTGAATGTATCCGCAACTTCGCGATGATGAATATAATGACTCCTATATGCCGTATAAAACGTTGAGCGAAATTTTAATGAAAAAAAAACTTTTTTCCATCGTTCTTCTTAAGAATTTACTCATGTGTCACAGACACCTACGTCTTTTTCTATAGATTTTCATAACTTCATAACACGTGTCAATTATTGTGTTATATTTTTCGCTGATGTGCTTATTTGTGCGAACATGTGAGTATTGCCAATGTGTATAAGAGTAGGAGGTTATGTAATTTTAAATAATAATAAGGTATTATTATCATTCTTATTAAATTTCTAGACTAATGAAATTGATTCTTAGACTAGAGAAATGAATTGAACACAAGCAACGTGGGCTATCGGCTCTTTTTTTAAAAAACGAAGATTAGATACTAAGCCTAGTGATTTTAATAAAATAATAGATTAATTTGATATTGTGTTTGGTAGTAGTTGATCAAAATGCACAATTCTTCTAATAAGAGAAAGGTTTACGCAGTCGCAAAGATGGTGTCTTATTGCAAGAATTTGAACACAATTGCATATTGGAGCAGAAGATTTCTTAAGCATCTATTGGTGTGTTGCAATGGTATAGCGATATCTAGCAAATGTTCTAATCTTGACTGTGTCAATATTAGTTGAATAGATTGGAGAAACACGATAAAGATTTACTGAACAATAGTGCTGATGGTAGTATTATCGATTAGCTTTCATGATTTTCTATTTCACTTTTTTTCTACACAATTTTCACTTCAAATTTTCCGATCGCTGACAATGTTTTAACTGCCGCACTCAATCTGGAGTTACTTTTTATAGAGATTTTTAACCATTCAGAAGCTGATCTATTTGCAAAATGATTCTTATATGTTAGTAATATTGATTGAGAATATTTTTTTTTTAAATAATATTAATATTAATAATATTTAATTGTGAATAAATTCAGAAACGCATTTAAAAAAGAATTTTCTCAATTTTATTATAATATTTAAAAGCGCACGAACAAGCAGTAAGAAGGCAATTTAATGCTTAGGCACGCATATAATAATATAAAATAATGTAAATATCTATACCAACACAAGTGCATACTTATAAGCGCAATATATAATAAAAAGTAGAAAGTGTTTATGACTTAAAGCATGCTTCTCAATACTCTAGCCATTATTTTTCAGTTTTTTTTTAAAGAAAAACAGTATCGTATGAAAGCGCGAGCATACTATTGCAGAATTGGAAACTAATACGTAAGACAGTAGTATTTATGTATAAGATAATCTTATATTTTATTTTATATATTTTATATATTTTATTTTATAAATAATATATAAATAAAAATAATATATAAAATAAAATAAAATAATTTTGTAAACATCTATTTCATTCCTAACACATAGAAATAAACAAAATACGTAAATAAAAGCAATGCTTTTTCAACTTAACCACATTTACATTCATGATTCTCACATCCATTTTCATGTAATACAGTTATATTACATTTATATGAAGCAAGAATGTTCTAGCTCGCTGACATATCTGTTTTTTTCTAAACAACAGGGAACACAACCGCGTAAACCTCATTTCAATTCAAAATGGAGTATCCGGCGGAAATAGAAAGAGCTAATGGTAATTATAATATTGAAAATATTTATTTTTAATATAATTTAAATGATGACTTTAACATTTATTTTCAGAGGGCATTTAAAATCTAATTTTAGAAGGTAAAATGTATTAATTTATTATTGTTATTATATTACATTATTATTAATTCTTTTCAGATGAAAATCAGAATATGATTGCAGGAGCCATCAAGTTATTTACAAGTACCACGCCTACTTTTATTTGTTCATGTACCATCCGAAAAATATGCTATGTGTTTTCACCTAATTTATATTTCAATTTCTTTCTTACATGTGACACTATTCCGTATAATATTTTACGAAAACTCTTTCTATATAAAATATTTTACGAAAACCCTTTCCCTATAATATTTTACGAAAACCCTTTCCATATAATATTTTATGAAATCCTTTTCCATATAGTATTATATATAATGAAATTTAAATCGGTCTCATTTCTGAGACAGTTTTCAGATGTAATTGAGATTTATTTAATAGATAGATTAGATCCAGGCGCGTTATTGGCAACTGAATCCCAACAATTGTTTCTTTTCCGGTCTTCCGCTTGTTGTGAATACAGATTCAACTAATCGAAGGAGAAGAATCGGGCAAATATAATACTATATGGAAAGGGTTTTCATAAAATATTGTATGGAAAGGGGCGGGGGGGAGTGTGTTACATTAACAGTAACAGGAGTGAGCAACAACGGCCTTATGCGCGCGGCTGACCACGTTAGTACTAATTCATCATTGTTTACTATTGTTTTAAAGTAAACTTAATAATTCAATGTAAGTTTGTTTTTTGGCAGATATTGTTTATGATTTATTAATGTTTACTCGCTTTTACAACTTCCTTATGAATTATAATAATAAAACAAAACTTTGCAAAATAAACATAAAATATTACAGTAGATTATATGAAATTTAAATCATTTCGTTATAGTTGCATTAATATTTCTTAAATTATTTTTTATTATGTATTAAAATCCTTCAGGAATGATCACAAAAATGGCTGAAGTCAATCGATTTTCAATAGTGTTCGTCGTTGAATCAAAACATGACATTATGCCAAATTAAATCGAAAACTGCGATCTGTGCATAGCATACAATGCATAATTGGCATTCGAATATTTCAAGCAACATATCCGAAGAGTAACAAATAGAGTAATAAATACAGTAAATATACAAACGAAGAATAGATGGGATCAAGTGAAGATTATCGCCAACTATTCTTAATTATTTGGCTGATTGCGGACTATTAATCCATGCGCTACGAATAATTGACATCTTTAGTTGAAAATTGTAAGCATTTACAACCTTGTAAATTCTGTCGAAGCCTGTCATTGCTGACCATAACGAGAAATAAAAAAGTTACAACATAATCGTCATTAAAAAAATTCCTATAAATCCTTCAATATAAATGATTAGCTCAGTGAAAGTTGCTATGACTTAAAACGAATTTTAATAAAAATCTTAGATAATTTGTCCGGCAAAAGAAATAAAAGTGATAATCAGTTAAGACCATAACTTAAGTGTCAAATGGTAAAACCTAAAAACTTCCCTGAAAGTAATCCTACTACATACATATAAAAGCTGAAATTTGTTGCTAAAAAATTACACTCAAAAATAATTACTAAAATGGATATTTTTATTCGAAGTGCTTTCAATTTGATCATGAATCTAGAAACTAAGACGCTTTATATAAAAATTAGCTTTTCAATTATCCTATTTACCCCATAGATCCTTATGGCCTAAAGAGAAATCTCTTCTTTCATTGGCATCCGATTGTAATAACGAAAAAAAAAAGAGCCCAGGAGATGAGAAAATATTTCTTACTATTAGTTCGAGTTAGATTATTTAGCACAATCAATGCTTAGTACTTTATACACACTTATAATGCTTTGGCTACACATTTGAAAACGTCATGGTACGCGATAAAAAACCAAAAAAAAAGTCTGAAAACTGTCTTTTCTTAGTTTGCGTAGTTATCCTTGATTTTTTCTTCTTTTTAAGTTTTTGCGTGCATATTCCGCACACAATGAAATGCTAATGGTTCGGTTTTTTCCATGTAATCGAAAATAATGCACACTATGCGTGACAGTACCTTAAATCCTCTTTAATTTGGTATATTTTTAATTTTAAAGTCCCTTGTGAACATATAAAAAATGATCCAACTTTTGTACCTGTCACCGAAAGATGGGTACATTTGTAACTGTAACAAGCTTCGAACTATCTACAAAATATAGATCTCAGCATGTCCATCCATCCATCTGTTCGTTTTGATAATGTCTATGGTAAGCATTTCCTCAGTTGCAAAAATTATATATAATTATCGGCTGCGAAGTTGACAAAAAGATCGAAAATTCTTACACTTAGGTTTGTATTGAAAATCGATCAAATCGGTCAGGGAACAGGCATATGTTGAAATATAAACTGAGAACATTTCTCTTTTCAAAAGCACATAAATTAGTTCTTTTGCTCACTACTTATAAACCACACAACAAATGCAAAGAAAAAAAGCTTTCACGTACATTTCGCGGAAGATCCTACGGTATCTATACAAAAATTGAAATTATAGGCCGCGTTCACTCAATCTTATATAGCATCGAAATTTATATTTTTTTCCTTTTTTTGAAATTTTTTAAGATAAAAGTGCTGGGCATAGAGAATCTGACCACAGCTAAATATAATTTTTTTTTTTTTAATTTCAATTTTTTCTTACTGTCTTTGTCTCGCACTATAATCTTATTACGTTTCCTCTGCTTTCAACTAACAGAGCAATAAAACAGGCTGGCACAGCAGCAAATCCTACTTAACTGTATTTAAAATAAAATACTATAACTTGGTTTATCGTAATTAAATTGTTAAAGAACATTTGTTACAATCGGTCCTTGCGCTCCTTTGAAGGCCGTCCTTCCATTACACAACATGCCGGTTCAGTGGTTGTGTTACATTCCTTTTTTAATAAGAAAGGATGATTTATTACGTAAAATCATGACTGGGTGCCGCATAATATTGCAATTGCATTCAGAAATAGGTTTTAATCAAAGCTCGAAATGCATAAATTCTTCCCTAATGATAGATCCATAAAAAGTTCTTAAGCACGCATTAAATTTAATGTCCAATTCAATTTAGTTATCTTTAATTCAGTTGAACAGCTACCATGTCAGGAAATTTGAATTAGTGTTCTTTCTGGGACGTATAAAGTCTATCAAAAAGACCAATGAAATAAATTCTTGGACTAAAAAAAAATACGATGAACACTTGTAGCTAAACCTATCTATTCTATTTCTTTAAGAAAGATGGACCAGACAGTTAGTCCAGCGGTTTTAATAAAGCTAAATATTTTATTTATAGTACGATCTTCTGGTATTTTAAAGATACCTAAAGGATAGATGGTCCGCGTACGAATCTTCGAACTAAGGAAAAGTTTTGGCGCTCAAAAAGTGCATGTTTAATTGTAAGATTTTGTCCACAATTCTTAAAAATCCATTAACGTGTGGATGGTAACTGCACTGAGGACTTTTTTCATAAATCTTTTCTTTAATTTTTTTTCAAATATAGATTTGAAGCCCAATCTTATCCATTGCGCCATTCATAATTAAAGACGCCGAGGCAACAGTCTTGTCTTCTAGATCTACTCGCTCATTTCCTAGGACTCCAATATGAGACGGTAACCAAAAAATGTTACATTTGCTCCCGGCAATATTTGTGATAAGAACTGTCTTGAGTTTGGCTTCACGAGTGTGTGGTTTTCATGTACGATATGATTGATCTGAAGCATTTGCGATTGCGTAGGCAGGGAACATGTAGTCACTTTTAGAAGCGGTTTGTAGAAACAAAATTCCAACTAGAAAGAGAGTGAAATGTCAGAAGAGTTGACTTGAAAGTCCCACTGTAAATTGAAGTCAAATTTTCGGGAAATCACATCACATGTTCCATAATAACCATTATTTAGACTATAACATTTGTTTAAAAATTTTGTCAGAAATACTATTTTTTTTTCTATTATACAGTAATACGTTCCAATAACAGTCCAAAGCCTTGTTTTTACCCGTAAAACAAACCTCTCGTATTATCTAAGGCGGTTGCCATTTTAAGTAAAAATGATTTACCGTAACGGTGACTACTTATAACATAGTGTCGTAGGACCAAATAATTGTAGAATGAACGCGCAACCCTTGAAAAATGTTTTATTCATAAAAAAGACAAATTAAAAGGAGAATGCAATAGAAATAATTTTCTGAAACCAAAAATATATGCTCACTATGTCAGAAATATGTGCTCTCTACTGAAAGAAATCATTTATTTAATCTTGTGGAAAAAAGAATCGCAGACACAAAAATTTTCCTTAAAAAAATTAATTTTAATGGAAAGTTTTGTATGTTTCCTACATAAAAAATGTAAACACAATGAATCAAAAACCAGCATCGAAATATAACGAATATGTTAAATAAAGCATCTGCCTCAGAAAACGATTAAACGATATTTGTAGAAATCTTAGTAATCTTAACTTGAATTGTTGAAATTATGCTATAAATGCATTAAAGAACTTACCAAATTTCTAGATATATTATTGTAATAAATTGTAAGAAGCAGTTCACAGCAGTGTTATGTGAATTTTTAGATTTTCAAAAATTTCTTTAAAAAGCAACACAACAAAATTCGTGTAACCTTCACGTAAGCTCAGTGAGAAGTCATACACAACATAAAGAAAAATTCGATTTGATTTAAATTTTCTATATTTTTTCTTAATTTAAAACGCACCATATGTCGACGAGTATCGTTCCTAAATCAAAATTCACCGTTAACGCAACAATGGCCAATAAAATAAGTAAACAATAGCCGCATTAATATCGTGGAAACCAATCAATGACAGTTAAACAAACAAATGGTATAAAGTTAAATTTTGCACTCTCGCTGAGGCCAACTACAAAAACGCCGGTTGAACAGAAAATTTTTACAAGGGTGTTGACAGCTTACTGGATGCGTCACTTTTTATTATTATTTTTTATCTCGTTGTTTTTACTATTTGCAAATATTTTTTTTCACATTAAAGAAATCAGTTATTAAATGTGAAATTTCTACAAAACGACTTCAAAACGAAATTTTATCAAAAGCATAGAATTTCTCGTAATGATATTTTTTTTTATTTTTTGTATATGTTATCAGTGGACCTGTTACACGGTTTCTGCTCTTTTTAATTCGTTTGCTAACATTCGGTTTGATAACTAAGCGAATACTGAATAATTTTTCAATTTTAGTGTACATTTAATAAATAGTTTTCCTTAACAGGGGACGAGCTTTTATATTTTCTGCTTCTACAAAATAACTAACATTTTAAAAGCTTTAAAGGTTAATCTTCCAATAAACAAGTGATGGTCTAAAACATTGCGTCAAGGAAAAAGTTCGTAGCATTTTTCGAATCAAAATCAAACATGTTTTTTGTATTTGAAATGAATTTTTTTTTCCGGTCATATATGTGGCATTTTCCATCTTTCTGGCAGAACTATTACGTCATCACTACAGAAAATCTAGTATTTCTAGACGAGAAACTAAGCCAAGTAATTTTTATAAACACTTCTTGGCGTGAGTTTTAAAACATGAACAGACTTCCGCAGAGATTCAAATAAATGATAGCCGAACGAATCAAGCTGTAAGCTACACAGTGGATGCATCAAAATTTCACAGTCAGACTCTCTCAAATTTTGCAAACTCATTTAAGAGTTATTATAATGAGACGCCACGTCTATCCTATTGATCAATTCTGGACGCTTTATACAAGTAAATCGTATAGTTGTTGTGAAATACAGCGGAAGTTTCCAGCATTATGGATCATTTTTTGGAAATCAGAATTCTTTCTTCTTTTTGTTTAATATCCTATGGGCCGACTATCATTTTTCATAGGACATAGCTTGATAAGACTAGTATCCGTAAAGTTACACAACTCTAAAGCTATCTATTCGTGGAAACTCCGCACACTTCTTTCTTACCCGTCAAATGATTAGGTATCAAATTTCCTTTTCTTTTTTTTTCTAAAAACTTTGAGAAAAGAACTGTCGAACAAAAATAAGCTGAAAGAAGCAGAAACCCTTAAGCGACAGTGCTTGTCCTAGCTATATATCAAACAACTATCGATTAAGACAAAATTTGTATTTCTTGCAAGCCTGCTCACGAAAAAGGTAGGCATTAATTATTTATTTATATAGACAGGTGTAAAAAGTGATCAAAAGAAACTGTTCTTTGATTTCCACCCGAAAAATGCCTGCAGCAACAAGCTTAACTTTTGACCATCGCCAGATTAGCTTTAAAACTTATCTCAACCGATGCTTTTCAACTTTGAGGTTTGTTTTCCAGCAAAATAATATTTCTGTTCCATCGATGAGAGCTGGAATTTCGTTATGAAGTTTACACACACGAACTATTTTTCGAAATTCAATTCTGAAAATTCTGTCCCTCTTAAAAAAAATTCGTAGATCAAACTCATTAAAATTCTTAATGATCAAACTGCGCTTAGGCTTAGATTCTTAGTTTGATTAATTTATACCAAAAAAAAGTGGTGCCAAAAAAAAGTGGTACAAAAAAAGTGGTACCACTTATTGTGGTTTCGTTTCTGCCGTACAGTTTACTAAGCAACGCTTCAAAAAAGTTTATTGCCACAAATGCATTTAAGAAGTATATACAATACCTAGCAAAACACATTCCTTATATTACGAAATAAAAATCATGTTTATAGGCCAGCGTAAATGTGTATGATGTATGATAAACATTGCTTATATGTATATTATATTACATATGAGCATATAAAAGTACGCAGGCGACCCTTACCTATTTGTAGTCGATATTCTCTTTCCCTCTTTCTCTAAATATAGAAAAAAATGCTAAATTTTGTATAAACGAATTAAAAAACATGAAAATATGTATTTGGCAACAATGTTTGCGGTAGCGTAGTTGGTATGCAGTTAGCGTTGTCGCTCATATGCGTATTTGGTGTCAGAGCAGAATAGAAATATAAATCAATAAATTTCTTTATCGCTAGATTGATTTGCGTAAGAAAACCATGCGCGAGAGTAGAACAAAAGGATTCGTAAGCAAAAGCATTCGATCAATCCATTCTTATAGCATTATGCGTAATGCAAATAAAATCCCCCAGTGATTGTAATGATTGATAAGATGTCGTCGATTGGCAAATCAATTACTATCATTCATTTTTTTTCTTAGGCAATAGAGCAATCATCTTATAACGCGTTTGTAATTGAATTTCAAAAGGTCTTGCAGTAAAATTGATTGATAACAGAAAAGAAAAACCAAAAATTGTATAAAATAAATTCTACTTAAAGCATTGTCCAGCGTTACCCGTCAGATTTCCTATTTTTCTGATCAAATATGAACTCCATGTGGAACGAATTCCATGATCTTCTGAACCCATCCAAACATTACGTTATATCGTTGTTTACTAATAAAAGAAAAAGCGGTGCTTACTTAGGGGACTTTAACATTTAAGTCGAACATATAAACAAATAGGAAATGGTGCATATTGACACTTTTCACTATGACGTCCCCTACTTTGGATCATGAAGTTAGATTTTTCTTATAGCTTTTAGAACCCTTTATGATATATCAAAAACTTGGAGGTGTATTATTTCTTAAAAATATTTTATAAAGCATTTTGTACATTGTAATTTTTGTCAAAGTACAAGCGCACTGTTCATGATGAATAGTAACAATAATTCTTTTTTATATTTTTTATAACATAAAAGGCATGATTTAGTTTTTCATTTATGTTTGTATTTTCTATATTTGTTTAGCTTTTGTAAGCATTTTGTTTATTTTTCCAGCCTGCTTTATTATTAATTATCTTAGCAAAGACACAAACCTCAAAAATTTTATGGGCAAACTTCACACCAGTATAGTGAGAAACTTTTTCACAATAGAAATCAACAAAACGGTTCAAGTTAATTCATATTTAATACAAACAAGTTATCGCGACGGGGAAATTTGGAAATTGTCGCGACGTGGGGCAAATTTGCAAATTGAGTATATAATTCCTATGCTGAAGCTAAATAAAAATACGCGGCTTGAATGTGCTCATTTCCTTTACATTTCTTATGTTCGAATTTAGGAGAGTATAAACGCGGCTTCATCCAGTTTACATCGGGTTTTCTTTAATTTTATTTTTGTATCAGTTTTTAAGTGATGTGACTTAGAAAGCGATACTATTTATTAATTCTATTGGAAAACTTCCCGGACTCTATGCGGCTAAAGAAAGTCACACTCACCAATAACCTTGCAAAAGTTTAGTATCAATCTTTAAATCTAGTTACACAATGATATATATTTTTATTTCTAAAACATTTATTATCAACATTGTTAAGGTTAGAATATTTAACACACAATTATTCTTTTTTTTATGTTTTTATATTTAAATATAATATAACCATGCTGCTATAGCCATGAATCATTCGATGTGGATATGGATGTATATATTCAGATAATCGATTTGATTTAGGAGTGTGTTGGATGATTACCAATACAGTTCGTCAGATTGTGGAAGCTGTTGAAGAACACGCCAAATTTTATGTGGGTTTTATAATATATCTTCTTTGGTCAAGTTGCAAAACCAGGCATTGCTTGTCATTTATATCACTTCACTAAATGAAAAGAGGTTCAATGAACTCTGGGATGCTTTTGAATGATTAAGGCCTTATTGGAAAAGTTGCTAGTGTACCTCATGCTTTTTTCTTTTCTTTTTCTTTTTCTTTTTCTTTTTTTTTCCACTTCTTTATTTGTACATTAATTTTTTTTTTTGGATTTTCTTAGTTCTCTCAAATTTTTTTTGATGATTTTTAATACTAAATCATACTCCATTTTCATTCATTCTTTACGCCTTCAAATTAACACACAACAGTTGATAAACATGCAATATAACATAAGGTCTTATATATTGAACGCATGTTTCACAGAGTCATTAACAGATTTGACTACATAATTTCAAGTATTCAACAGACTTTTGCGATTCGCCTCAACAAATCCCGGCAGCAAACATTGTATACTTTAATTATCGTCTTTTAAATGTAAACTCAGTATCACATTTTCAGCTAGTAGCTTATCCTCTTATTATGCATTAAAATAAGACATACATAGTTTTAAGAATATAATGTTGCAATGTTATACTGCCGATTACAATCTCATTTAATGTTATTAACAGAAAAAACATCTCAATAAAAGTTTTACTACCACCATTCATTAGAGGTGAAGGAAACAACATTAGCAGAGCTGATATAAATTAAATTAGAAGAGTATAATAAACTCTACTAAATAAATATATACTTTGGAAAGAGAAGTAAAAAATTTTAATTAAATGTTACAAAATAACTGTTGTGCGAATGTAAATAGTCTTAGCACAAAATTAACTCAGTCTCAAAAAGACAAACGATGGAAAAGCGGAAAATTAAAAAAAATATAAAAAGACATATTCTTGCGTTTTTAATATTAAAATATTACATTTATAAATTTTTACGAAAATTACTTTGCAAAAACAATTTACAAACCATCATATGTATCAATAAATTATCGTTGTTGCACTTGAGAGCTGAAAAGTATACCGTCAAACACGTGGTATCGAAATGTAAGAACAGCTGCTAGTGTAGGTTGTTTGTGCTAAAGATGCTTTATGATATTGTGCATTGCTTTGCTAACACGGCCAGGAGTTATAAACAACAACCGAGCAAATGAAGTTTCTTACTAAATCAAACAGAATAATAATTCCAATCCAAATGCAAATTCGGCAGCTATACCTGAAATGGAAATTCCGTTACTAAAGGCAGTATGAAAGAGGCAGGTCAGTCTCATTGTAGTACTTCGGGTCTACCAATAGGTATTTTGCTTATCGTGGATAGAGCCGTCTTTGCAGGGCTACAAAAAATATTCGCTACAATTTGTTGAATTACCTGTCGAAAAGAGAACTTCGAAATCTTTAACACAAATTAATAAGAAAGATGAAACAAATTATATTTTCTACGCCATCATCTTTGATTTTTTCGTATATACGTACATACCTCATCGCATAAATGCGTTTAAAAAAAATAAATGTTTATACATATGTGCATTTTTTTAAGTATTAAAAAGGATAGGCCCTCACATGCAACAAAAATTGATTACATTCTCGTATGCTTTGAAACGTTAAGCAGGAAAAATTTGTTATAAATATAGATGACTTTTGACGCGGTCCATGTCGTAATTAAATTATATTAAGGCTTAGCTGTTTAATATTTTTGATCAATGTCCAAAACTTAGAAAAATTATCTACCTGTATATTATATAGAAATTAATTTTTGCATTTGATAGAATTTCACATCATGTTAATGAAATTTTAAAAGAATTATTGTACAAGGAATACGAGCAAGTAGACTTGTGGATTGTAATATAACAGCGTTACAGTCATTATGTTAACAGGGACGTTCTACATATGAAAGCGTAGCGTTTCATTTCAAAAACGTTTTGAACTCACTTTGTCTTTTCTTCTTTAATTTCTCTTTAAATCTCTCTGACACTTCCCAATTAGTATAAATTTCTGTTTCCTCGCATCACATACTTGCGGAAAAAGTAAAAATATAAAACGCCGCTTAATTCAAATATTCAAAAAAAGAGACAAAACTTATCGATAAAACGATAACAGATATATCTCTGCTTACCATCCTTAAAGCATACTTGTGTGCAGGTGAACATATATATATATATAAATAGATATATATATACATCATTAGGTTCATTAGGTGTAGAAAAAAACATAAAAAGTTTATAAAAATTAAATAACGAAAGTTATAAACATTACTAAATAAATAAATATTTTTGAGAACGATGAAAACCATTTTTATTCAAATTTGCAAAATAATTGTTGTTGGATAACAAATAAGCCAAACAAAAAATTAACTCAGTCTTAAGAAGACAAAGCGGTGAAAAAGAGAAAAATGTTCAGAGATCTGAAAAAAAACATATTTGCATTTTAATACTAAAATAGTGCATTTATAAATTTTTCCGAAAAATTATTTTACAAAAATATTTTATAGGACGCCATATGTATCAACAAATTACCGTTGTTGAGAACTAAAAGCTACGCAATCAACAAACACGATAGATTGAATTAAAAGAGCAGCTGCTAGTGCAAGTTGTATGTTCTAAAGCTGCTGTATGATATCGTTGAGTGCTTTGCTGACAACGCTGGGAGTTATGAACAACAATCAAGCAAATAACGTTTCTAATCAAGCCGCTGCTTCTATCAATAACAACGCTGGGCCAAATGCAAATCCGGCAGCAATACCTGCAGCCGTCGGTGTAAATAATCAAAATTCCGCTGCTGAGGGCAGTATGGAAAGAGGCAGGTCAGTATCATGTTTGTATTTGCTTACGGAAAAGTTTTTCTAACATATTTAAACCATTTGTAGCTGCTTATTACGTTACGCCAGCCAAAATTCTTTAGATGAAAGTTCCCAAAAGCATATACAACGTCCAAACAGTAAAGATCGTACCGTCGGCCAATATCACAATGAATTGCATTCCGCGCGTTCTTTTGAGGCCATGAACGAAATGCGCAAGTATGTCACTACAGACTTAAAAATGTTTTCGTTTTTTTTTTACTTTCGATTACAATTTATTTTTCTGGTCTGATTTGCAACCCACTAAACCGGCCAAGTAGGTTTCTAGGTTATTAGCCGCAATTATATTTTTAATTTTAAGAAATATACGCTTTCAATTGAATATAACGCCATAATTTAAAAAATATTACTCCATATAAGCTATAACAAAAAAACAAAACACATCGTACGTAAGTGTTAATAGTTAACCTTGAACTTCTAGTCTAGTGTTGATTTCTACTTCGCTTTCTTACTACCATTTCAAGGGTATACTAAGTTCGTCAAATGTTTATATGCTTTAAAAATTCCGTGTTTCATAAGAATAAATAAGGTAAAAGAATTTATATATCTACAAACGGCAAAGAGAAGGCGATTTAAACATCTAAATTAAAGTGAACAAATTGCAAAGGACCTTCTTGTCTCTTTAAGAGTCATAAGTGATGAAATTTGATATTTATATTGACTTTTTTTTACGAACACTCCATATATAATATTTGGAAAAAAATGGTCAATTTTTATATATTTCGTGTTAATAATTGGTGAATAAATGAGTGTAGAAGGGACAACTTTCTAAGCAAGCCCCCATCTCCCTCCACATCAAATTGATCATTCTCATTTAAGCCTTACAAAAATCATTTTTATACGGCTAATATTCTTTTTCATTTTATTAAATTTTTGAAACGAGAATGTCGATCATTAACAAAAAATCTCGCAATTTTCATAGGAGACTTGAGGAAGTCAACCTTTAACACCTTTAAGAGAAGATAGTTTGCTAAAGATTGTTTATCTCTTTTTTGAGTCATATCTAAAATTTATGGATGTTTGGACTAAAATATCGTATCTACGATTATCTGTTTGTACACATTAGCATTTGCACTCATAATCTTTCAAGTGAAAGGTTCCAAAAATTCTGTACAAACTGACAATAGCGTCTGTTTCTATTTTTGCGAATATTTTCGTACAGTAGCACTCCGTGTTGAGATATATTTGGGACAAAAATGTGACGTAAAAGGTATTATCAATAATTTAATAAGTCGTTTAAGTAAACGTGCATAGGGTGTAATAATTTTTATAGCTTCGTTATACAATTTAGAAAAAGGAAAACAAGTTGAACCGTACCAATGGCTCTGTATCGTTTTGTGGTTTCGAATCATTCTTTGTAATCTAGATTTTCTCGATGAGTTCGTGCATTTATTAGAATTAATTAATTAATTTTAGACAAAATTTGCTGTGCGATGTTACCCTAGTAGCTGATGATATGGAAATACCAGCTCATAAAATGGTCTTAGCTTCGTGCAGTCCCTACTTCTATGCCATGTTTACAGGTTTTGAGGAGTCGCGGCAGGGTCGAATTACACTACAAGGCGTCGATCATCATGCTCTTGAATTGCTTATTGAATATGTTTATACATCAACGGTCGAAGTCAACGAAGATAATGTGCAAGTTCTATTAACGGCAGCCAATCTATTGCAATTAACTGATGTTCGAGATGCCTGCTGTGATTACTTACAAACTCAGTTGGATGCCAGCAATTGTTTGGGTATTCGTGATTTTGCTGATATGCACGGCTGTGTCGAGTTGGTTAATTACGCCGAAACATACATAGAACAACATTTTAAGTAAGATCCGTAATGAGCTTTTAAGAAAGTACGTTACTATATCTCATAATCTTTATCCCTTAGCGAAGTAATACAGTTTGATGAATTCTTAAATTTAACTCATGAACAAGTAATTAGTTTAATAAGTAATGACCGTATATCAGTTTCCAGCGAAGAAAAAGTCTATGAATGCGTCATAAATTGGATACGTTATGATCACACTCTACGGGAGCAATATACCGCCGACTTAATGGAACATGTGCGATTGCCGTTTCTATCAAAAGAATACATAACTCAGAAGGTTGACAAGGAGCCTTTGTTAGAGGGCAACATTATATGTAAAAATTTAATTATTGAAGCACTTACCTATCATCTATTACCCAACGAAATTAAAACGGTGCGTACAATACCTCGCAAACCCGTTGGATTACCGAAGATACTGTTAGTCATAGGAGGTCAAGCACCTAAAGCTATACGTTCGGTAGAGTGCTATGATTTGCGTGAAGAAAAGTGGTACCAGGCTGCTGAGATGCCCAACAGAAGATGCAGGTAAGCAAATAATATCGAAAAGTTTTCCGGTAAAATAGTAATTTGAGTTATTTGACCCCAGAGCTGGCTTGGCGGTGTTAGGTGACAAGGTGTATGCTGTAGGAGGCTTTAATGGCTCATTACGGGTCCGAACTGTGGATGTTTACGATCCTGCAACAGATCAATGGTCTACTAGTAACAGCATGGAGGCAAGGCGATCTACTTTAGGTGTCGCGGTACTCAATGGTTGCATCTACGCTGTAGGCGGTTTTGATGGTACTACTGGCCTTTGTTCGGCCGAAATGTTTGATCCCAAAAATGAAGTTTGGCGTTTCATAGCATCAATGTCTACTCGGCGCAGTTCAGTAGGTGTGGGAGTAGTCAATGGCTTACTCTACGCTGTCGGTGGTTACGACGGTTACACCCGTCAATGTCTCTCGTCAGTTGAACGCTATAATCCCGAAGCCGACGCTTGGCAAGCAGTAGCAGATATGTCGGCACGGCGCAGCGGTGCTGGTGTAGGTGTACTCAATAACATACTTTATGCTGTAGGTGGTCACGACGGTCCCATGGTACGCAAATCTGTAGAAGCATACGATCCTGAAAGCAATCAATGGCATTCGGTAGCTGATATGTCGTTTTGCCGTAGAAATGCTGGTGTGGTGGCCCATGATGGTTTACTATACGTAGTAGGTGGAGATGATGGTGACTCGAATTTGTCATCTGTCGAAGTTTATAGTCCAGAAACCGATTCATGGCGTATACTGGCTGCTGCGATGATCATTGGACGCAGTTACGCCGGTGTATGTATGATAGATAAACCCATGTGAATAGAAGAGCAGGGTGCATTAGCACGGTATGTAGACAACGAGACTACCATACGTTATTTCTAACTATCTTTATATTGACAGACAAGTGGCCGCGAACATAATGGGTATCGTAGATGATGAAAACAGTCAAGCTGAGGGTACAATAGAGGGAGCTGTTGGTTTGGTTCGTAACAATGAGCAACATCAACAGCCACAGGCAAATATTGCCAACAGTAACAGCAACAACACTAATTGTAACCAACAGCAACAAATAAATCACCCACATTATGAAAATATCTACGAAACCATTGAACAGTATAACGCGGCTGCTCGTGGTGGTGCAGTAAGTGGTGTAGTCGCAGTTCCTGCAGTCAGTGTGGCCGCTTCAGTAAACGCATCGAACAGTGTTAATGCCCCTGCCGAAGAGCAACAACAATTACAATCCATTCCACAACAACAACAACAGCAACCACAAGGGAATGATAATAATGCCCAAACCCAACAGCAACAACAATCACGTTTATACAATAGCATAAATTATCGCAATGATTTGTATGATCGGGCAAATGCTTCCAATATCGGTTCCACAACCTCTACTAACACTACTACGAGTAGTGGTGGCAATAACTATGATATACCCAGATCAGTACGTTCTGCCCTAGGTTTCAGACGCAATTTTCAATTGGATTTACATGCAGCAAATCCGAGGTTTAATACCTTGCGTTGTAATGGAATATCGTGTGGGCATAATGCTTTACATAATGTCTACGGTAGCAGTACTTCTTGTCAACGTCAGCATAGTTTTGACGATTCAGAATCTCAAAATTATTTCAATTTAAATAACTATCCTGCACCAACTATGCGCTATGAAAATATTTATGAGCAAATACGCGATGAGCCGATCTATCGTAATACCACCTCAACTACGTCCAACAGCGCTAGATTGTACGGACGGCTCAATGTTATCGGTCACGGAATAGGACGTATCGAGCGTCATTTAAGCTCGTCATGTGGAAATATTGATCACTATAATTTAGGTGGCCACTATGCGGTACTGGGTCATTCCCATTTCGGCACAGTTGGTCATATACGTCTAAATGCTGGTTCGAACAACGGTGTCAACGGCGGTAGCAGTAGTGCTTCGGTGAATACAGGCTCCACGTTATCAAGCGGTGGCTCTGCCTTGACTGCTTCCAATTCGAAAGACGCCGGTAATGTAAGGAATAGTGCATCTTCGTTTTTTAGTTGTTTGCACGGTGAGAGTACGCAAAGCATGAACAATATTTACAAAGCCTCTGCCAACGTAACGCAAACTTCTAACGTTAATGGAAGCAATGGTCAATCTGTACAGCCAACCGTCACACCGAACAGTTCTAAAGAACGTGAGTCGCGAGCATCTTCCGTAGGACCGTTGCTTAGTACTAATGTAACCAATTTATCAGAAACAAATACCTCTACTACTCTTCATAAAGCTACTGGAGCTATACCAAAAATCAAAGCTTTAAATTTAGGTTCAACTAAAAGTTCAATTTCTGGTTCATCATCATCTTCATCCGCCGAGAAATCAGTAGCTACTTTAAAAAATGCTTTAAGCAAGAAATCGGCAACATCCAGTGCAAACGCTAACCCCAACAAATTGACAACTGCAACGAATACCTTTAACACTATGACCATGGAACCTGGCAATAGTACACTAAATCGTATTTCAAAATCTAGTCTGCAATGGCTACTGGTTAATAAGTGGTTACCATTATGGATTGGCCAAGGTACAGATTGCAAAGTCATAGACTTCAACTTTATGTTTTCACGCGATTGCGTTGATTGTGATGCCGCATCAGCCACCGCTCAAATGTCCAATCCTTATGCTACACCCCGTTTAAGTGGCCTTCCCCAAGATATCGTTCGCTTTAATGCTCGTGCGATGTGCTGCAACGCTACACCCAATCAAATGTCGTTTAGACGGCAAAATTCGGATTTAAATAATCGACCAGTACATAGCACTTTAAACCGTTTGCGTGAAACGGAAACATTCGTAAATAGTCGGCGCTATGAAGATCCATCGTATGAAAATGTCCACGTACAATGGCAGAACGGTTTCGAATTTGGTCGTTCTAGAGATCAGGAGCACAATGCAATTTGCGGTCAGAACCCAACAGCTTCATATGCGATTACTCCGGTGAATAGAAATACATTGCAAAGAACCAAGTGTGATAGCCCAAATTTAAATCAAAGAGTGTCCAATAATGCTGCAAGCAACCAGCAAAAACGTTTAAGGACTAATACAAATAGTAGTAGTAGCAGTAATAGTAGTAGTAGTAACTCTAAATTTAAAGATCCATATCGCACTTATGAGCTAAATACTGAAAACAACACCTTTAAGCCAAAATCAAATCAAAATTTAAAATGTGACACTTTAATGGATAACAATTCTAGTGAGAGTACTAATAAAGCTGTTGATGCAAATATTGGTAAACTACCCGAAGAGTTAGAAGGCGCTGTTGGTGGCACAAATCCATCACCATTGCCGTCCGCAGAAGAATCTGGTACACAACTAAACCTCCTAGAAGCTAATATCACGAGTGTGTCGCCGCCTTTGCCGATCGTTAATGATGTTGAACCGGAAACGAAAACGGCACTTCCTAAGGGCTCAGCCAGTGAACAAAAAGATAATTAGGACAGGGTTTTGTTTTTTTTCTATTGAAGTTATAATTAAATATAATTTATAAGTAAGAAGTGGAAAAAGTATACGCACTTGAATAAGTTAAATATTTAGTTTAACGAAACAACAGTAATTAATTAATTAGTTTTTCAGTCTGTCCGTCCATACTCACGTCGTTCCATTGAATGTGTAGATTTAAGAAGACACGGTTTGTTTGAATTTTCATGTTTTTTATTTATTTTTTTTTAATAACATAAAGATAAATTAATTTAAAAGCAAAAATATGAGCATACGATTAACCCAGGAATAAAAAAAAACGCACTTTAATAATATATACAAGTATTATCAGTTACCTTTAAGCCTACTACCTTCTACTACCTTAAAACAAAAAAAACAAAAAAAAATTGTAAGAAATAAGTCACCCGTTATTATTACCAGCAGCATGATTTTAACTCGATGTCAAAATTTTTCGTCTCATACCTTACAATACTCATTTATAATAATCATATCAAATTTAGAATTCTAGATTATTCTTTCAAAATAAAACAACAAAGCACCGAATATGTTGCAACAGAAATCAAAATACATGCATATAAATAATTCGAATTAAATATATTTACATGCGTAAACATATATATATATATATGTAGTGGTAGAAGAGCTAAGTTGTTTTTTATTTATAGTCTTAACAATTTGACTCTCCAAGTCGGGTTAGCAGATATTTCGTCGGCTGATTAAATATATGCAACAAATATTCGCTAAATCTTAAATCCTTCTTTCGCTCGTTCTGGAGACTCTACGACCATCCAGCCATAATTCAGCATAAATTAAGGTACGCGACAACTCGAGGCCACAGTTAAATTCAGTTGAATGCAAACACGAAATGATGATAATAACAAACAGAAAGGAAGGTAAAGGAAAATAAATAATCAGTTATAAGCAGACATGGGACTTGCAGCAGCAAGTGCAGAGAGCTGACCATAAAAGAAAAAGTCGACAAACATATCACAAACGATGACATATGCGCTCTCGACTGCTACGGAATAAATTCCGGAATGAGGATAGCACAAAAAACAATAATCGAGGAATTTGAATAATCAGTTATTACAAAAAACGAGTGCATGGTATGTCGACTGAATGCAAATCGAGAGGTCAATAAAATGTTAAATCAGCAAATGATATTTGTAGGCGGACTCTTTCTTTAGCAGAGCTCCCTTCCGACAAGAAATTTGAATTCGTGGCTTTCATTATATTAGAAAATTGGCTATACTGTTACATGATGCTAATGAAATCGACTATCACGAATCATTTTTCAAAAGGCTATTATCAATTTTTAAAACCGACACAAGTTACATGATTTTCTAAGTTTTTGTACGAACAAAAAATTTCTAGGTTTTGTGTTCGAAGGTACTTTCATCTATCACTTGAAGCATTGGGATTCGCTTAATATCTGCAAAATTCATAATTTGACAGAGAAAATAATTTTTATGATGACCTTCTTCCTGTGAAATGGGTTCTCTATGTCAAATCCGGCGATAAGAAAATTACTATCGAGGCGAACAAATTTGCAAGAGTGCTTATCATAAAAATCTCTTTTAGAATTGTGTTAAAAAAGCCTTAAAGTAGAAATATAAAGAAACGCGAATATGTTTGTCTATTTATACATAACTTGGTCATAATCTGGAAACTTAAAACAAAAAAATAAAAACTTCGAAAATAGTAAAAAGGAATGTTATTATGTTTCCATTTGGCTAATTCTTCAAAGAACAAGTGCTTGAAATGTTTCTACAGTCTGTGTTTTTCTATTATTTCAATTAATCCTCTGAGTTCTTATAGCTCTTTTATATTTTTTATATATCTTTTCGGATAGACAAAGATAGAACACAAAAGATGAATAAAGATATAATAATAAAACTTACACTATAGGACACTAAAACTCCGACATGTCACTCCCAACTTCGCGAGGCATTTGCTGAAGAAGAAATCTATCTATTCTTTGAACGACTGTGACTTTATAGCAACAATTCCACTTCATCGTTTCTTTCCCTCATCATTTGCAACACTTGTTGTAAGCATTGAAATGTTTGCTGTTAAAGTTGCAGTTTTCGCTTTCGACATACTAACACGTCTTAGTTTGGTTTAGTTTAGTTTATTTTTAATTAATTAATCATAATAATAACAAACCTTACTATAATAATTAAAATTAAAAATTTTTTAGTGCCAATAAGACTACATAGTCTCTTACGGCACTATTTAAAAACCATAAAAAAAGGTAACTATGATAACTTAATAAATAAATAAATAAATGCTCTAGCATGGACGTAGCTATACATTATAAAAGGCATTTACAGCCACCTTAAACGACCTTGGATTTACAACCATCTTAATAGCAGGAGGCAACGAATTCCACAATTTAACCGCATTAATAAAGAACAGTCTTGATGATGACAAGTACTTATGATCAGGTAAGATTAGATTCATAGTCCGTTCAGATTTAGCGAACCGAATTTTCTCATATAAATATCTTGGTGTTTGAGTGTGGATTA
>KK351011.1:8301588-8673046 GCA_000671755.1 Glossina brevipalpis | reverse complement strand
GCACACCACCGGGCTCCCTTTATATCCAATTTCTTTTAGATTTTTCCATAAAACTTTAGGAGGAAGACTCACATCAAACTTCCTACAATAGTAGAGGTGCTTCAAATGTCGAGTAATATTATGCACCCTATTTCTAAGTGTCCGGAAAGCTTCCCAATTGCACATGTTAGGGTAACACTTCCAACGTCTTCGACCTGCTCTTGAAGCAACTCCCCGATATCAGTATTCGCCTTTCTCCTTTTCATGTCTTCAGCCTAGAATCAACATTTGCAAAGAATAGTCATTAATACCAAATATAAAAATTAGCAATACGCACTTACTTCCGTTTCTTAGTTGCACTGAGCAGGAATATCGCCTTCGGACGTATAATCTATCGCGCTAGGGCTTCTAAATATATGCAGAACAACTACCAAAGATCAAAATCTTTATATATGTAAAAAATTCGATTATTCAAACGCTTTAAGCTTTTATGTATATTTACATAAAAGTAAGTGCATTAAAATCCATTTTCTACTGTACACTTATATAAGAACTTATAAAAAAAAATTCTTTTTAGTATAATTTATTTTTTACTTTTTAGTCTCTTTTATGTACAGCTCGATTTATCTATTTTCCAAAAATCCTATTCTGCTAATTTCTGTGGGTGCTCCTCTTAGTTGGCTTTGTAAGGTCCATTTCTTCTATTTGTAAACCTTCTAATGATTTTATCCTACGCTTAACGCGACGTATACTCCAGCCGCAACTTGGAACTTGGCAGACTGCGTGCGAGAATACCTTAAGAATGCTTTTTCTTTTTTTAGTTTTGCGTAAATTCTATTATGTTTATTACACACGGTGGTCTAAGCCGGTTTTCTGTTTTGGTTCTTTAGAACACAGAAGTCATCATGTCAATAGTTACTTTCTACGTTAAAATGCAATTTTGTAGGAGATTATGGCTATAATTTTTCCTTTTTATACTCAATGTTAATGTAAAGCGGGAACAATTTTGGTATGGCTTTGCATTGGTGCTGAGCGTAAATAGGAAAAATTACTACCACAATTTCTTACACAGTTGTATTTTAACGTAGAAAAGAACTTTCGGAAAATTACATGATGTCCTCGCTTATTTACTAATTACCTAATATTAACTATATGGCTGCAGATAATCTGGCAACTCCTAAAGGTTAGCGTCAATAAAATGTAATAGATTTATAACCTAAGCTGTCAAATCACAATAGAATTTGATTCAGATAATATTGTGCTTACGGGTGAGTTGGACGTGGATTATTTGCTAAGGCGGAAGAAAATTTAAAGATTTAAAATTTTCATAGAAATTGACACAAAAAAGCAGAAAACGAACAAAATAATGAATAAATATTCATAACGAAGGCATTTGTCGTATACCCCTAATGAAATAAAAAAAAGAACTAAAAAGACTGCAAGTCATGATTTCTCTAACCTATCCAGTTGTCAACATTATAACATACATGAAAAATAAGTAATTTAGGGGTTACTGATGAGTAATTGTGTAATTTTTGATTTATATATAACATAATGTAATTATTGATTGGTGATTGTATCGATTGAAATGCAACCTATTTAAAAAGAAAAGAAGCCGCTGGGATTGAACGTAAAGTTGTGAAAATTTCTTTAATTAATGTCAGCAAACAAAATGGCGTCAAAGGGCGTCGCCTAGTCAATTGCGTATTATAATTGTAGTAGATTTGAGGGTTGGAAGCAATACTTCTTTTCATCTTAGACACGAACCCAACTATCAATTGTAATGAAGAGCTTAATAACGCATGACTAACGTACGTTGCTAGGTATGTGTTTACTTTGTTGTTGAGTTTCCCTTTTGTGGTCATATAATTAGTAGTATGTAAATAAAAGATTAGGGTTATCAAAAGTTGGTTTGATATGGCATGTAATATTTCCACAAAATTTAAATTACACATTTTCTTTTCAAAAATTTGCCAAGTATATGGGGGAAAATTTTTTATTTTTTGAAAAGAAGGATCACTTTTCGAAGAAAAAATTTGTTTTTCGAATTGTCGAGAAAGAGGCAAACAAGAAAAAATTTTATAAAACTAACTTCTTGGCATATTTTGATTTTATAATTTTCCGGTGATTTGTGTAAGTTTAATTTCATTGTGAAAGAAAGAGAAGAACTTTCCATTAATTTGTGAGTGCACTCTTTGGTGAGCAGAGAACGTTATCTATTTTATCTATGTATTATATGTCATCAGATTTTTGTTATTTTACATTAATTTTACATTATATCAATGAAAATGATGCGATATTGTGCGACGTATTGTTTGCTACATAAGTTTTGTAATTAAATAATCTTTTGTTTATTGTTTAATTAGTTTTGTTTACTATTGGTAGCCATACATACTAGAATAAGAAGCTTCGAGTTGATTTATCGGTTATTTGGCGAAGGCGGGCGAACACCCTAAAATTATTTGACGTTTTCATACAAGATTTGAGCACCCTGTGTTGTGCTCTATTCTTTTACAAAATGCGGTCGCCATTTCAGTTTCAGCAGATTTTATGTGTATTTTAATTAAAGAACTGTAGTTAGTCATCAAGTGATATACAACAGCGCAATTACAGAAAGTAGACGCACAATTTTGTGTCCTAAAAATCCACATAATTTATCTTTAATAAATGTATTTATTCTGCAATAATTCAAAGAATTTTAGGTAATATTTATGTTTTTAGAAAATATTGAAAATAAAATTTAATGAAAAAGGGGAGGGATGAGTTTTCTTTGCTTTTTTGTGATTATTGTTATTATGAAGAAATGATGGCTTGATTAATTGGCAAAAATAGTTTGAATACACACATTTTCCTTTGTGAAAGTTTCGAATAATTAATGTACTGATTTCTCTAATTTCTGATTTTTTTTTTTTATTGTCGTAGATGTTGAACTTGAAAATATTGAAGTAATTACGTAATCTGAATATATAAGTAATCTGGAAGCAGTGAAAGTCAGCGTTGAGCTTCCCTGTGAATTAAAATTGTAAATACGGCGAGAATTAATTGTAGAAATGGTGAGTTTTTACAATTTTAAACTGCGTTTCAATTTAATAACTTTTTATTCTTGCAGCCACGAATAGTGCCTATACAATTATTAAAATGTCTCAAAGTCCTGCTGGATGATAATGGAGGCATACTAAGTGCCGGTGAAGTTAAAAGAATAGCAAGGTAAGTTTAATTTATGTACAGTGATAAGCATTTAATTGAAAGTGGAAATTTGTAATATGGCAACGGGGTTGGCAAAAAATCAATTTCCAAGAAGTTAATATGCCACGTTGTCTTTTTTGTTGCGTGAGTTAGTGTTGCCATAATGCATAAATTGGAATCTTTCATACAATGTTGTATTTGTCTACAGTTAATAAGTTTATTGATTTTTTTTTTTTAATATTTTATTCATTTTAATTTACAGTTTGATGACTAAGTATTCCAAAAAATTGGTTTCCAAGTGCATTTATGTACAAATTTTGAAATGTACGAAAACTGAATTATTAGGCGAATTTATGGGTGCTGGAGGTTGGTCTCTAGTGTATACCTGGTTAAATGATGCTATTCGTGCTATGAATTGGCCTTTGGTGCAAGAAATTTTGGAATTATTATTACTGTGTCCGGTGGATGTGCACCGTTTAAAAATTAATTCGGCTCCCAAATTAGTTAAGGGTCTATGCAAGGATGGCGGTAATGAAGGTAAGTACTCACCTCAATAAATTTATGAAATAAAGCAAAAATAAATGTTGTGTGCAATTACTTATTTCCAATATTTACTGGAATTTAAAAGCATAGACATGCATATAAATACAATACATGTACATTAATGAAATGATTAGCTGTACAGTAAAAATGTTTTTCATTCCGCTCAATACTGCTTACGCGAAACTTGTAAATATCCGTACCCATGTTGTCGTTGATAACTTTCGATTCACAATATCATTTTTTTCTTTCAATGCAACTACGCGGAAGTTTTTTCATAAATAAATGACCTCTGCTCTTCCTCTCTTCTCGAATTCGAAATTGTATACTGTAGGCTTTGTAATGCCAGGGAGATTAGAGCCTAATACTTAATGGAGTATTGCAGTTTTACGAGTCTTCGATTTTATTTAAAAGGTCATTAAGTTCTGGTTATTATGTGCTTGGCAAAGACGCTCCAATGAATTCATATTTGGTCATATACAATCGGTTTAATTAAATTTTCTAACTCATTCGAGGTGACAACTTATTTTGATAGCGACCCCACGAGCGGAAATTTTTTTTTCGTTCAGGTCTGTTCACTTCGTGTGTGTGTAATGGCTTTTTGGCTAGGAAGTACGTTACACGCACGGTGTGTAATTTCCATTCCTGCTTGCATACCTGTAGAAACCGTAAATTCGTCATAAAATATTTTCCTTTAAAATTTTTCGGTAGAAATTTATATTTTTAGTCTGAACACATGCTTTGTTTTGTTGTTTCACTCTAACATTTTACCTGCCTATTTACTAAGTATAATATCATATATGTTTGGGTGTGTATTTTCAGTTAATCTTTTCGTATTTTATGTATATGTATATATAGGCTTGCAACTTATGACCAATGTAAGCATTCATGCATTAATTGCCAGCAACCCAGTACGTAAAAGTAGTGATACGGGATTTATTTATAACTTTGTGTAAATTTACTTTGAGTTGAACACGTGGACATTACATTTAAAAGCTAATCTTTCATGATTTATTTGGTAAGCCCAACATATTTAATTGTTTTTGATTTCTCAACGTAATTATGGTTGCAATTGTTTTATTACTTGTATGTGTACATATATAAGCATGAGATTTTTTTTTTTTTTTTTTTTTTTTACAAATTTCGTAGATATTCGCTTACAATCAAGAGAGATAATGCAGAATTTGTTACTAAATTAAATTCACATATAAAGATTAAATAAGTAGATATGGCTTCCCAGGCAATATCTTTGAAAAAAAACTCATTTTTCGATGTCTTACTTTTTTTCTCAATTCCGTACTGAAAATCTTCCCTTAAAGTTGTTGTTGTTATATCTTTTAGTTTGCAGAATAACAGCGAATGCAAACCGAAGAAAAGTGTAATAGCTTATAAAGAGTCGCTTATTTTTCGCTTTTATTGCTCAGGTTAATAATTACGAAAGTGACATAAGTCGGTAATGAAAAAGAAATATTTTGCTTTCTCTGGTTTCCCGCAATCTAAAGCAACTTTTTTAAAAGAAAGTTCTTGTGTATATTTTGAAAAGAAAAATGTCGATGTTAGGTTGAGTTCCAAAGTGAACTACTTTTGAGTTTAACAATAGATTATTCTGTCAGCCGTATTTTTGAAAGTTATAAATCCCTGTTGTAGCAATTAAAACAAAGTGCACTTCGCATAATAAAAGAGGAAATTTTAATTTTGTTTCTCTCCCAAGAACTTTGCTTTAACGTTGACATAAACACATTATAAAAATTAAATTATCTTGCATCTCTAAGCAACCATGGCTGAATCCTGAAGTGCGCGGTTAAGGGAGTTCAAAGTGTGAATCGCTAGGCCGCTCTTATTATTTTTAAATGCGCTGCATGGAGAAATAATAATTTGGAATATCACTTAGAATTGGTAAAATTAATCGTGGCAACCAAAGAAAAAAATTCCAATTCATTCTTTAGTTTTTCCAGTGAAAATATAAATAGCAGACGTTTAAAAAAGCATTTGAAGATTTAAATTTAGGAGCCGTATAGAGTCAATGTGAAACTTGCTGTAATTGTTTAAATAAAGTCCTCTTTTTTTGAATTTTTGTGGCGTTCAACAAGAAGAGTGTATACCTTTAAAAGAGTCAAGGATTCCCAAGGTTCTTTATTAACCGTTAGCAGTCGTTGCTTTGCATGCCGGGATCCCCGAGATTTTGATAAATTTTGATTTCCTTTCCAATTTGGAATTTCGAGACGAGATCTTAAATGACAGTCGCAGGGAGAGCAAAAATATATGTACATTAGAATAACAAAACGATATCTTAGACCACAATTGATTTTTTTGAAAGACTTCGTTTGGCCAGAAATCATTTAAAGCATTTTTCTGTAGAGTGATTGGAATAGTTCAGCAAAACGTAACATTGGGTATGTACAACCTTTATTACATTCGATGACACGGGATCCATTTAAAAGCAGTTAGGCATGTCCTTGCTTAAAAAAAATTCTGGTTTAAAATTGTTAGATTAATCAGTTGGAGTTCCAATTAAAATGTGATCCAACTTCACGTGCTGATAACGTTCACCATCATAAATATAGCGGAGCATCTGCATGAATATAATTTATATCCAAAATACACAACTTCAACTTGTTGTCATTCAAAATTTATGCCGGTTTATTGCTTGGGCTCTCCAATTGTCGAGGATGAAAGTCAAATTGTTACCGCCTTCGATGCTCTTACAAACAAGTAAAGTTTCGCGCAGATTTTCTTAGTTATTTTGAAACTAACCCGGTTAATATGTGGTGAATATAAACACTTGCTATGTATGCAAAAACCCCCCGGATAAGGCTGACGTTCGAATTAACTTTGATAATTTGAATTGAATGGTTCCTTATTTTTTAATTTTCCTAGAACTAAAGCTAATCCGAAAGGAGTACATTTAAAGAATAAGTTGACATAAGTCTGTAAATCTAGCATCCAATATAAAAATTAGTTATTTATGAAAGACAACGGTTAAATTTTATCATAATTTTGTAGGAGCAATATTTTCTGAGAACACGCACGATCAATATGCGACAGGTTAAATGATTAATAATTGAGTGGGAGGCGAATGTTTTGAAGGATAATATGTCAGAACAAATTTAATCTGAAGAGATGCACTTCAGTCCAAGTCTTCCTTTGGACTATTCTGAGCAGTGTATTTTTAAATATCGCATTTACGCAAGATTAAATAATTATTTTCGGATTGTTCAGTAAGAGCATGCCTCCTCAGTAATATGAAATTAAACTATCTAAAGCCCCGAAATAATTTCCGTTCATAACTTTAGGAAATAGATAGCGAACGATTTTGGGCTTCTGAAAAGGTGTGTAAAACGCCACTAAGAACTTCAATTCTTGAGTTGCCGGATTTTTGCAATTTAAGTTTCAAATTAATGAGGCCGGAGTTCAGATTTGAACTGCGAAAGGCATTGCGAATTACGTTGACGCTCTAAATTTAACCCAATTTTCGTTTTTACCTTTCAGGTGTTCGTATATTGGCTAAACGTCTTGTAGAGCAGTGGTTAAAAATTGTTACTGACAATCCTGAAAGTTCTGGCACTGCGTTAAAAACACCGGTGCCAACGCAAGCTGCTAATCAAAATCAGTCAATTAATAAAGCAATGACACCACAACAAAGTAACCTTATTAAAACTCCCGCTTCGGCGGCAATTACCCCAGTGGCTATTTCTGTATCTGTACAACAATCGTCTACGACAGTTAATACAGCATCTTTAACAAATAACGGTTCCCTAACAAGTATAACAGCACCATCGAAATCAGAAATGAAACAACCTGCGTTAGAAGATTTGCAAGAGCAAAATGAAAAGGAAAAAGATGATAAAGGGAACGCACAGCAAGAAGATGAGCAGGAAGAAGAATCTCAAGTAGAACAAGATCCCTTTGGTGAAGTACAAGACGTGGCACCAACGTCAACGTCATATACGTTGACACCAGCTCAAAAGAAAGCCAGCGAAAGCGGTTTAGTTTATAAAATAGTAGTTAAAGACGGTCAACAAGTGTTGGCCAAAGTAGCGAAGCCTGTCCCCATTGTGAAGCTTTCAGCTAGCGCAATCTCTGCTGCGGTTTGCACCGATCATGATGAAGAAAAAAGTGTGAATGATAGTATTGCTAAGGAGGAGGAGGATACTGAAGACGGGGAAGTTACAAATTCGGTAAATGAATCGACGGTTGCAACTGAAGCAGAGGAGGATGATAATAGTTCATCATTGGACAAAACTGAAAAAGAAAGTGAAAATAACAGTAGCACTGAAGAGGAAATTGACACAGCGAAGAGCAAGCACAAGTCTAGTACAGAGGCAGACAAAAAATTTGAGGATAAGAAAGCTGAGAACGATAAAGAAAAATCTAGTTCTACTAGTCGCAAAGAGCATAGGCGTTCTAAGGACTCGAAAGATGTGAAGGAAAGACGTTCCAGTAGTAGCGGATTAGAGAGAGATAAAGAAAAGGATAAAGACGGGAAATCAAAGAGTTCCTCAAGCTCGGGTCACAAATCTTCTAGTCATAAGTCATCATCATCGAAAAGTTCGTCGTCCTCTTCCTCTAGTAAATCGAAATCTTCTTCGTCTTCCCATCGTAGTTCTAGTGATAAGCACAGGAGTGATAAGGATCGTTCCAGTTCCAACAAAGATAAAGAAAAAGAACGTAGTAGCTCCTCAAGTTCGTCTGGTAGCAAGCATAAATCGTCTTCAAAGTCATCTTCATCGTCATCATCATCATCTTATTCAACGAGTACAAAGGATAAGCATCGCGATAAGGAGAGAGAAAAGAGTAGTAGTAGCTCTTCATTATCGTCTTCCAATAAAAGTAAAGATAAAGAACGTGCTGATAAAGATACAAATCAAATAGATAAAGATAGAACTACAAGTAATCATGAAAAAAGTAATAACAATATTTCGTTGTCTTCGTCGATGGATAAATTAGGTAGAATACCTAAGAAACCGAAAGATGATACCAATGCTCTCGGCGATGAGGTTCAATCTAAACAACCTACTTCAATTACAATTCCTTCTAAAAAAGCCTCAATTTCCATAGAAATCCGTAGAGATTCGGAAAAAGCCAAGACCGTTAAAACGTACAAATCTCAATTTCGTTCACATGGCTTAACGGAAGAAGCACCGCCACCACCTTCACGTAAAGGATTAAAGAAACCTTCTTTTGGCACGCATACACCTGGTACCATATTGCCCACGTCTTTGCCCTCTTCTCTCAAGCGTTCTTCGCCAACACCTCGTGATTCGCCCAGTGAAAAAAGATCGAAGATTGATTTAAACAACATTTCGTTAGCCAATGAGAAGCCTGGAGCCATTAAACTCATACCACCCAAAAAAAGTAAGTATAGATGTCAAGAAACAATTACTAATTGTCGTGTTTTTCTCTTCTTTTCTTTGCAGAAAAACACATTGACCGCCACATTTGCTTTGCATTTAAGTATACACATTTTTTCTGTTATTTATTTAATTATTTATTTTATTTTGATTTTCTTTGTGTGAGAACGAGAAAAGAGAACAAATGTATTTTTTCGAATACCGCTATCTATTCATCATGCTTCGACTCAAATGCGTGTTCATAACCACCGCCTTCAGTGTTTTTGTCTGCCTCTTCCTCCTTCAACACATACCAATTGCAAGAGAGTGAAGAAATGCGATGCGCTGGACGGATGGGTGGCCTTGAATTTCAAATAATATTTCAGCAAATTGTTATTGTTCCTTTTGTTGTGCAGCATTTATGAAATTTATAATTTTTTATTTCCTCGTCATCAGTGAAAAGGCTCTGAACAAATTTACAGTATGGATATTAAGCGTTCTTGCGCGATGAAAATATTAAAATCCTGCGATGTCTACGTTTTTAAAGTATTAATACGTTGCCCTGCTTATTTAGTGATTAATCGCGAACGTGTACAAAATATTTTAAAAAAAAATTGTTTTTGGAAAAGTTTATTTACTGGCATCTAAAACAGCGTATTTTGATGAGTATGTAAAGGAATTTTGTAGATAAACGAAATGTGGGCTCTCGGTGTTGTAGTCTGTAACCAGCTCATTTTAATTCAACTTTCAACATATTTGGCTATTCCTGCGTCCTCAGAGTTTCGGCAGAGTTTTATAGTTAGAAAACAACTGAAAACGAGCGGCGGGCTGCGGGTGAATTTGTTTTGACATGAGCTAGCATTGTTAACATATGATGATGTGATCAAACCTCACTGTTCACAAATAAAAAAAGCCGGTGATTCGTTTACCTTTTTAACAGCGCATCGAATTGACACAATGAACTTTCGGTCAGCGCTGCGAATATGCGAATTAAATTTCAGGTTCATACCTGCTATAGGTCTGACTAAAAGTATAGTCTTATTAGATTTCTTTACTGATCATGAGCGCGCTGCACTTATTGGCACAGTTGTTTTGAGCTGGCTCGGGCCAGGATCAATAACAAACTGGAGACGTTAATGGTAAAATTGGCTGTGAATGTGAATGTTAGATTGTTTGAATTGTCAAAATGTGCAATATTCAAATAGTTGGAATATAGTCTACGCATTTATGGTTCAATTCGATAGATTAGATTTCTTTCACCAGAGCAAATATATTTTCATAAATAATTTATGACAGACTGGTTGTACTAAGTTGGGCGTCTAAATATGTTAAGTAAGTTATCGTATTAGCAAAAAGTTAGGCAATCAGCTTCCAAATGAGCAGTTGAGAAGGAATATGTCTGTTCCCTTTCAATAAATAGGTGAAAATTGAAATTTCCCGAAAGCATACATAAAATGATATTTTGAGTCAATTTGTTTAGGTGTGTTTTTTGAAATAAATAATATCGACATCGTGACAATATAACGCTGGTATTGAAAGAAAAAACTAAATATGCCTGCAAGTATAACAGCTTCAGTAAGTCAAAAACTTGATCAGCATTTCGAATAAAGGAACAGAAGAATGAGGATTTATTTCATTTGTCAATCTTTTCGTAACATTCGAAAATTCTTATGAGTGAGCCTCCAATCTCTGTATATGTTTGAGCAAGGTGGGATTCGTGTTTCGATTGAACTACGTCTTTATGCCATCTGAGCTCACAAACTCTTCGTTGTAAGATTGTAAGTTTGTTCAGGTCCTATGCGTTCTTGATTTAAAAGTAAAGTTATAGTTTAGCTATTGTGAGCTTCATATTTGCTCATTCGAAATCCTCAAGTTTTTTAATACCATTTTTCTCAAGAACATATTTCGATCAAATCGGGGTCGAAATTACTTTAAGAAATTTTTTAGTAAGAGCAAGATATAAACGCATCGTAAGAGCTCTACTCAATGATGGATGTTTTGAGATGCGAGTGGTGACACCGTCACGAAAGTGACAACGGAAGTGAAAGTCGCATAGACGCTGACTATGGCAGAGCATAAGAAAGAAGGCGACATTTTCTATAAAACGAATACGGGTCATTTTTTGTTTATCACAGTTTCTCTTTTGGTTCGAAATGCCTAAAATTATGGGTCAAGAGGTCTCACAAACTATGTAGATTGTAGCCAACCGTGCGGTTGCCACTCAGTTTGGATGTGTTCATTCGCGCATTCGTTCTTCAAAGTTCTGTTAGAACGCGCGCTGTCTGAGAAATTGAGAGAGTTAAAAACTTTGGCGTGTATTGTCTTAGTAGGTGATCACAGACAAAGTTCGAAAGTGGATCGTGTCTAAAACAGGCGGGTAGAATCCATAGTAGATATTATGTTTGGAAACCAGCGCGAGTATTTAGGAAGATTGCGTAAATAATCTCTATTAGGAGGTCAAGTTTCGTCTCGATATAGGACATAAATCGTAGAATATTTTAGAAAATTGAAATATTTTAGTTTTTCGCCTTAGATTTTATAGAAGGTTTCAAATTTTCTTGCGCGAGATTTCGCATTTTCAGTAATCTTAAGAAGCGACGAGCTAGATTAGATTAGACCCACCCCCACAGAGTCGTATATCTGCGTGTAAATAAATATTTTTTTTTCTTCCTCTCGGTAGTAGGTGCCATAATTTTACGAAAGTTTTAAATGCTTTCCTACATAATATGGATTACGGAAGACCAGCTTTGTAGATATAGGAAGAGAGAGAGAGAGCCAGCGGTAAAAACTTTTCCTTAAACACAAAAACCGTGTAATCAGACAAACAAGTAAAAGCCAAAAGCCTTCGAGTGGAATTAAACTTACCTTTCTTAAGATTTGTAAAAATTAATCGTGCGAAAAATGCGGCAGTCTTTTTCAACAACTCGACAGATATGGATGTGAAAAGAGTGAGGCGTGAACTTCACAATAAAAGCCTACTAATGAAAGTGGAAATGCAAGTAAAAAATGTGTTTTGTTCGTTGCTGATCGTAACATTAGAAATTGTATTATACTTTAAGCAAAAAGTTAATTGTGCGATTCCTTCCATTCAATCGCGACGTAGAGCGATGCACATATGATAAGTATTAAACCCTATTACGTAATATTTTTAACTATTAATATTTTTTAAATCGTCATTAGAGTATTAAGTTTTAAACTTAAATACTTAAAGGAAATTTAAAGAAACCAAAAATAAAATGCATTTTTTTTCTAATGATAAACAATAAAGCGAAATCGAGCTGAATAAATCCTTTAAGTTTGGTAGCAAATTATAAATACACAAACAACAAAAAACTGTAGATTGATTACAAAAAACTTTGTTTCAATATATGTTTTCAAGCACACATGCGCGTTATTAATAACGAATTACTACATAAAAAACAAGTTATTTGCATATAAGTACACATTCATACGTTGCCTACATGATGACTCTCGTTATGATCTAAACACTTTGAGATGTATACGTTGATATGCACATTAGTCTACGAATGCCTAAGGGGAACACGTATATTACGAAGAATTTGGAATCAATTTGTTGGGAAAAGTCTTTTAAATAAGGGATGCTAGGACAGGTCTTCATCCTTTTCATGGCACTAATGGAGTATAGGACTAATGTTTAAAGGGGACTTTTAAAAGACTTACTTCGTATCATCAGATGTAAAACTGCAAAATATTCATTTTGGAATTTTAATTAAAATTCTTTGGTTTTCTTCCGGGTGCTATATTTTAAATGTAGGAATTTTTTTCAGGATATATGAAAAATTGTCAAACTATAATAATGTAGTTTTTAGTCATTCTCGAATTTATTGAAATTCAATTTTGAATATTTAACAAATATTCTTCGTCTTTCAAGTTAAAGAAAGAACTACTTACCTGACTGGTACTACTGAACATAAGGAGCAAATCGAGTCATTTATAGGTGTGGTCAAACCGTCAATCACGTGAAACTGAAGTGCGATTGATCTTCTTGTCACTCTTGTGGCACTCGGTGATTAAGGCGAATGTTATATTTGAGAAGTTCTTATATGTATTTATTTTTATAAAATTGAATCGCTCGACTACTTTTATGCATTTGAATTCAGAATGACTAAGAAAAATTAATTTTCCAAATGGATTTTAATACGCGATTACGAACAAAGCCCATGTCCACACTTACGTGTACATGTCGTAGCTGAGTGTAGACTCGTGTGGTCATTTTAATGTGACCGTCTCTTCACACTTCAGTAGAATGTTCCATTCGAGAAAAGAATCCTCCTTTTCTTAAATGAAAAAACATGGCGTGCCCCTATGACAATTGACAATCACCTCTGGTTTCAATTTCTATCAGATTTATCTAAATTCTTTTGTTATTTAAAATAAAGAAACGTGTCTTAACCTCCATCTACAGTTGTTTTGAAATTCAAATTTTGAACAATTTTATTTGCACATTTGAAACAAAAAAAATGAGATTTTGCTACCAGGGTTAAAGGATTGCGGCTTTGTGTTTTTATTCATATTAAAGGGTCTGTTTACGATCGCCAACTGTTTTCAGACTTATGCAAGCTCGAAGTTCTTAAGGGGGACGATTACAGAAAGTAGTATTATTAGGGTAAAAGGGTTAATCGCGGCGACTTTCGTAATCAGATCTTTTTGTTTTTTTTTTGGTTAGTGCGTCCGGTTTCTTTTTCGATTATCCATACTTTACTCGTGTAATGCAATCGCCCGTGGATAAAGTTTTTCGAATATCATATTGGATTAAAATTTCTATAAGCAGCGTTTACGATCTCTTATTTAAAATGCGCATCTTATAAGATCGTTATAGAATGTTGTTCCTTAACTACTAATGGCGCGATCACTTCTTACATAAGCTTACAACTTTTTTACTTGATCTTTTATTTGGATATCAATTACACTTTTAAACTCCCATTTAGATACTGGTATGGATGCAAAGCAAATTTTTGGCGTCGATGTGGATTTTCACTTCTATATTGCTTGTTATATCAAAATAATTTTTTTTTCTCCTTTTTTACAGTACAAACTCTTGTTGAAACCAATCTTTTTTCTGACGCATTGTCCGCAGCGACTGGACCTAAAAAGGTTGCCAAGCGTAAGCGACCTGTTACGCCTTCTTCGGCCAGCGCTGGTACGGCTTCTTCGAGTTGCAATAAAGAAGGACCATCTCCACCTACAAGTCCTGATTTATCAAAAGTCGTCAGTTTAAAATTCTATCAAGACACTTTAGATGAAAGTAAAATAGATGACTCTAAATCGGATAAGGAGAATGAAAACGATACCATCAGTAAAGAAAATTTTGAAGATAGCTCATTGGATAAGGATATCGAAGATGACGATGACATTCCCTTGAAGAAAGTTAAGGAAGATATTGAACAGAAGGTGGCAAAAGAAAGAAAATTGGATATTGATGGTAACATTATCGCTTTAGATGATGCTGAAGATTCAAATAAAGGCAAAGAAGGTTCACCTAATGAGAATTCTTCAAGTGAAGCGGTAATTGTAATCCTAGATGAACCCGAAGGAGTGAAAAAGCCTGGTCCTGGTTGCGGTCCTAATGGTCCGCCAGGCGTTTTAATGTTGCATCGTCGTAAGGGTCCAAAAAAGAAGCTATCGTGGTGTCCACAGGAAACTTTAGAACAAATTCGCTACTTTGAATTGGATGAGACAGAACGTGTAAATGTGACCAAAACTTCTTTCATGGATATGAAAAATTTGGAACGTTTCAATGAGCGTGACGCTATTATAATGTCGCGTCGCGGTTTTCAACGGGAAGATAATATGGAAGCACAGACAACTTGGAGACCTTTAATAGAAGTGGAAGATGTGCCACCTCACCCAGATGGAAGTCAATCTAAGCAGCGCAACATCCAGGCTGAACGTGAGATGACCACTTTGCGAGCTTTATATTTTTCCCATGCCATTATACCGGATTCCCCTGCTGAAGCAGAGATAGAACCTGTTTTTGCTTATGACGTACCCGTAATACCATTAGATGATTTGACTCGTAATCCGGATGCTGTTAACGATTTTACCAGCATGCCGTGGCCGGAACCAAAAGGTTCTCCTAAGCAGGGCGATAATGCATTGTCTGGCACTGGTGGCTTAGGAAGTCCTGTAGATATGTTTGGCGGACCAGTTGCACCTGCGATACCAACAAATGCGAACAATCCATTCAATCCTTTCCTTAGCCCGTTTGGAAATTCTGGAGGTCAAGGTCCTCAACAAATACAAATGCAAAATGGCCCTCCGAGTCCTTGGCAAAATCCAACAAATGCCATCGGTCCTATGGGACCAGGTAACGGTCCCTTATTGAATAATCCCTTTAATGGCCATGGTAGTCCTACTATGGATATGGGCGGACCGGTCATGGGCGCAGGACCTATGGGTAATAATGGTCCGCCGCAGAATTTCTTAGGGCAATTTGGTCCTAATGGCGGACCTTTTGGAGCGCCGCCCGGGTCACAATTCGGTCCACCGAACAACGCTATGTTCAATGGGCCACCTAAGAATTTTGGACCGATGGCGCCTATGCCACTTATGGGACCTAATATGGGTATGTCCGGTTCGATGATGAACAATAATGGTCCAATGATGAATGGGCCAAATCAACGCCTAGGCAATAACCGTAATAATGGTGGAAATGGTAACTGGCGCACTGGCGGCTCAAATTTTCAGGATAACAACAATGGCAATAATTGGCGACCAAATATTCCGAATAGAGGTAACAGTGGCGGCGGTAATAACAGCAATAATGGGGTGTGCAAGGCTTTCATGCGCGGTCATTGTCATTTGGGCAAATCATGCAAATATATTCACCCCAAAAGGAAACGCATATAGGAATTGCATGAATACTCTGAGTTGGAAGATACTCAAATATTTTCCGGCCCAACAATTTTCAAACATGACTGTGATAAAAAAGCCGCTTAATATGTGCACTAATTAATCTCTGCCCCTATTCGAACTTCTATTTCTACATGAACGGCCTAGGGTATATAGTGTAAGTCAGGCAGAGATAATCACCACATTAAGTCGTTCCTACTGAAGGAGACAAAAGAAAAAAAGACTGTTATTGCTAATTTACTGTTATTAAATATTCATATAATTTAGTTTTTTATTATTGTTTTTGAATCTAAATAAATAAGTTGAGCGCTAGCTTCTAGAGCTATCAGCTCTGTTTTTAAAAATTACATGACTATTTCGACCATTTTATTATAGTTATGAATATTTATATATATTTGTGAATAGTTATTTGTTGTTTAATTCTTTAAGAATCTCAATATACCTGTCTTGTTGGATTAGACTAAGACGATTGCAAAGCATGCGTTCTATTCAAACACTGTTGCGGTAGACGCCTATTGACAGATTTCGAAGTCATTGGACACCAATAATTTTTTCGGCAGAAATTCTTCGAATTTTTCATACAATTGCCATCAACTTCAGCCAAATCGATCAATTCAACCTTACTTGTGAAAAGGTGTGGCGGTATTTTTTTGCTTTATTTCATCTAGTTTTTTGCTCTCTTAGCGTTGTTCAATTTGTTTATTGAGAGCGTTTTTATCTCATAACAGCGGCAACGCTTTTATTTCCTGTATTTCCTGTTGTGCTTCTAAAGAATGTTATTCTTGTGTGACTATTACAAAACTCGAATATTACTATAAAGGTTTTAGAAGTCTGCAATGGAACCTCTTTGGAAATGACAGACAGCCAGTGTGTTTTTTTAATTGCAAGAATGTTTTGGGCATCATGTTCTTGTAGCTAACTGTTCTCAATTTTCAAGTTTTAATCGTTAACAGCACGCTTAAAAAAAGAGCATCTCGCATATCTGGTCACCTCAGTGGATGTCCCGCAAATTATTGATTTTTATTGCAATTTAATATGCGGTCAAGTGTTACACTCCAAAAGTGTGTTTTCACGCGCACAAATGAAAAGTTTTAATTAACCAACAAATATCTTTTCCTCTTAATCTTTTATTGGCTGTATAAACAATATCTCATAAAGGGCGATCATATGGAGCTTTGCCATCAAAAATTATTATGCCGTCCTGGCACTCGAGATTCGTTCAATTTATTCATTGCGATGTAATGGCTTAATGAAATAAAACAGACTTGTTTACTAACACAAGTTTATTGAAGGATTTCCCCGAACCGCGTGTAATGAAATTCGGTTTATTACTAGTTTCCTTGTACATATTTGTTTCCTAGTTTTCTATGCCTTATTGTGAAGTAGAAATACTACAAAGCGTGCGCCGAGCCATCACCAAACTCGTTCCTTTATCAGTATCGCTGCAAGCGAGCAAAAACTTTCATGAAAAAAAGAAGTAAATTTTACTTTATTTGAAGTTTTTATTATACTTGCCTACGGAGGACAGAGATATATAATTCACAATGTACGAAAACTTTCTTAATCAGCATATGGTTTCGAGCTCATTTACTGATGATTCACTTTTCATCTCCTGTTGTAGTATAAAGATGTAAAACTTGAGATTATTTATTAGTAAATTAAAAATAGTATAAAGTTAATAGATATGAAATCTTCTATCTTTTATCTATTTTGAAAATATATGCTCATTTAAGATTATTAAGTTTTTTAACTCTTATAACTAGCAAAACGGTGACATATAAGATTTGTGCTTCCAATCCAAAAATACCCATTACCGATCCCCAAAAATACAGTTACTTCGATTCGACGAAAATACATATATATAACTAAGCGAAATATAGTTTAAACTTAGTCTCTACACTTTTTACTAATATTCATAAATCGGAATTGTAGTGAATGTGATTCATGCACAATCAAAAATGTACAACTTGAAATGAAAACAGTCTGTAGCTTTTACATTCACAAGACAAGACAAGTTGAAGTACAGAAACGTGCCTGCTATTAACAGAAATATGTTATGCTTGAAAAAAGCATTGATGTTAAACCGATAACAAAATGGTGTGAACATTTTTTTAGTTGACTCGCGTGATCACATTTAATAGAATAATTTACAATCATAATTCTTTAGTTTAAACTTGTGGACATCAGGAATTCGATTTCAGGTGAAAAAACTTACTCATTTTCGTTTATTTATATTCTCCTCTTCATACTTTGAACTGTATTGACATATATCGGAGCTAACTTGCTAGCCCTTATTTAAACAGAAAACGAATTTACTCGCTAAGAAGAAAAATAAATAAAAAATAATCAAATAAAAAATTATCAAAAATAAATGCAAAAATAATGAAATTTCCCATTATATATTTGAAAGTTTATGTAGTAGAAAGAAGTACAAAGAAAACCAGGTTTCCGGAAAATTTATGAACTGTGGGCAAATCCGCACTGTCATATAGATGTTGATAAGTAATTTAAAACCATTTTTTGAATCGACAATCGAGACACCTGTTCAAAGTATCTATTAAATAACTTTTTTTCGGAATGCCAAGTTTCTCTCTGATCAATCTGAGGACCCTATTTGGGACAAAATGGTGAGAAACAGTTAAAAACAAATTTTATCTCAGTCCTAGGAATCTTCTGCTATCATGTATTCTTTAAGCAAAAAAGCACTCAAACAACTAGAAATGGGTAATTTATATGAATGAATTATGAACCACAATCTAAAAGTTGCTTTAACATAATAAAGAAATTTCATATAGTATTATCGTTAATACTAACTTACTGATAAAATGATTTTACTTGTTCAGCTTATGATAAGTACCAGGTTTTCCAATTTTTCTACATTCCTTCAAAATGTTTATGACCTTTAGTAAGGCAACCATTGAAATTCAATCTGTCTACAACTGAAGCGCATTTTTCTATATTTTATAAAAGATTCCCATACAATAAATATACATACATAAATAAATAATTTATTTTGAAAGCCATGTATATAGACTTTTATATTCGAAGCGTACAGTAATCTCCGTTGAAATTGAAATGGTTCTAATGTTCTTATATGCACTTGCATATAAAAAACTAATTCACGAATAGGCTGACATGAAAGAAACAAAGCGGATATCTCATTAAAGTAGAAATCAATATTTACGTATAGAAGATACGTTAAACTTAACCTGTAATAAACATTGCTAAGGTTTCCCTTAAATAAGAAACAAGAAAACCGCGTCGATAAATTTCCCTCTAATACTAAAGACTAATTAGTAACGTGAACGGCATCATATCATATATAACACAAATATGAATTTTAAGAATTTATTATTATTCGGGCTATCTCTGCTGCATTGTTCAGGGACAGATGGTCTAAGTTTTACTATTACATCCAAAATTTATATGGATGTCAAACATCAAAAGAAGTCATTAGGCCGTATTGTATTCGGTTTATTTGGCAAGAATTCTCCTAAAACAGTGACTAATTTTCGACACATATGCTTGCGAGGCATAAACGGTTCCACATATGTGGGCTCAAATTTTCATCGTGTGATAAATCGTTTTCTCATACAAGGCGGCGATATTGTGAACGGTGATGGTACTGGCACAACTAGTATATATGGGGATTATTTTGAAGATGAAGATGTAGAAATTGAACATAATCGACCCGGTTATATGGGTATGGCTAACCGAGGACCTGATACGAATGGTTGTCAATTCTATGTGACTACTGTAGCTGCACAATGGTTGAATGGCAAACACACAGTCTTTGGAAAAGTTTTAGAAGGCATGGATACGATATACGCTATAGAAGATGTAAGCTTTATTTTGCAATGAAAAAAAAAAAACATCTATACCCGCTTCGAAGCGAACCTCTAACCTCTATTGTCCGAGATAAATAAAAGTTTTAAATATTTTCGTGAATTGTCGACAAATGAGTAACTCACTTAAGGACACTTTTCTTAGTGAAAATTACTGCAAAACCGATTTCCGAAAAAAATTTATGTACTTTATGTGTCCATTTTTAGTAAACATGTAAAAATTCAGTTTTTGATTACTATGAGAAGTGTATGACACATCGTATATATACCTATTGTTAGTAATTGATTGGCGAGATTGTTTGAATGTTTAGATTATTCTAAGTGTCTTTGTAAATAAAACGCATCTATTTCCAAATGAGTTTTCGAAAAAAAATATAAACATGCGTTAGATGCAGGACTTGATAAGGTACAGCATTACGTGTGATTGTGAAATTATATTTTATGGGTAATTCGAGCCAACACTCGAGGTCAAACTAAGGAATTATTATGCTTCTAGCACCACAGCCACTTCCTTATCTTTATCCTCATCACCGCCTCCCTCCCTATCCCCTAATAGATTAAAAAATTTAGATTTATCAATCCTACAAATAAGACTAGGCGAAGATCTTTTAGTTATAGTTGTCGAACCATTAGCCGCCGAAGTCGCAGCCGCAACCGAACGCGTAATCGTTTCAGAACTCAATTCCGCCATCATGCATAAATTCATGTATAACTTATAAAACATTCCAAAAATATACACGAACCTATAATGAAAGTATATATTCATTTTTTAACTTAATATGTTCTTAATCCGATGTAATAGACGGTGTTTTGAGTGAAAACGCAACTTTATCGCCTAAATCTTTAACGTTTCGTTATATGAACTTCACATAGTTTATTATCAAGAGAAAATAAAGATTCGACACTAGGAGAATATAAATTTTATTTCTAAATAAATCTATGTTCATTTTTAAGGTAAAAACTGATACAGATGATGTTCCCTTGCATCCGGTCATTATAACTAATTGCGGAGAAATACCTACAGAGCCGTACACATTTTATCCTGATGATTTCAAGTGAGTTGATTAAATTACGATGGTTACGCTGCAAATATTTTATAATCATGTTCACATTTTTCAGCGTTTGGGGTTGGGTTAAGGCAGCAGGAATACCAGTTGGCAGTTCGCTGTTAGTTTTAATGACATTTCACTATTTTTTTCGCCAGTTGGATATGTATTGTTAGTTGTGGTAAAAGTGCCAAAAAAAAAATTTATTAAAAAAGAGTATTAAAGAACTATAAATATTTAATGAAAACTTAAACAAAAAAAGTTTTTTTAAATTGAATTCTATTGAGATTTATCACTGTCAGACGGACGATGGTCTTTGAAAAGTCCTCGTAATAATATTGGCAAAGTGGGTCCCAAATCAACCTGCAAAGAATCTGTTGAATTTTGAAGAAAAGCATAAAATAAATTTTGTTTATACTAACATCGATATATAAAAAGTCTTCAAACATTTGTCCGGCCTTAAAATAATGACCTTCCGGTTTGAAGAGCACCACTACCTTAATTTTGGTTCCTGAAAAATTGTATTTACATTTTGTAAATATTTTACAATGCGTAAAATGGTGTTTTTGGTCCATATAAAGAGATTTATTTAGACTGTTGTAGTAATTTTTGATGCACTGTATTTCCAGTGTCTTCAGATTTCTCTGATGTCGATACCGACGAGAAAAATCAAAGGAATGAGCATATTTTATTCTGGGGTCCGTCTCTGCGTCTATTAGACGCTCAGATCTATTGCGGTATGGTTTGTCTAAACAAATGGGCTTATTTTCACAGCGATGATACATGAACTCTTTATCGCCGGCACTGTAAAACCATAAAGCATTATTTTTTTTGAATTATTCTTATAAATTAAAAATTTACTTTTCTTCAAGTTCAAAGTCAACGACTAGACCGGGTATTTTTAAAACGGTTCTAGCCGAGGCGATTAGCTTGCCCGGGCCATAGAATTCCAATTTGATTTTAACTTTAGAGTATTGGTTGAGATGTAAATCACCCATATCTACAACTCGGGCTCTTAATTCGAATGGTAAAGGTTGTGTGGTGAAACTTTTCAAGTTCGGTGGTGTTTTTTCTTTGTAAATCTTTCGGGAAGCTAAGTAGTTCTGATAGACATTATTCAGCATCGCACAAGTCTCTCTACTGTAACGCAATCTATTTAAAAATTTTTCCGTTTCCAATAGCTGATCCAATATTGTAGCGTTTGGTAACTCTTCGTTGTTATTTACCAATACGAACTCTTGTAACATATAGTACCAGATTCTCTCTTCTTCATTCATCCACTCAATCTCCGATTCTACCACTTGTGATGATGAGGAAAGCTCAACACCCATCTCTTCTGCCTCCTTTACTAATTCTTCGTCTTGGACGGTAATCGCGCTGAATATTTCAAAATAATATATTTTTCTTAGTAGCTCATATTCTTCGACTATCTCTAATTGATGTTGTTCTAAGAATTCTATATTGCGATTGATAATTGCCAGCATAGGCAAAACTCCATGGCCTTTCGCACGTAAAACAATTTCTTCACCATCATTGACAACAATTTTCAAATCTCTAATGAACTCTTCGCTGAACCCCAAAAGGCCTTCAATATTGACAGTAATATTTTCGAAAGGCGGTATTCGAACATTGCTATCGGTAATTAGTTGGACATAACCTGTTGCGATTTTGGGCAAATCATTTTGTACTGTCCGGGGATTGTCAATTTTTAGAACAATTTCATAATTAGTCACGTTTTCAGCCATACAGTCTGCTTTGTAGGTTTCGTACCACGGCTATAAAAAAGACATTTATCCAAAAGTTTATTATGGGAAGAATTATAAGAATCATTGCTTAATTACTGACCTTTAGTCCCAAATAAAGACCGTCTTTACTCAATTGTAAAGTTTTTTCTACATTAACTAAAGTTATTTGAAATGGTTTGCTTTGTCCACCGACAATATCCAATTGAAAGTTAGCTTTTACCTCAAAACCTGTTGAAACGATAGCAGACAAAAGTGAACACATTTATTAGTTTTATTTGTCTTTCTTGACGCACTCTACTTACCCTTTCTTACGGGAGGTAAATGCAAGGCACACATTTCTTTCTGATTCTCTGCCAAGATACCAAATTTCTCAAGGAAATATATTGAACGTGTTAGCTCGCAAGTTTCAGTACTAGCTTGCGAAATGGTATAACTATCTTCCAATTTCAAATTATCCAAAATATGGTCTACAGTATGAAAGACGCAAGCCTGTTTAGAAGTGTCCGTAAGATCGTCGATTGATGGTTCTATTTCGAAACGTTTATTAAAAAATAACATTTGTCCGTCCAAACTTTCTTCAATGAATTTTATATTCTCTTCTATAGATGTTGGATCTTTTTCCAAAGCCGATTCAATACTACTTTCAATAAGGGTTGTCAGTGGCTCTAAGCTTAGTTGGAAACTTCCCATATGTAACTTTTGCAAGTTCCGTTTTTCATCAATCGTTTCTCCTTGTAATTCTTCCGGTATTGTATAATGTTCATGCATCTCATTGCTATCATCATTTTTCACTAACGGCGGTTCTGGCTCATTCCAATCTAGTTTATAACGCTTATGCGATAAATCTAAATTCTCAATTAGTTCATAAATAATGCCTTTTATATCCATCGGATCATATTCCATTTTTTTCAAAAGACAACGATATTTTTGAAAGCGAAGTGTTAGATTGGTTTCAGAGTCATCCTCAAGATTTTGCGGCATTATATTTAACATATGAAGTATATCTGATAGCACCAATTCTGCCGTTTGTTTAACATCGTCTTCCTACGAGTGTAAATGATTAGATTTAATATTATATCGTTGCTTTCAGTTTTATGCTTATTAAGTCTTTCAACGGAGGTGTAAACTAATTTCTCCATTCGGTTTCTAACTATTGAAATATGTATCTCAAATCCGCTAAATAACATGCCAATTATTAACTGTCGGAACTAGCATACAGTTATCACTTCTAAAAAACCCAAATCATTTTTAGAAAATATCAATTTCAAAAACACATTCTTCAAAATTTCATACGCATTCATTCATACCCATTCTTCAAAGTTTCGATAGCGGCTTTTATGGCGATGTTTTTGTTATTTTCAAAACAATAGATAAATCTGAATTCCATGTACCAATTAAATATTGCTGGTCTTAAATGAAATTTTATGAATACCAAAGATTCTGAACGTATTCTTATATGATAATATTTACTATTTTATGATACAAACAAGTCCTTAATAGTTATTTGCCATAAAGGTTAACTGCATCAGATTTGGACTGCATAGGTCTACGTAGATCTATTTTCTGGAGACCAATAAAAAGTGTTTAAAAGACTACTTTTTGGTACTTTGTTGCAGAAGTAGTTGAAATATAACATTTAATACAAAAAAATTAATTATGTTTAATTTGGACTACGCTATTTCACACAAGGGGTCTAAAGCCCTTTCCTATAAGAGCTTCCGTGAAAAGCGTGCCTTAAGATGGAAACAAGGTATCATCTTTGATATTATCTCACGAAAGTGGATGAATTGCACTCGACGAAGTGGTTTAAAGGTCGGCGTTGCCCGACTGTAATGTTTTTAATCGTTTTTGATCCATGTATTTTCATTTTAATGTAATTCTTGAAATTACCTCTCGTATATAATGCCATTCTTCATTCAATTTTTTCCATTTGTATATAGCTTTTAAAGGTTGAACGTTAATGATAGGGATATAGACAACGCCCTCGCGGTTTTGGCTAAACAAAGTTATATTTTCATGCATAAGAGTCAATTCTGGTGCGAAAATTTTAACTTTAAGATGCACAGATTTCTAAAAAATGAAAGGATGTGTTGTGTAAGAATAAAGTCATCACATATTATAATCTGTTACCTGAGGTCTGCCATTGACCACGCTCAATATGCGGCCTTCATATAGATCGGCCTTGCGCTCCTTCAGCATGTTTTTGTCCAATGTAACGAACAATTCTTTTCTCTCTCTACCCGCCATACTGAAATCCAATTCATTTTGATTCGTCTCCTCAAAGCGGTGTTTAGTCTTAAAAGGTCCCAACACTTTCAGAGAAACTGAAGACAGAAAGTTTTCAGCCGCATTCGTAAGGTAAATTATCTCTATAAGAATTAGAGCAAATCAGTTGATTTGAAAAACAAATACTAAATATCTTATATACCCCATTGCGGAAAGTCCTTATGTCTGTGGGTCCTATAGTATTTGAAAGTTATTTCACGTCTATTCCATAAGATCTGTGGAAATACGAAGCTAGCGCGTACAGTTAAACGTTTCGTCTCAACTCTTTTTGGATCCATTAAATCGGTTATCGTAAGACGAAATTCATTAAAGACACTGGTCTCGTCGCAAGCTCGTGTCCATATAATGAATTCTTTGACGCTAAGTGGTTCAATCGTCAAAACCAAGGGATTTATATGAATACTGGCGCGAAGCAATTTTTTTATAGCGCATCCCCTTGTTTCTGATGTCTTAAGCGTTTTAATATTCAAACGATACTGTCGTTCACCATAATTAATTACTTTAATAGTTTTACTATAGTTCGGTTTCATCGATATGTACTCCTCTTCGGTGTTGCAAATAATAAAACCGAAATTCAATTCGTCGCTACAAATGTCCGGTTCGAAACGAAGCGGCATACCATTTACTGTTAGGCTAATTGGTATTTTCTGCAATATTGTACTAAAGCTTAATACTTCATTTGGTCTAAAAAAAAAGCAACTAAATATACCACAATTTTGTTAAATTCCAATCGAATAAGCAGGCAGTTGTGGTATACGCCCGGATCGCGAAAATACATTTTTAAGCTTAGATAGGTACTCTGGCCTTTAGGTGACAATTGAGCGCCCGAAGGTTCCAACTCAATGCACTCATCGACTTTCTGAGAAAAAAGGCCAAATTAAAATGAGGTCATAACGGGATAAACTTTCCAGTTAGCTATTTACCAGTTTCGCTCCGAACCAAGTGCAAGTTGGCGTATCATTATGTATGAAAACATACACATATTCTTCTTTCAAAACACTTAGCTGCTTTGTTATTTGTGTAGGATCTGTTTTAATATTAGACGGTAATACTGTAGCATTTACATGAAATGGATAGCCAACTTGCACGCCCACAAATTTAATACTAATAAATACAAAAATAAAAATGTTAAATATATAAAGCACTGAACGCAGTGATTGCGTTAGCATTATGTTGTTCAAACTTGACCCGTTCATCTGCGTTGACTAGTAACACACACATAGAGGGACAGAGCGATGTATATATAGAATCAAAACTAAAATATATTGTTAACTTTTCAGATAACGCTTTCCCCTCCTTCATTAATATTTATGTGAGTAACATGCAATCTCGTAAAGCAATTTTTTTCGCCATAGCACTAACGCAATCATTGTGTTTAACTTATTTACGTATATTGCGTCATTGCACTTAGGCATAATGCTAACGTAATCATTGTGCTCAGCGCATAAGTCAAGGCTTCATCGCATCTCTACAAAACTTACATGCCTGAAAGTGAGATGGTTCCGACTGTACCGAACTTGACTGAACAAGGAACTGTAATCATACTTTGTGGTTCGATAAAATATTTCCATTTGCTGTTTAAAAATGTCATAGTACCTTCCCGACAGTCTGGCTGTAAATACAGATATCGAAAGAAAAATTTAAATAATCAGCCTATACATAGTTATAGTATATATATATATATCGAAATGGTCTGAAGTGTTTGAATTTACCACGATGTCGTAGTAAAAAAATCCTCCAATTTCATCGTTATTCTCAAACGTCATTACAAAATCGTAAAATTCACCGATATATAAACGCTCCTCCATATTGATGATGTTGTCCCAAGTTATTTCGGGTACGGCACAGGTATATTCAATTGGAATACGTGCCTCCATATAAGTTGAATCAACATATCTATGTAAATTCTCGGGTTCATCGTCTAAAACGGGCAAAGGTTCAGGGCACACTCGTACCGAAATAAAACGTTGGCGAAATCCAACGATATTCGGTATAATGACTACACTCATCGCTTTCCCGGTATTTGAATTTAAATAGAGAATTTCTTCAGAAACATAAATTTCACGTGGATCATTGGCCAGGGCATTCCAATCCATATGCATGTAGTTTTTATTTTTATCCATTCCTTGAAAATACGGCATCGCTAACAACGTATTTAAAACTTCATCTAAGATGAATTTTTCGGCATCCGTTTTTTGGAAAACTTTGCTACTGCGCATTTTCTTAACAAAATCCGGAGCAGCCTGTGGTATCTCTTCTAAAATATTTAATAAAAAATTCTCATTACTTATTATCCCAAATTATTCTCTATTTAACTAAAAAGATATTCTTTTTGAAAAGATTAATACACAATAGTACGCCGAGAGGACCATATGAGATACATTCTCAATGATTAGCTCACTAGAACTCTTTATTTTATATATGACGACTTCTTTCTCGCCACGTCAATAATCTGCTTAAACGGCCTTCATTGCTAACAACAAACCTCGCTTAAAAAATCTCATACACCGGTTATGGTAAACATTCACTCCAAGATTGACCCATAATTGTTAAAAACGTATATATGCTGACTACGAACAAATTAAACATGATCTTTGCCTTTCCCATTTAAAGTAGTTTACCTTAGCATTAGTAATTTTTCGACTAGGTTAAAAGTTGCCAATGCTTAACTTACCTAAAAGAGTACCTTCGAATTCACTGCTAAAAGAAGAGTTGTCGTCTTCGATGGAATGAACAGTGCGGCCTGAAGTCGGTGTACCTGTGTCGTATCGTACTACATAATTACAAACTTCGGGAACAAATGGTTTTTTTTCTTCTTCGGCACACATTCGCATATGCTCAATAGGATCTAATACATCGATAGGTAAGTGTTCGTTGACATCTTGTATATTTAACACTAGGGGAATTTCAACGCCGTCATCTTTGATGGAAAATTGAACGGTTATTGGTACTGAGATAGGATTTAAAATCATAATTAACCGCCTTTGTGGCACTGCTACTGGTAAAAGTCCTAAACTTAACATTTCTGGAAAAGCTCTGCAATAAACTTTACGGCAATGTCCTCTAATGAGAAAAAAAATTGATTAATTAGTCTCAAATCCTCAAGTGAATATGCTATATATTTACTTTATAAAAGCTGCAAACAATCCACCATATTTAACTTTGAATTCAAATTTCACTATAAATTTACCAATTGAAGTAGCGTAAAATTGTATATGAAATAAACCGCGTTGACATGGTGTCAAGTGAAAGCCTTCAATTGGTGTTACACAAATGTTAGCAATATCAGAAGCACGGCACCCATAATATGATACATCGAGATCATTATAGCCTATAATCAAACAGGTAAAAGTATGACTCAATAAATACCACGCAGAAAACTGATGGCCAAAAGAATTCCAATATACATACCGTCAATATTAATCACTTTAATTTGCGCACAATGCTCTTCCCCGAAATAGACTGTTGGCAATCGGATCGTCTTTGGTATTATATCAATAGCGGGACCAGTAATCAGTCCCGTTATACTTACAATTTCGCTTGTTTGAAAATCGTGATCCGATAGCTCTATAACAAGTTTTGTCGACACCTTATATGGTGGTATAAGTGTGTCGGGCACTGTGAAGTCCTCGTGGATTATGGGTCGAAAGGTTACTGTGAATTTAACGGCCGAATTACCGGGAATATTTGTGTTGGTCGATAGGATAGTAAAATGTCTATCGGAATATGCGTCTAAAAAATCATCTTCGTTGCTGCTATTAGTCACTAAACCAAGGGTTTCTTCCTCTTCTTCTTCTTCTCTTAATAAACGAACATTAAAATCGATGAGGATATCCGATTCATTGCAAACATGTATAGTTTTTTTCTCTTCACGAGAAAATTTTAATGGACTGTATGACAAACTCAGGCGATCAAAATACACCGAAAATCGTACTGGCTCGTGTATATGGAGAACTTTTACAGTTTGCCCTGTGTTGAAAGTAAAGATAAAAGTAAAGTAAGAATTTGTTAAAAGTGAACCGATCAGAATTCCGTTTCTACTTTTCCATCAGGCAAGCTTACCGTCTTCAATTTTTATTTTAAAAACACCCTCGTCCCTTTCATAGTTACGCACACTCAGTTGTAGTAGCATTTTTAAATAACCATTTTTAGGAATGAAGTTTGCGGAAGTGGACATGACTTTTATTTTAGTTGCAAGCCTGAGAAAATTAGACGAAATTTAGATTTAGTAAAATAAATACAGAGAAGAGCTCACGTCTGAACAAAATATTTCAGCTTCGTAAGAGTTTTGTTATATAAAATAGTTTCGTAATATGTGCAATTGATAGGACACGTGGATGGAAAAATAATTTTTTCCGGTGTAGCTACATTGCTTTCTTTTTTCAATACTATTATGGGTATTTCAAATGTTACATTTGGATGGATAGCGTGCACGTAAACATAACGGCGAAGATATTTCGATTTCTTAGGCGTTATGGTTATTATCAGCTGTAATGATGCATCATAGTCGAGAAAATTATCAAAAAGTTTTCCGGGCGATGTCTGTAAGGTCACATCATTCGCGTCCGTAGTATAGCGTAAGAGACGAGCGTGCTGTATATAAAAAGGATCAAAATAAATAAGAAGCTTTTAATAGCAAAAAACACTTACAAGACCGTTATTTTTAATGCGTATAGTTTTTGCATAGACATTATTGGCCTTAAGGTTACGACGCATCACCAACACTCTCGGTGTAATTTCCAGAGTATCAATCAGTGAGGCTTTATCGTTTGCATAATCTGTTCGGAAAATCATAAAATTTTAATGTATATTGAATGACAAAATGTTTTTAATTGACGCTTTTCATCGCGACTGATTGCTCTTATTTAATAAAATGTGATTTGATTCCTTAATGGCTTACATTGCTTTGTTGGACAACAATAGATTTTGGCACCTTTCCATGGGTAACATTCATTCATGTTGCTATTGTTACGACGGCTTTTTTGCATGATGTTCAAATTTGATTACTACAAAAATTAATTATATATTTTTATTTCTGTCTTTGATTATATTTACGTATTTTTAATTTTTTTTTGATAATTGAATAGTAATCGAAAAAAGAGAACTGAAAAAAAACTAGAGTACATCGAAGTTTAGTACAGACAGTAGATACGAAGGTATTTAAATAGCCCTTTCGATTTGAGTTCTAATATAATTTTGAAGACAGTATTTCTCTGTTGTTGATTTACTTAAATAATCGCTTGTCAAATATGTAATGAAAATAGTATAATCAAAAATTACGCATATCCGGCCCGATGAAGTGATTAGATTTATGGGTATAAGCGGGTTAGTGAGAGCAGGAAATTTTACGGGACAAAGTCGAAATTTGCCGCGTGTGCTTTTCGTCGTCTTGCGCATATAAAATTAGAAACCTAACGTTTTAACAGGTGGGCCAAAAAGTTCGTAGGTTAACACATAGATGGCGCTACTAGTATTAAATCCATCTAATTTTTAGTTAGTCCTAACCTTCAAAAGACACTTGGATAAATTTGACAGGTGTCGCACTATTAGTATGCGAATTATAGCATTTTTACTGAAGCAACTTTTGTTAGTTCGAAAAAATGGATAAAAAGGAACTTCGTGTGTTAATAAAACATTGCTTTTTGGCGAAAAAAAAATACTATTGAAGCTTGGCTTGGCTTCATAAACATTACGCGGACTTTGCATCAGGAAAATCAACCGTAAAGAAGTGGTTTACTAAATTTAAACGAGGCGAAACGAGCACCGTGGACAATGCACGCAGAGGACGCCGCAAACAGGCTGTTGATGTTACCGACGAAAACATCAAAAAAGTTCACAAAATAATTACGGATAACCATAAAGTGAAATTGATTGGGATAGTTGAAACCCTAAAGATATCAAAGGTACGTGTTGAACGTATCGTGAATGAATATTTGGACATGCAAAAGCTCTGTTCAAATTGGCTGCCGCGCGAGATCACAATCGACCAAAAGCAACAACGAATTGATGCTTCTAAGCAATGTCTGGAATTGTCCAGTCGTAATGAACTCAAATTTTTGCGTCGATAGGTGATAATGAATGAAACATGGCTCCATCATGTCACACCGGAGTCCAATCGACAGTCAGCCGAGTTGACTGCACGTCCAAAGCGTGGAAAGACACAAAAGTCGCCTGGCAAGGTTATGGCATCAATATTTGGAGATACGCATGGTATAATATTCATTAACTATCTTAAAAATGGACAAGCCATAAACAGCGACTATTACGTGGCGTTATTGAATCGTTTGAAAGACAAAATCGCGGAAAAATGGCCTGATTTGAAGAAGACGAAAGTGCAGTTTCATCAAGACAATGGGCCGTGTCACAAATCAATGAAAACGATGGCAAAATTGCATGAATTGGACTTCGAATGGCTTCCGCATCCACTTTATTCTCCAGATCTGGCCCTCAACGACTTTTTCCTGTTCTCAGACCTCAAGAGGATACCTGCTGGACAGAAATTTCGCGTCAAAAAAGGTGCTTCACTAAAAATGATATAACTCACATACTAATAGTGCAACAGCTGTCAAATTTTTACACGTGCCTTTTGAAAGTTAGGGCTAACTAAATTTCATTTGAACTTAATATTAGTGGCGCGATTTATGTGTCAGCCTACGAACTTTTTAAACCACCTGTTACTTAAGAACACGCTTCAAAAGGTTACAAAACTGAGGCCTATTTAATTTAATTTCTATCGCTTCACTTTTACAAAGGCAATGAAATTCAGTAGCTACGTTCCTATTAACTGATTGAAACATCGTTAAAGCGCGTACATTTTATAGGTTTCTGCAAATTTTTATTTTCGATGTACTAAACCAATATTCACGTTATTTCTGCTCTACACCGCTCATTGTAAAAAGTTAAATTTGTGCGGATACATACAACACCCAAAAGGTTTTGAAATAGACTCATCTCTGTTACACTGATCAATTCAACATCATTCTTTGAATCAACTTTAGCTTGTCTGTCTGTCTAATGTTTGTCAACGTATACGACGGTATTTTGAGATATTTTTAAATTTTTACGACCATTTTTCTTATATAACGCCCCAGTTGAAAAAGCCTAAATGAAAAAAATTGATCATGATCAAGACTAATGAGAAAGACTCTGGTTTTGAAATTTTTAAATAATTTTTAAAAATAAATTTTTTTTATACTCAAATGCACGCTTAGTAACTTTTCTAATATTTTCATTAAATTATCTTTTTTCTATTCCAAAGAAAGTTTATTTAGGTCGTTACAGCGGCTTCTCCGCTGAAATCAAACAAATTTTCGTTTGTGTCATAAATTATTTTCTACTTGAAATATTTTTTTAAAACATTTTCGTGTAAAAAATCTTTTTTTTATAATATGGAGTTATATATTGTCCTGTTAAGGGGGAAATTTTTTCTTAGATTGTGAATGATTAAATTAGTAACATCTGTTTAAGAATGAAACCATGTGTTTACGCTCCGCTATAAAAGAAAAACATAGCGGTGAACAACTTTACGTACAAATTACTTTATTTATTAATTAAAACCTAAAAATACCGAAAAGTTTAGTTTATATTAATATATCGTGATTGTATGCGTAACATGGCCCAGCTTATAAAAAGAGGTAAAAAAAAAAAAACAATATCAGAAAAGTTGTGCAATCTCTGAATTTACATTTGTGTTCAGATATTTTACAGCTTTGGCATGCGACACCTCTACTGCAATTTCAACGTTTTCGTGGTAAAATAAACATACAAAGGCCTCGTAAGCCGCACTATGACAGAGCCTTAGTGGCAGCTGTAACCCAACCTCAATATCCAGAGCCGATTAAAACTGTCACCTGCTTTGAGAAACGCCATAGACAACTCCAAATAGAGAATCCTTATAATGATATTATAGCTCGTGAAGTACGCAATTGGTTGGATCATTCAAGTATGGTGGCAATTTTTCATTTGAACTCGATAAAAGCGGATGAGATTTTTGATGTCCGTGTCCAATTACACAAACAAGGAATGCACTTAAAAAGCTATGGGCAGAAAATTGTATCTAAAGCAGTTGAGGGTTCACGTTATGAAGCTATTTTGCCATTATTCGATTCTCAGCATTGCATTGTATTCGCTCCACATCAAAAAGTCGGTTTGCTGCTTAGACTTACACGCAAAGTACCACAAATGATACTATTGGCGGGTATTGTGGATAATACCTTACTAAGTCGTAAAGATTTTATGGCATACGCTCAACTTCCTGGTATACAAACAGCCCAAGCTGAATTAGTGAACACATTAAATATATCTGCACGTTCGATGGTGCAAAATCTTGAGGCGCATCAGAACAATTTTGTTAGCATTTTGGAACATTATGTCAAATTTGAGGAAGGCGAAAAGTAAAGTAATGTGTAATCAGAAATATTTTTTCATTTTAATGCGTCACTTGAATTACAAAAGGCGATAGTACTCTCTGGTACGTTTTAAATAATCTAATATTCGTAGTTTTCTTAACCTATTTCTGTTCAAATTATATAAATTAAGTCTGAAGACTCCAAAGGCGTGTTATATATATATATATACATGTGTGTACAAATTCGATAGTCATAATTATTTGGGGATACGCTTTTTCGCCTACCATCTATTCTAAAAGAAATGGTTGAATCTTCACCCAGAAATCATCACAAAAACTGTTGCACAACTTGACGAGACCAGGCTTCAAAAATATTAAAATCTTTCGCAATGGACTTTAGAGAATTTGGTCATTTTGGTTTGTTGGTCTGTTTGTATACTTCTCGTAGCGTCCGAACGTTTTTGCAGCCATTTCTACGTGGGAAGTGCTGCTTCCAATTCTTGATAAACCTTTTGTAATAGCGATTCAATGTAATCGAGGAAATTGGAGATTTTGATCGATATCTTTCGCACGTAGAGGATGTTTTTTATTATTTGTTTTAGTTTACACTCCTTCATTGACGACTTGAAAATTGTAAATTTTTCTTCGTCCTATACTCACGGTTTAATTTCAAAATCATCATTAGTTTATGTTAAAGTATTCTGTCAAAGTGCAAGATTGTAAGACAATATGAAGCATCTCAGTGGCAAACACTTTACAATTTCTCCGATCACGGAGTACTTAATCTTCTTCCTATTTAAAGAATTGGTTATTTTGTGGACTTGAGATTTTTTAAATGAAATAAAGAAAATGTTCATAATTCATATATAAACATTTCAGTTTATTTATTTAAATATTTCAATGTCCATGACTTAGAAAAATTTTTCTGTTTTTTTTTCAATGTGAATTGAAAAATTTTTCTAAGTCATGGACATTGAAAAAAAAAATGTTCCCGTTACTTTTTTATGAATGTCTATAAAAATAAAATTCTACATTAAAAATTCAATTTTTTTAACATTTCCGATCTATTACTATTTGTAAACAAATTTCAAAGTAATTTTTAATTATTTTTCTAGTAACTTTTATTTTAGTTTCGCAGTTTACCACACGCGTTGGAATGGCTCAGGTGTCTTGTATACACTTCCAAAAAGAAAAGTAGTTAACGATTTTGATTTTTTTTTGTTTTGAAAAGTAAATGCTCTTCGTTAGGAACTGATTGCATTTAAGGTTCGATTGAATGAAGACGAACCGTTTGAACTAGAATCCAACATCTTTTGACGACAATTAAAAGCTAAATTTGCTAACGCTTCAGCTGCGTCCAATTCATCTTTATGATGCACCGCATTATCTGCTAAACTTAATTGGTGTTGTTGTTGTACTAAGGGTTTAGAATTCAATCTCAAATTCTTTGTGAGTTTATGTCTGAAAAATCAGATATAAATGAACATTTTTATCATTGAAATCATTTCAGTGCATTTACCTCTTGTTATTCCATTCTATAAAGTAGTTATTTTTGTTTGGCGTAAAGTTAGCAGCACTTTCTAACCATTTTGATAACTCTGCTTCAGATTTTGGAGTTTTTAAAGTGCTATTATTATTAGTCAAGGTTTTGCAAGCAGTTGAGGTTTGTTTGATAGGTTGTTGGGTTTCATCTTTCGTATCTCTTAAGTACTTTTCCATTATTTTTTGTTTGTATTTTGTATTCTTACTTTCTTTCTCTTCCCATAGGAGTGACGAATGATTTTCCGATAATTCTTCCACAAATAGTTGATGATTATTTGATAATTGCAAGTTTTCCTGATAACAATTGAATTTGGATTCTATTTTCCGATCTGCAGGCTCTTGCGTACTTACTTTTGAAAACCTTGCTTTTTTCCTAGCGCATCGTACTACAGCATCATGGTCGTCATCTTCACTTCGGGTTATATGATATTGCTCTTCCTCTTCCCATATACTGTCTTCTGATGATATACTAAATTGTTCGACATTACCTTTGGCATTGCTGTTGTAGTTTTTGATTAAATGGCCCCATGATTTTTTAGATTTTTCCCTTTCGGAATTTTTTAACTTACGTCGCCAATTCGCGAACCAATTACAAATCTGTGTATAGGTCAGACCTGTTTGAATGGCCAAACGTTTCTTCTCTTCGCGACTAGGATAGGGATTTTCACGCCTTCGTATCAGCCATTCTTTAAGCATGCGCTTGATTTCCGGTGTAAATAGACGTTTAGGCGGTCGGGGATAACTCAAACCATCACCAGGTGGCCAGGTACGTCTATAAGAAGAAACTATGAAGCATTAATATTGAATTGTAATAAAATATACAAGGAACTTAATCAAGCTTAAAAATGATCAAAAGCAACATACAAAAAAACGGAACGATATTGAGAGATTAAAGGCAATTAGACCCGTTGTCCAATAGTTAAACTTTTATTGCATTAAATTTTACCAAAGGTCAATTGTATAACTAAATGGGCTTAAATAAATGAAAGGAAAACACAAATATATTTAACAATAAATTATGTTTTAATATACGCAGAACGGTTTAATTTTTCTAGATTCCAGTTTTCTACCTATTTTAAGTCTCTGGTTGCCATCTATTGGGCAATAAGAGAAACTTCAATCATTTATTTAAATGCTTTCAATTTTTAGATTAACATAAATTAATGCATTACGTTTAATCACTTTGGTAAGACTGCTTGAGAATCCTACGCTACCCATACATTTTTCTCTTTAAAAGGAACTTGAAATTATTTCCTACTGAGGTAAACCTCGCATATTTATAACAGCCTATTTATAAAATCGTGATAATAAGCCTATCATTCCAGATATAGTCCATCGTTAGTCATTCCCTTTTTCTGTCAACATATATATTCCTTAAAAGTCAAAAGAGCATGCCGGTATGCACAAACGGAAAGGAAAATTTCTGTTCGCACAGGCCATAAATCATTGATTAAAATCGGCGGAAGTAGGAATAAATGACGTATTTTCAATACCGAACATAAATAACAAATTGTAGTTTAGTGCTGTTAACGTTTCCGCATTATATGGCGGAGCGTTGTCCAGAAATATTGCTCTACAAATATGTTCCGATCGTTTTTCCTTCACTGTTCGGGACCAGAAGTATGATCCCGTCGAATGCAGAAAACGTTTTTGAAATCATAGGTACTTGGCTTCAACATAGATATTAAAAGTTTTTTTGGGTTCCAGACGTATATATATTTCTCAGGTGCTTTACTGCTGAAGCGAACATTTATATAGAGAATGTTTTGAATTGAGTAGCAGTATTCTTAAGTATTGACTGTGGCAGCGAAATGAAAAACCTATGCGTCAATTCTTTGTTAAAAAAACCAAGTTGACGCTGATTGCAAATGTGTAGTATGCATACTATACGTGATCATTGGCTCTGTAAGGCTCTTTTTTTATTGAACATAAAAAGAAAAAAGCTTTTGTTATTTTCTAATATTTGAAACGAACATGCTCAAACGTGTTAGAATTGTTAAGACAAATAGAATATAAATTTTGTATTTTTTTTTTTTTTTTTTATAAGAACACAAACCTATTATGACGACGATTACGTTGAGGACGATGTACTTTATCCATAATTATCTTAAAATATTAAAACATTTAATAAAATAAAAATTTAAATGTTTTTTGAAACGGACCGTTGTACATAAAGCTAAATTATTTCAAAAACCAAAATTTAATTTATTTTTATATATTACATTTAGACATAAGTGCGCAGCGGATTTATGTGCTTGCAGCCGATTTTCCGCTTATACATATGTCAAATAATGTCGTACATGAAGTGAAGTTGAAATTTGTACGAAAATTAATGACAAAACCTTGAGTTTTCCTCTCTTTTTAATTACTTTTATTTACGTAAAGCGAAAATGATTCGCAAAAATATTGCATGAGCCTCTTAAGGAAAGATCACATGAAGCGAAAATGTGTGTTGGAAATGATTTGCTAGATTTCCTAATGAACCTGTAGATGTAGAAGTCGTTCCTCATTCTTAAGACGAACAAGACTTTAAATGACCAATAACTTGACTGCTGTAGATATTAGATATAACCTCAATATGCTCTTTTCGAATTTATTGACTCAACATCTCATACACATTTTTTAGAGATTGCTTCAAACCGGACGGATAGAAAGGTAAAGTGATTTGGAGGTTTTTTTTATTCTTTTTTTTTTTGAAAAATGACTCCACATTGTTTTCAAAATAAGTAGCTCGAACAATTATTCGGAAATATATAAAAAAGTTTCATTTGCCTTATGACACACTTTGGGTTTAAACGTCTCCAGCAGTTTTATGTTGCTTTCATATAGAATTTTTAGCCGGAATTAACAAAGATTCAGTACGTTCATCGTTGCTTTTCGGAGTATGTGATATATGAAACTTTTCGTTTTCGTAGCTGTTGTGAACATATTTGGAGTAGATAGACGGAAGTACAGGATGAAATCGATTTAGAACTTCGTTATTTCCATCGATATTATGCTTGTAAGATCTCTATTGTCTATTTTTAAATGTCACAAATGAAACGACAAAATTAATAAATATTCATTTTTCTGTAGTGTTTTCCTTAATTTTTCTTTTTATATTTTCGGATTCCCGCGTAGGTGGTTTTATTTGTAAGCCAATAATACAATAAGTTTCCTAATGTATGTACGTATGTATGTAAATTGGGGCCTATGTTTATAGATATTTATATACACATATACATAAGTGTGTATATGTATGTAAGTGTGCCAGTTTTTCTTAGTGGTAAAATTTTTCTTAAGCAGCATTACCATGAAGTAGTAAAAAACATGAAATCTCCGTTTTAAATAAAAACTTTTTTTAATGAAGCAAAAAAAAAAAGCATCAGGCGGAGAGAAGGAAATTAGAGAGATTGTGTTCTTAGTCATTTTCGAAAAATTTTGTTTATTTAGTGGATAACAATATAAATAATTCGGTTTGTAATTGAAACGGAAAGCGATTTTAAATCTGTCGATTATATCTTAGTTTTATTCGCGATAGCGTACACATCTTAATATTTTTTTATTTATTGAACATTTCCAGAGTAAGGCCTAAAGAAATGATTTAACCCACTCTATCGAAAGGTATTTAAAATTAATGCGTAATTTCCAAGCTTTTTACAAAAAGGAGAATTAACTCAAGTATTTTCTAGTTTATTGAAAACTGCGATCTACTTTAGTTTCGTTTTTCGATATTTCTGCCTATAAAAAACTGGATTAGAAATGGTTCTGAAGTTATGTGTTTCCAGAAGAACATCTTTACATACTCGATAAAATACTTGGCAATGGTCCGCTATTGAAACAAAACAAATCAAAGAAAGTGTTCAATAGTATAGAATATGTTACGTGTTTTATAGGAAGCTCTCACATGCGCTCTTCACATCTTCACGCTATTGATTACTGTTTTTTGTATCGACAGGCAAATCTAATGAACATTAAGAAATACTTAGTGAATGTGATGATCTTGCTTTCGCTCAAATAAATGTCAGTTGCACGATGACAAATGAAAAAGTGTTATGACTAAAAGTGGAGAATTTTTAAATAAAAAAAATATTTAAGTGACTTCAGTATCCGATATTAAGTAATGATGCGAAGAGGAAATAGCATAAAATATAGTGTTAATAGTGAATCAAAAATTGAATTACAAATAACTGATAACGACGGAAAGCTTAGCTGAACGGGCAATTAAAAATTATGTGTCGATATAATCTGTAAACGAATATTTCTTTTCGTTTTCGAGCGACACCAAAAGTGATGGGTATTATGAAATTCGCCCTAAACCGACTGTAATGTCTCTCTCTCTCTCTCACTCTCTTACGCTCTGACTTTCTTTGGTTTTCAAATATCATATTAGTTAATGCAGAGAGAACTATATAATGTATGTTCTCATTTAGTTAAACGTTCTTTCATGTTTTCTTTTATGTTTTTAATCGAAAAGAAAACATGAATTTCTTCAAAACAATATTTGTTTTGTATTGTTGTAGTCGTTTATGAGAGAAAAACCACTTGATATTATTTTTAGGTTATATTCTTGTTTTCTCGTTTATTTTACGCTGACACTATTTAATTGTTTTTATAATTGTATGATCAATAAAATTGTTTGTGGCCTTCTGGTCAAAGAACGTTTTAACGTGTTTCCTAAAATGATTTTCGATTTGTTGTAATGGAATTTTCTTTAAAGATGAATAATGTTATTAATTATATCTTAGCAGGTAGGAAAAAGCAAAAAAAAAAAAAGAAAAAAATTGCTTTACTTATAACCAAATTCCGCTTGAGATTATAAATACTCGATAACGTTATATTGTTAATCATATTAGAACAATTTAAATAGAAATAATTAGTTGACATTGATTAGAAACGTTTCTGTTTTTTATTTATTTATTTATTTATTTGTTATTCATTTCATGTTTTCTTCTCTGTCGTTGCTTTCCTGTTGTTATATAATCGAAAATTTTATTTTATAGTAAAAATAGATCGAAATAAAAAATCGTAAAAATTCTTATCCAAAATTGTTTTTGAGGGAGAAAACTGATCTAACTCACGTAAACTTATTTTTTGCGTTTAATTTTTTAAGATTAATTCTTTTTCAATACTTGTTAATAGTTTTTTTTTTCACACCCTCTTCTGTCTTGTTTACCAGATATCCAATGTTAAAATATTTAAAAAGTATACTATAGCTTTTGTTTATGAAAATTTTATAAGGATTTTGTACAAATTTCAAATTTTCTTCTTTTCAATATTATTCTCTGTGTTTTGTTTTATTTTTACTCAAAAACAACCGTTTCGTTTAAATAATGCGATTAGACTATATGCCACCAATTTCATTAAAATATTTTTATCTTAAGTAAAATACACAAACTAAAGACAATGCTCGTATATAAATATATGTAAACTCATACAGTGTGCCCCACGCTATATGCACAAGAAATTACTCTCTCCATCATTAACGCGGGTTTCAAATCTATGATTTGTTGTCTCTTTAAGTGGTGCCTCCATATCTACGTTTCCAATAGTTTCGTCCGCAAACTATCAGAAAATGTGGAGAAACGTGTCTTGCAAAAATTACTTTCTCTGTATGGCTGTTATTTAATAGTAAAATATCGGAGGCTACTTTGAGACGCTACAGTGGGATTTGTAACATAAAGAACCGGAGGCTGTTTTCCTAGTGAATGTTATAGCACACGCTTCCCGATTTCATTTTAAATTCTTCTCGAGCATGACCGGGGGCAATGTAAGTGAAGATTTATATATGCAGCTTAGGCATGGTATTAAATTAATCAGATATTTGACGCATATAATAATTGACAATGGAGACTGGATTATATGACAACTTCAGACTTATTAATTTCTGTCATTCAATATTTTCGGACTTTAAAATTTTTTAATTTGAAATGAAAAAAGGAAATCTTCATTTCCTAATTAAGACTTTAATATATAAAAATAATAACAAAGAATTTTACGTTTTTATTCTTGCAAAATGCTTGTCGAAATTTAATTTGACCGCAACGTATTTAATATTTACAATTTTTTCCTTTTTTTTGCAAATAAAACTTCATAACAATATTATTTAATGCTGCGATTGTTTATATAAATGTTGTTTCTCTTCCTAAATTGTTCATACGTAATTGCATTTTTGTTTACGTCGTGTAGTGAGCTTAAATAAATATGTTGGAAAAGATTAGTAGAATTTAAAATACAAGTAACCTGTGGAAAGAGGATTCAGTTTTTATATTTTAATAACGTTTAGGTCATGCTAACTGAATACTTATTTCTATCTCATCAACCATTCGCGAAATGAAGGCGCATTGTTTCGTTTCGCATTACGCAAATGTAAGCTTCTACAACCCAAAAAGATTACTTAACCATATCTATTCGTCCTTGCATTTCTTAAAAACGGATGCACACATATTGAAAGTCTGATATATATATACACAGATAATTTTTTATTATTAATATTATTTCCTAGTTTGTAAAATCCTCTCGGCAAGACAAACAAGTGGTGAATAAGAGATTTTCAGGGCAGATATCGTTTAGTACCAATGCCTACCCTGGCAAGGAATTTGTTAAATCGTAAACTGTTTTGCTTGGTGCACCAGTATATCCATGAAGATTATTGCGTCTTATCGGAACCTAATGTTGTGAATTTCACAGATGCTTGTAAGTGACGATTCTTTGAATAATCACAGTTTTTTCTTCTTTACAGTTCTTTTATGGATTTCATACCATGTTTAAAAAATGGGAGAAATGGTGAATGGTGATTGACGGCACCTTGTAATATTTGTATTTATTATGTCAATGGGAAAAGGTCCAAAAGGAGGGGAAGCGGTTATCACACGAATTAACTGAAAATGCCACTTCGAACCTTTACAGCATCGCGGTTTCATTGCTTGCCAGAGTTCTCTATAGCGGATTATGACTGACGATGAAAAATGGAACTACTACGACAATGCCAAATGCAAACAAGCACAGATTAATCTAGGAGAGTCATTCATATCGGCACCGAAGCGAAGCATTTATGGCCATAAGGTTTTGCTATGCATTTGGTGGGATCAGCAAAGCTACTAAAACCGAATCATATTGTTACTGGAAAAAAATTGTAGAAAACGATTGAAAATATTTGTACTAATTTCTCTCAAAAAATGACATTTTCAGAGGAAAAAATGGTCAATACTCATGCTTGTACCCAATATTAAATTTCGTTTGCATTTTCTTATTATCCTTTTTATGATTAAAGCTTTTTCTAACATTTAAAGTTTTCAAAGACTAGCAAGAGCTTTTAGTTTAGATTAAAACCTTTTACTTATCATTCAAAATTAATTCTACTTTTCTTCTCAGTTTTGAAATATATATAAAAAAAATTACCTATATATCAATATGATTTTGATGTACCCAAATTATCATATATTCTTCGAAATGCTTTTTAACGTTTTTTGTGATGTATATATACGATCTGTACGATCTAAAAGAAGAAAAGTCTATCAGATTCCGCTAATTTAAACAATTAAATTCATTCAAAACTATATTGTTCGAAAAATGAGAATTTGTTTATATGGAAGGCGCAGAGTAGTGTATATCAACTTACATCAGCTCATTTTAATGGAATCACAGATAAGATATTATTGTTGTTCATTAATTGTTGTTGAATCATAGGATGTATTTAAAAAAATTATCTTTTACTGACTGTCGGAAGTTGGCCGAAAATTAATGTGCTGAATATATTTCTTGGATTGTAGGAGGGAAGTTTCACGCGGAGTGCTTCTATATTAGAAGATTTCACTTCTCTGTAGCATATCTACTATTTAGTGTAAGTCGTAGTAGTCATCAGGGTTAAGCGCCTTTGTACTATGATGTTATGTCAACAAACTGAGAAAACGCCTTATTGCCTCATCGCTGGGTACGGATCCTCGGGAAGTATCGTGGAACTTGCGAGATCAAAGTTAGGAAATCATTCTCAGCAGAGGGAGATCACTTAGAAAGACCGTGGTATAGTGCACTCGGAACAAAACACATATATAGCTAGTCAAGCATATGTCGCGCTAAGAATTCTTTGATTTCCAAATGGACCTTACAAAAGCTAAATGAGAAGAGCCCTTGTAGTAATGCAGCATCCACAGAAATTAGCAGAATGAGACTTTTAGAAAATAGGTAAATCGAGTTGTAAACGTCAGAGACTAAAAAGTAAAAAATAAATTATATAAAACAAATTTCTTTTAAAATAAATTTTTATTTAATCGAACCAAAAAATAGAAAGTAAAATTTTTTCCAATCGAATTTTCACATAAAAGTGATTGCAACAAAATGTATTTTCCATTTTTTTAGTTCATTTAAATAAAAGCTTCCAACATCTCGTTGAAAATAATAATATTCAAACATGTGAATATAAGAATCATATGCATTCAATTATGAGCTAATTAAATTTTCAAGATATACTTGAATTTACCTCAAGCAGTTGATTGGATGTGTTTAATATCTTATGGTGTAATAGAATCTTTCTTCTTTATTTCATGTACTTGTGCGATCTATGAATTCTACATTGCATTCTTAAATTTTAGTGTTAAAAAAATGTTTGCGGATTAAATGTTAAAATTAACTTGAATTTGCTTCACATACAACAAGCAGCCTAGTGCGAGTACGCGCGTGTATGTTGACATACGCATATAATATTGGATAACATTTAAGAGTTTAACTATTCAGCATAAAAGAAAACCTTTTTTATATCTCTACTATTATTTTGTCATATCTAAACGACGAAGTCACTAATTTCTTGTTTGTTTCTTGTTTCAATAAAGATTGATTTATATAGATTCTTTTAGTCAAAATTTGCGATTTATTTAGTGGCTTTCGGTAAGAGGCAATTGAAGATGTGATTTTGATCGATTAGATGTAATGATTGGCGACTAACAATTTCACAAAACGCCGTATTTTTGCGTTTTGCAACATCTCTGCAATTAATTTGTTTTGTTATTGTTTAGAAAAAATTAAGGCAAATTTACAAACATGTTGTTAGAACGTATCGAAAATCTTATGAGGTATCATTCGTGAGGCTGTTATACATTTCTCAAAATTTTTTGCAAAATAAAACATAATTAAATCTACCTCTATGATAATTAAACACATTTTTAAAGTTTGATGTGATAACATCAAAGGGTATTTTTTTAATATTTAACAGAATATTTCTAGCAAGAAAAAATTCAGTTTTAGTTATTATTATTAACATTAATTTGTGCGTTAGTTTAAAGAAAAACGAAACAGCAGCGTGGAATTCAATAGAAATTCATATGGTGTTGCATGGGGCATGTATTTTTATTTCTCCGATTCGACTTATTTTTTTCAATTCTGCGGAAGTAGTAAACGATTTCAGTAAACAAATCTAAACTTATTCTTCTCAATTTCTTCTTTAATTGCACAACTCTGAACAACATGAAATGAGGAACTACCACCGTACAGTATTGTTGAAATCTAAAAAGTAGTTTTTTGCTTTTTCTCAAACTGTATTTTTAAGAAAAAAGGAACCTTATTTATACCAGGCGTACAGTACGTGGTAACATTTGGTTAACAGTTTTTCGATTTTTCACACATCTGAATGCTTCTGTTCCAATGAATTTAATAACGTAACACATACACACGCTTGCACGCTTGCACACTTGTGGTTGTATTCATAATAAGCACTCACGTATAAGAAAATCAGTTCTGACGACATTTGTATAAAGAGAATGTGAAATTAACACAAACAAAATCTTTCTATATACCGTACGTTTGTATGTAGCAGGCACTATTTGAGTTTCGAGTAGATTTGAATTTGTTTGTTTGAAAGAATGAACAAGTACAGATACAGAGCGCAATTTGTAGGCGAGAAAGAGCAAAATGTTACTGACCAATTTATTTAAAAAAGTATAAATAAAAAACCATACAACTCAAGCGAGTTCTACCGCACTATTGAGTTTGAATTTATTAGGTGACCAGCAATTTCAATAACAAACAAATCACAAAAACATCGCATAAGCGAATTGCAAATTGAACTGTTTTTGTTGTTTACGAACAGCTGTTATTTAGTTAAATGTAAACAAATGAAGAGCGAAAGAAAAACGAGCGCAACAGAATTGAACTGTATTATCTGTTGTTCGCAATCATTTTGTTTATTTATTTATACATAATTTACAATAGTAAATAATTGACGTAATAGTTGTAAATTGCTTATAATTTCCTGGTTTTTTTACATTACGATAAGTAAAACTGTCAGATCCAAAAATATGGCATCAAATTATTTCTGACGACCAATCTGTGTGTAAAAGTAATGTTAAAAACTTGTTTATAATTTTGAAAAAGTCGAAAATATATTTGTACATAAAATAAAAATGGCCGCGCAAAACAAAAACGAAACAAGGAAGAAAAATGAAGAAATTTTTGGAATGTATGTGAATAGCAACATTGACTTTAATAATGTGTATATAGAGAATTTAAGTTGATTTTGATTTTTATATGCGAACATTTGAATTTATTAGTGAATTATTTTTCATATTAGAAAATTAACTTAAATTGTAACCACTTGTTTTTTCACTATATTATATACATATTTATTGAAAATTTCAGCACTCACAGCTGGGTCGGTGATATTAAAAAGCGAATATACTCAAATCTGGTATAGAATTCAAGCTAGGATTATAAGAAGCAACGAAGTTTTCTTCGCTTTGAGGCCAATCTAAGATACTACCTATGCCAATAAAAATGCAAATTCCTGTTACAATGGAGAACTTCGAAAAATATATGAGTTACATGTAAATCGATTTGTTTACGTTCGGCTTTTAAATCAAAAATTATGAATTAGCGAACTGACGAAATGAAACATCTCGAATAGGGCAACAAAATCTTACATAGATTTTGTTAGTCAGGTAACTAATGATTTCAGAATTGTACCAGACATGAAAAGAATTAGAATCCTGCAATTTGAATATAAAGGTGGATATCAAATTTGTCATATATTTGTGAGGTATAAAATCGGTGATCGGATTAAGTATATGTTTACTTGATCAGGTTGAGTGAAGGAATTGGCTTAGTCTGCTAGTCTTTTGAACTTAATGCTTTCAAGAGAAAATGGAAAATATTTTCTTACCACTCTCTCTAAACTAGTTACTCTGATAATTAGGAATAATCGATAATTATGTTGTTTTTTTTAGTTATACGGTCAAAAATTTGTTTAATTTTTTCAATGTAATCTTATATTTTGCATGCCCAACTTGAAAATTGCTTTGATCGTTTACAATGATCAAAAAGAAAATATATAAATATATTTCTGTTTAGTTTGCCTCATGTCCTAGGAAAATTTGGCAAACGGTGTGAAAAAGTCTATAGCATATTTCAAATAGGTTAGATTTGAACATCGTAAATCGTCTGATTAATGGATTTCGAGTTTCGGTTTGCAAACTTGAACCTTGCGGATTGAAGTTAGTATACTTTCTGGCTGAATGTTTAAAACAGTTTGCGGTTCTTAATATTATGCTCTTACTAGAAGCAGATTTATTTTAGTGAGCCGTTTTTGTGAGTAATAACATGTTCTTATAACAATTAAAAAAGCGATGTTCGGCTGTGTCCGAGACTTTTATACGCACCACCTTTACCTTCAAAAATAGGTCGAAAACTTACATTTCGATATTCTACAATATTACTCGGACACACGATTTTCTCCATTTTTATGGAATACCAGGGAAATTTTCCTTGTATAGTTTATGAGTAGCGAAGAAAACACACCGAAAGTAGATGTGTTTTTCATTTACATTATACTGTAGACGTTACCTTTGACCGATTTAACTCATTTTCTGTACCATTTGGCATCTGCCAAATTTGATACATAGATCTTAATTTTTACGGAGGGGAAATTGCTTACGGCAAACATCTTACAAATAAGCAAACAGATAGACGGACAGACGGACAGACGGCGAAAAGATTATACACCTTATAGGGCCGCTGAAGCTTCTTTCTGGATGTAACAAGCGACAGACGGATAGGTGGATAGATGGATTTCGCGCAATATACACACTATGTGGAACATTTTTCTGAATTTTACAAATCTATTCACAAAATAAATTTCATTTCGTTAATCGAATAGGCATAGTGAATCCTTTCAATTTTTGTAGCGATACTAGAGGACAACTAGCTCAATAAATATGACAATTTTTATAGATCGGTCTGCTATGGTTTACGACCATGCCCACTCGTTATAATAGAGTATTGAGTACTTCTTTTATGATATACCGCTATTTTTAGTAAACTTCAGTTAGGGTGGATTTCTTGGTTGAAGTGCTAAATATCCATGGCAATATTGTCGCTTTAAATTTATTTATCTTCCGTCATTTTTGCTTATACTTCGTAACTTTTCTGTTTTTTTGCTTTTTTGTTTGAACCGAAGAGTCCTTTAAAAAAAGCTCTCATTTATCTTAAAAAAGTGAAAATTGTATACTTTTTTTTTATTCGTAAAAAAAAAAGTTCATTGACATTTTTTTTGTCGAAAAAGTTGTGCGTTTTATCTTCACATTTGGAATGAAAACAACAAACGCAAAAAGGCAGCCAAACTGTTGTCATTATTGGTAAATGCGACCGACGACAGCGAAGGCAAAACAAGTTGTGAGCTCACGAAAAGTGAAACAAGCCTCTGACGGTAATAATAGGCTGACAGAATTTTTAACGTAAAGTCATAGCTATCTAAACGTGAAGAGTTAAAATTATGAGCGCAATGAATGCAATAAGTGCGTTTGTGTGAGTGTATATATATTACAGTAATGAATTCGATGCATACGCTCCATATAACAGCAACAGAGAAAAATGTTTAGCATGCGTCGTACTTAATCGAGACGTTAGTTGTCAGCAAAAAAATGAATGAAAATAAACACACACATGGATAGTTAGGTACGTGCAGTGGTTGCTTTTAAATGGGTATTTGGAAGTGAGCTCTCGCCGATAACAATTCTACGCAATGAAATATTATAAAACACATTTATTGCTAAAATCGTATTTTTCTATTGTCGACTTTTGTCGAAGTTTTTAAATTATACATATATGTACATATATATACATATATTTATGCGCAGTTCACGGTCATGTCATTGGCTTCAAAAATATTATCTTCTTTCCCCATTCTCATCGTCAACCAGCAAACATTGAGTTATTATTATATGTTTATATCTGCAAACGTATTTGCTAAAGACCCTAATTTTTCAAGGTTTCGTTCCAGTTTATTGTTAAAAAGGCAAATCAACAAAATAAGAGCAAATGGCATTGAATTTTTGAATCATATGAATTACGTTGTTAATGAATCAGGTCATCATCAGTCATCATTATATTACATACATTATGTAGCAAAAGTAAGTATATGCTTAGTAACGCCATTATTATGGAAATGACAACGTATGGCTTACTTGCTTACTGCTAATGCATTGAAACATCATCCGTCTTGCATGTAGTAACTAAAAAAATGTAGCCGCATCACGTGCCTATTCGTATCAGAATTATCGGAACGACGTTAACTGCACAGCGTTACCGATATTCTTAATAGGATATCAGGAAATTTAGCAAGCATTTGCTATAAGTTCATAACTTTGCCTATAGACACTAATGTATACATATATATATATATATATATATGTATGTATGTGTATAAGCACATGTGTTTAATTTTTATACAGAGACATTGTTGATGGGTATGTGGTTCTCAGTTCAGCAAATGTTGCCGTTATCTTTAAACATTATATATTTTTCTAATTCCAAGCAAAACATTTATGGGACATTAGCTCTACGCACTAATTTTTTAAGTTAAACGGCTTAAATCAGCTTAAGTCGTTCTTAGATAAAATTTGGTTTTTTGCTTAATAATTATGTTAGAAAAAATATATAAACACAGAGAAATATTGAATTAATTTTTTATTGCATATAATATTCGACACATTGTGTATACATATAAGTATTCGCTATGTACTTATTATAGCTCAATAGATGCGATTTAATTTTTCCTTGAAAATCTAATTAAACACTCGAAAGCCAATGACATCATTTAAGAATCAAAATTCAGTTTATTTTGCTGGATCATAGTACATAGAAAGGGAGTAAAGATGCAAGTGTGTGTATGTGTTTGTATTGTATAGAGATGAGTTTGTGATAATAAAATCTACGCAAAGATATTTTTTATTATCTTATCTTAAAAATAAAGAAAACAACTAATAAACGCTATTAATCTGTAACGAAAGCGAGTTTTTTAAAATAATATTCTGTTAAGCTATTGTTTCTAAATTTAAGAATTAGGACAAGCTTTTAATAGTTTATCGAAAGTTATTGACAAATTTCAATGTTTCATGATTTTTAGATTTCCGTTAAGTTCAGATATCGACGGAATTGCACGAAATTGTAAGCGATGGCAACTCTTCTCTTACGTCGTATTCATTTATAAACAACAGCAGCGTATACGTATGCACATGTACACAAATATATATTTGTGTATAAGTTTTGCATGTGTTTGCGATAATTTGGGTATAAATCTGGAATGGCTGCTTGTTGGCTTAACGCCTGTTAATTTGTATTAAAGCAGTGTTTCGTGGTTGGTCGTACCTCTTGATTGGATTGTTTGTTACTGTGCCAGAGCGGTAACGTTCATGGTAGTGACGACGAGTAGCGTGCGGTGCTATGTTTGCGGAAACAACAACTTCAAAGTCAAACAGCAAATATTGTCAAATGCATGGTTGCCGGCTTCAGTCGATTGGTCGTTGCTCTGTAGTATGGTAAAGAATGAATTTCGAAAATTTTGTGTTGGTCGAATAGCGCTAATCGGTTACCAGGTCAACAGCATTTATAACGAGTGCTTGCACTGTTACAGTTGGATGAATGCTCTTATTGGCTGTCATTGCTGCACTTTTCGTTCAGTTCATTATTGTTTGCTTGTCGGTTTAGTTGTGTCGGTTGGTTATTCTTAGTTGGTTTGGGTATTTGTAAATTATCTGTAAGAAAAAAAAAAACAAAAAAAAAGGTATGCGCGTGTATAAGCGGACAACAAGTCAGCCTTTAAAATAAGAAGGCTGGTAAGCATAAATCAAAATAAATCAAATAAAACTTTCAATCGACCAGCTGGCTGGCTTGGCTGACTGGCTGACTGGCTGATTCTCTTGTACATTATATTAGTCGTCTATCCATCCATTCAGGTTTTAATGATGATTGTGCGATATTAACACATATTAAAGCTTTTATAATTTTATAATTCGTTATTCTTTTATTTTCTCTCTCTTTTTTTATAGGCAGGGGTATAGAGAAATGTCAGAAGAACACAAATGCATATACTCTCTCAGTCAATATCTTTTGTATGCATGACTTGCGGTAGAGATATACAAATAAGCATATTTATGTTTGTATGTATATAAAATGTTCGTTAGCTGACTTGTTGGCTGGCTGGCTGGCTATCCCGGTTAGCGACGTGCCTGTATGCTTGTTTGTTGGCATATTTCGTGTATATTCCAAGTTAAATATAGAAATTGTTGTTGACCAACCGTATGGCTTTAAAGAGGGATAAACTCTGATAGTTTGGGTAAAATCAGTTGTTGATTGGTTTATTTTAAAGGTTTTCAATGGTTCTCAACTTGCAATTGCATTTGGGATAATTTTTCCTTTTCTGTTCGAGTTTTTTTTTTCTTTGCTTTGCTACATTTTATATACAAAAGAGGTAAAGACTGGTGCGTAAAACTGTGCATTCATTCTGCAAGTTTGATTGGATTATTATATCAAATCAAATGACACGAAGTGTGTGTGTTTTGTGTTTTTTTTTTGCGAATTTTTTGCTGATAATAATGAAATAGAATTTTAATCAAACACAGCATTAACTGCAAATGAATGTTGGGGTTTAACTTCGGTTAAGGTGACAGCAAGATTCACTTAAGCAAGATAGATAGATTTGTTGTTAACATTGTTTTTATAAAAAACATCAAACATATTTTTATAAAAAATTTTAAACACATTAACAAATGAACAATTTTTTAAATTGTGTTATCACACCATCGACCTCAGAAGGTTTGTTTGACTGTTACAAAGTTCACATTATTGTTGAGCCGTTTTTTATTTAATACAAATTTATCTGCAAGATAAATTCATTTAATTCGTTCAATTACTATCTCATAAACACTGATAATGTCAGGAAGTATTTAAAAGTATAAAATCCAACTATTAAAACAGAAGAGAAAAGCAAAAGAAAATAGTGAAAACAGTAAAAACAGTTTTAAAGACTGGTTTTCCCGAATTATCAATAGTATTTTTTTTGAAAAACAAATGCATTAAAAGCAATTCTTTCAGTTTTTTTCATTATTCGGTGAATAATATATTCAACAGATGTAAATTTTTGCACAGGCGCAATAGTCGGGTGTTTGATACTTTTTAGTTTGAAGAAAGCTCAAAATTTTATCCACCCTAATATTTATAATAATATTGAAGTACTAGAACTGTACCTCAGGGAGGCCTTAATAGACCATAATATGCAAACACATTGTCTCGCTTTTCAAATAAGATTATTTACTATACCGAGTTATTCTTTTACGTGAATAAATTTATTAACAATTTTACTAGGATCATATCTTCCCCTCAATTATAAAAAGTAGAGAATATTAATATAATTTTACCGTTTACCTGGTTTACATCAATTACTTTCAAATAATTGAACTGCGGCTTGCAGGAAAACTTCATTCGCATTTGCTTTCAAATAGCACAATATTCCCTATGTAATATATATTATTTCCGTAGGTAGGAGGATTTTTTGATATTAAAAATTACATTACGATAAATAAAGTAAACGAAGTCTTCTACTTCTTCTTATTCTCTTGATAGGCCAAATGTAAATACTTTTATACAAAGAGAAGCTAAATGATTGATTGTTTTATCAAAATGTGCAATAAGCAACAAAAAATTATCTTTATCAACCAATGGAATTGAAAAAAAATTTTCCAAATGTACTTTTCGTTAGCGCATGCTACATATTTTTTCAACCTCTTCCTTTTTATGACTGTATCCTTTGAATGTTTTTCTTCTTCCTTTGCATTGCCATATATGATTTTTTTATCAGTGGAAGAAGTAAGTATGAAAAAAATAACGGATTACATGAATAAAAAATTTACTTAGATTCTGTCACGGTCAGAAATTAAAACCCACAGAAAGGAAATTGTCATGCTAGTGTAGTATTATTCGATTCAAGTAATTCGTTAAATGAAAAAAAATTAGAAATTTAACTTTGTTTTGTGGGAATTTTGAAGTATTCGCCGCACTAGACGAGTATGTAATCTCATGAAATATTCTTTAACTACTAATTCTAATAAGCACAACAAGCAACTGCTTTTTACCCGGCAGTTCTGGATGGCGGTAGAAGATATTTGCTTCAGACTTTAAATTCACGTACACTTTACGCTTAAAGCGAATGAAAAAAAATTTTCATAGTTTTCAATTTTTTAGCGTGCATGTAGCGCATATGGACATATTTGTGAATACATCAAGACGATGTTCTAATTCGAACTTCAGTCTATAACTTTTTTAATCTTTAGAGTAAGATGATTAGAACGCCTTGGAAAACGCTTTTGTAGTTTCTTTAGTTTTCTTTTAAGAAATATTGAAATACTGCCGAGTATTGTTTTGGTTAACATTTCCCACGTTTCCAAACAATAATCGCAAACAATCCAATCAACTAAAATAGATATACGAACCAGAGGATGGTCCTAAAAAAAAATTCGGTCATCTTACTTTTAGAAATATAGGACGGACGGAGAGACGACCATGATTAAATTAATTCTAAATCTCATACTTAATTTCTCACTGTTCTGCATTTCTATATGTGTGACGAGAGTAGTACAACTCGTATTTCTTAGAAATAAGCTAATACTATTTCATTGTAATTGTAACTAGTCATCGAAGAGAATTTAAGCAAATAATTGAAAATATTAATACTTTAATATAAAAATTCCATTACATAGCGAGATTTGTGAAACAAAAGAAACGCTAAATACAGCGAACGCAAAGTTTCCTATGAAACGTACATAATTCTCTATTTAATTATATGTGAATACACAATGTTACATTATTAATTATTAAGACTTCATTTGTAAAATATATGTAAACGGACGAAAAGGAATACATTTGATGAGACTTGTATGTAAAATTCTGGATGTGGGTGGAGAAGTAAAATAGTTGATTGGTCAACATAACTATCGTATGTATAACCAGAGATACATTTTGCTATTGGTAGACACAATTTAAACAATTGAAATATGTATGTTAAGTATGCCTATACGCTACTCTATTACACAATAAATGCAAGTTGTTCGTCAAACTCTACGGTTATGTAAAAACCGATTTACATGCGTATGTGTAAACACCAATTGATATGTTAGCAACAGGGTAAAAACATCGTCAAAAATGCCATTCACAACCCAAAATATTCTTTGTTATAATTCTATTGTTCTGCATATAAGCAAATGTGAGTATGTGTGTATGTTCGCAAATCATTACTCGTACTTTATAATGAACGCAAAAAAAAAAACAAATGAAAACATGTTTTCTTCTCTATTCATCAACTAAGCATAGCCACATGCACACACAAGCAAATGTTTGAATAAGTGAGCGTTCTGTAATAATACATATATATATGTATGTAGACCGGATAAATTAAGCTTTTTGTTGAGGTGTTGTATCCTGGCGCGCGTCATTTATCAAGTTAACAGAAATTTTAGCGAGCAACAACGCATATCAGAAATTCCACATTTTCTTAATTTCGTTTGTAGCGTTACGTACAACATTGTTACCACGCTATCGAATTTCTCTTTGAATGTAGATTATATGGTTACCTCCACTGAGGAATTGAATAAAGTTGAATATTATTGAGATTTTTTCGATAAACTTAGGAATGTAGCGTAAAAATGAGACAAATTTATTTTTTAAACGCAATTTCAAAGGGTACAGATAAATTCTTATAGTTTTTACAATATTTTATAATTAATATTTGTTGCAGTTTCATCAAATTATTTCAAATTCGATATTGATTCTAAGCTACAAGTACGCGAACAATACGTGAGAAAAACGAGAGATACGTTTGACGTTTTTCATTTACGTATACAAATTATTCATTTATTGTTAAGAGCAACCACACATACACGCTAAACGAAGTAGTGAACACGATTATTGAAAAGAAAACATATTTGGTTTCCCATAAAGCAAAATATAGAAAACGCACAAGAAAACATAAGAGAGAATGAGTGAAATCTAATTTTAAGACTATAAGTCTTATTTACACTTTTTTATATATGCTCAAAAAGAATTTATATACAATTTTAAAGTACAGAACAATGTTAAGTCTTAACATATTCTGCACTATAAAAATCCAATTATTATATATACATTCTTATGATCCTGGATGGTGCGTTAGGCCGGTCAAATATATTTAACATTGTAGCTACATTCATATTTAAAACTAATTATAATTCCGCTTTTCTTATATTAACAACTAAAAATTTTACTTAAGAAAAAAAACCAGAATAATTAGTGTCTACTTTTATGAGAGCTGCAGCCATTCGCGTTTCAAAACCTGGCTTGCGACAATTGTCATTTATGTATAACATAATTATCATATTTAATCTTGTATTGAAACAATCTGGCCGTGAAGTTTTCGCAGCGTGTATTCTAATAAGAATAAGATTCCAAAATGGTTCCATTCTGTTTCAGAATGGACTTAGAGAAAACGTCATATTAGAAAACAATTTGAATAAGAAAATCTTAACAAACTTGATCGCAATCTAAAAGGACTATCAGCTAAAATATACATGATTACGCTTTTACAAATGACAAAACATGCGATCAAAATGTTTAAAGGAAAAAAGAATCAAATTAAATCACTAAACAAGCAGAGAAGTTGTTGACAGCCTGGTTTGTAATAATATAATGCATTTTGAAAAAAATGTGCTGATGATTTTTTTCCGATTGAAAAGACTGCCAAAACTTCTGTTTTTTATACTAAAAAAAATTGTTGTTTTATTTATTTCCTATTTTTTCAGAGAATATTTATGAACTCAAAATAAAAAAAGTTTTGCAAAATTGTTGCAATAAATTCATTAAATTCATTCAGACATACAATGTATCATACTTACATCTGTTAATTAATGAATTAATTAGTTTGGTGGGCTAATATTAGAGAAAACAGACAATGCTTATTCACTTTTAACGGCATAGTGATTGTGATAATGTTTTGGCATATTGATTTGTCGTAGACTTGTTTCATAACTTTGAATTTTAACATAATTCTTGATTTTAATAAAAATCAGTGGAAGCAGTTATACGGATTGTATAGCAAACAAAAAAAAAAAAAAATTATGAAAATTTTTGATACTTTACAAGGAGAATTTACATATTGATGGCAGGTTGGTTTGGCAAGCATTTTTAGACCAAGACGACAACTACACTGTCATTTACAATGGTCTACATAAAGGTCCTCTTGGAAACAATATGGCAGCAAAATCGATCTTTTAGTACTGAATGAAAATGGTAATGGTATGAAAATAGGATAATAGATCTCTTACACAAAAAAAAAAAAAAAATAATTCTACTAAATTTGGAGTTCGTTTTTGCACTTTGTAACTTTGATTTCGTAATTTGGATCTCTTTTCCCCATATAGCGATTGCCCGTAAAAATATTTTTTTATATAGAAATATACAAGAGATAATTTATGGTATTTTATCATGAAAATTAATAAAGAAATGCTTTAGGTTAACTTAGGTTGGGATTAAGAATGAGCTTTTACTATTTTATATATATGTTCGTTTCTGATTATCCCACAATTATATTGTAATTGTATTCTAGCAGATTGTTTTTAATATAAGGAAATTATGGTAATTAAGTTTTAAAAATTTTCTAAAGAATCAACCATACAAAATAAGTAGGCAAGACCATTCTCTTGGATGGTGTGAGGTATTGTCCGGTAAAATGTAATAGAAGACAGAAACCGTTGTCGAATAAAGTGAAAATAATTCATAAGAACCCATAAGAATGACGCCGTAATGAAATGAATAAACCGATAAAGTAAAAATTGAACAACTAATATGAGGCATTTAATAAGAGAGTTTCGACAATAATGAAGATTTATACCGTGAAAATTACACGTGATTAAAACTTACATGATTAAAATTTACTATAAGCCAGGAAATATATTTGTGAATAATAAGAAACAATATTTATGAAATTAAATTCTTTATTATTACAATAGAAAAGTTCAACATTGTGACATCTTTTGAAACGGGAGCCGCATGCATTCATTCGCGATAAAAGAAAACATTACAATGTAAATAGCAGCTGAACTCCTGAAATAGACTGGCGAGCTAACACTAGCATTAATTTGATGACATATAAAAAACCAAGAAAAACAGGTCAACCAATTTTTCAATTTTTAGAATATATTCATTATAATTATTATTATTATTATTATTTCCATCTTTATTCTTCTTTTTTCCCTTTACAAATAAATGCTTTCGGATTTAAATTATATTAATAATTCTTAATATCTGAAATATCCTACAACATCATTATTTTGCCAGTTGATAGAAAAGAAACATTAAAAAAAAAATTTCCGTTATTTTAGAAAACAAATATGGATTTTTTATATAGACAAAAAAAATTTTTTATTATACAAATATAAACAAATAAATGAATAATTGCATATATATAAAAATAAATGTTGTATGCATTATTATTATGTTAAAAATTCCTATTTTCACAGCTAGCAAGTTATTTTTCCTTCCAAGCTGACACTTATATGTATTTTTAAAATTAAAATTAATATATGTTTTTGGAATGATATTTAAGGCCACTTATTTTTCTTTTAAACGTGGGATGTGTTTTTTTTTTGATGCTTACATTAATGCTGCAAATTAAATTTTTTCAGATTAGAAACTGAATTACAAAAATTCACCCTTGTCCGTGGTTTCTGCATTTCCCTGATTAGTTTTGGCTTGAATTGTTTTTACATTCCATTTTTCATGCTATCCTTAGTCTTTCCTTCGTTAGGTCTCATTGCATATAATAAGAGTGTGTTGGTTATTGCTCTGCTTGATTATAACGTCGCCATGGCTGCAAGAACATCTCCGATGATGGCAAACAGTACGAATTTGACGGAAGTTGTTGAACACACTGTGCAGATACACTTTGTTGCTGAAGAAAAGACAAGACGTATATCCTTTGAAAATCTTGTGGTTGTATAAGCGCTTGGTGCCGGCAAACGTTTGAGTTAGTCACCGGCTCATCAGTAGCTGGCAATTGAGGTTGATAGCTTGGTTGTTTATCGATCTTTGATTCTTTCGTTTCTCTTTTATTAATTCTTATATTTTTGAACATTTTATTAAATATTTTCCAAATATTTTTCTATAAAAATATTAGATGCATTTATATGAACAATTTCTAGATATTAACACAATAAATTATTATTACAAATTTTTCAAAGGACATCAGAGATCTTTGTTGTATTTCTATGTACACAAATGAATTTACGCTAATGAATGCAATAGAACATAAATAATTTGTATATAATTATGTAAAGTAACGCGTTCAAATGCGTGCAATGGTCACCCGAAAATAAATGAAGTTTTTGTTTTAAAAAATTTCTATGCGCGATAAAAAATATTTCTTTTATTTAAAAATTAATCTTCGTGACTTTACAAAGGTCTGTGTATATAATCTATATCTAGAATGTTATAAAATCCGTAGATACTAAGACAACCGTTGTTGTTTTACGAATGAAAAATTTTTTTTAAAATGGAAATTTTAAAAATTTTTTATACAATGACAGATCAAATTATATCGTAAAACATGAATGTAATGTTGCATTTCATTGGATGATTAAGCGGTTTTTTTTCAGTTTCGGAAAATATATTCTATTTTTCCCATTTTTTATATCTTAAAATGAACGATAAAGGATTTTTCCTAGTGTGTGATAGCATCATCCTTATTATTTATTTAATTTTATTTGTTGGCTTTTAAAAATGTTTTATTCTTATCCGACAATCTGTTAGCTGAAGACCGAAGAAGCGCCGAAAAATGAAAAAAATCCATTATGAACCCGAATTTTTGCGTCGATATGTGACAATGGATGAAACATGGCTCCATCATTTCACACCGGAGTCCAATCGACAGTCAGGCGAGTGGACTGCACCTGATGAACCGACTCCAAAGCATTGCTTCACGTTATTCAACAGTTGTTGTTGGTGTTTATACACCAAGGCTAACTAAAATTCATATGGATTTAATACTAGTAACGTGTTAGCCTACGATCTTTTCAGCCCCCCGAATACTCACTCATATTAATTGTTCAAATTGCACTCACTATTTGTCCCTGCCTCAACAACAACATTTGAAAAAATAGAATAAAATAATATATAATGTAGAAATAAATTATAAAAATAAGAAGCAAAACTTACTCTTAATATTTATTAAAGTTATTATGTGGAAAAATTTATTGTATCGATGGTGTGAATGAATGTATTATAACCTACAAGAGCAATGAAGTTGGAGTTGAATTGTTTTCCATTGAATAGAAACCAGATAAAATCAACACGTAGTACATTTTTTTACTTCTTAGGGAAATATTGTTTTATCCTAAATACGGAGAAAGTCCACACCTTTAGTAAATGAATTAATTAAATGAATAGTAATAAAATAAATAAAAAATTACCGTGCAAACTTAAGTTTGCTAATTGCTCTGAAGTTGAATAAATTATTAAATTAAAATTAAAATAAAAATAAATAAATAATTACAACAAAATAATTACCAGTTAAATTGCGTTTCTTTCTTAAATTCATTTTTTTCTGTTGTTGCTAATTTTTTATATAACGCTTTCAGTTCAGTTTTGTTTTGAATTACGTTTGGATGTGGTTTGAATGGTTAAATATTCTGTTCTAAAAATTAAAAAAATGAAATTTAGCGCTAATCACCCACAAGCATTTCTATATTGAATAAATTTTGCCGATCACTCGTGCACATGTATATTGTCTAACAGATGAAATGTTAAACAGCGTATTCGCACAATGGCCCTTAGCTTTTTCTGTGAATAACATCATTTTGACTAGTGCTGTAAGTAACATCATTTGCACTATTGTTTCCAGTAAGTTAACATTTTACGTGATGTACGTTTGACTCGCTAAACTGTCTTTAGCGCGCAAAGATAAAACCAAACACGCAATATATTATTAATAAAATATCGTATTCGTTGAAAAATATGCTATATATTTTCAATTAATTCATATAATCGTAATTTTTATTTACTTTCAGTCGTGTTTTTTCCTTTTATGTGCTGAGTATTGTGAAATAAGCTTAATTCAATTAATTGTGAGAATAAGGTTATTGGTTGAAATAGTGAAACTTATTATTGAAATACGTATGCATTATCCTATCTGAAAAATACCGAAAGAAACTTTAACGGTACCGATAATCTTTGAATCAATTGTTTATGAAGCTTGGAAATCGAATCCTCCAATTAAAATGCTCAAGTGCTCGGAGATATAACATCGAATAAGATATAAACAAAAACAATTAGTTAGCATAACATAGAAAAGATTATAGATGATAATTCTGTTAAGGTCATCATCGGCTGTGAACGCTGTTAATGCTGACTATGTATCGAAATTTTAAATATAACAAAGAAGAACTGTTCAGTGTTCTCTCATCATTTCCTATCTTGACTAATCCAATCCGATGACATCTAATTCTCCTAGACGAGTTATTTTACCAATGTGCTTAAAATTATTACTTATTAGTTGCATCATGTATGTCTCTCTAAAGGTAATTACTTTAATTCTATAAAGAGAAAAACTTGAAATCATTAACCTTATTTATCAAGTTAGAAAAGCATAGCTGGCGTTAACATGTCGCGCAAAATTCTGTTGCTTTACTCAATTCTGTTTTTCGTCATTTTAGTCTCTCTCATAGCCTGCGTTTATTTAAGTACTAACTTTTTGTTGTTAAAATGTTGTTATCTTGTTCTATCTGATGATATATAACGTTTTTTTAGTGAGATTACAATTTAAAATGTTTAGTCTTATCATTTATAGAGTTTTCGAATTTTGTCAATATTATGTTTACACTGTTTGTTGTTTATATACTGCCTAAGTGTATGCTTTGGAAGTTGAAAGCTTTTTCTTTCAATTTGGCAATGCCGTACTCGGCAGTTTAATTTTTGGACTTACCTTCAAAATAAATTATTTTTTAATCAGCTTAACTCTTTACCTACCAATTTTTAACATTTAATTTTTTCAAGTAATATTGTTAATGGCAATAGTTGTTTTTGCAGTTGAACAGTATAACATTGGATTTTTAAAAAAAATTTTAGCAAGAGTGCAATGGAAAGAGTATAAAACTTAGGAAAAAATAGTTCATAGTATATAAATTGCTATAAAACGGGGACGTTATCTAAAAAGCAATTCCACAATGTGGAACATATTTACAGTAAAGCTTTTTTAAAAAAAATCTGTGCAAGACTTTATGAAAAGCTTTTCAGTGAAAGTAATTACGTTGGAAATTTTTTATTTAAATCATTATTTCTTCTTCTTATCAAGTATATGATTTTGTTTTCATGTCTATTTTTTGATTGTTTGCAATTTTTAGACATTACTTTAAAAGAAATGAAACTTAAAAAAAGTAATTGTCGCTGGCTGTTGAATAACAAGACACAACGGATTTATTCAATTCATTGTATTAAATGTTTTACATTAATTAATTTCATTCAAAGAAATTTCAAAAAAAATCTGTTCATATCTCCATATATTGAATGCACTTTTGCACTTTTCATATCAAGGAATTCTCATCTTTCGTATAAATGAATATAATCTAATCCACCTATTCGATTTTGAAGTCATTTACGAATTATTTTTTTTAACCATTTATTGTAGTAAATATTTTGTAATTGATTTTGTATATGATATGAAGAAGTATTTCAAAAATTTTTATTAAATAATAAAAAAAGATGATTAATATTATATTAATATACACAAAAATTTTAATCGCAAGCATTTTCTAATTTCTTACCCATAAAAGTCACAGGAAAAAAACTTAATAGATCAGAAAGACAGAAATACATTTGGTTTTTTTTACAATCATGCGAAAATAACACATTTTCATTTATTAAAAAAACACAGAAAAAAAACAAAATATCAAAAATTTAACAGTTGTGTTCTTATTTTTTTTTTGTGAATTTTTTGACATCTGTTTGGTTCTTGCCTATCATGAGTAGCTGACTAAAAGTAAAAGTTTTTCTTTTTTTTTCATTTTGGCAGTCTCACGCATACATTATGTTCTGAAAATTCAAATCTAAAAATTTTCATTGCTTGATTTTGAAATGCTACATATTGCCGGAGAGTATGTGTGTGAACGTCTGATTTGGGGGACTTATTTCGTGTACGTTTGACTTGATTTAAATTGCCAAAACAATTAAGTGAAAACATCAAACTGAAAATACCACAAATTCTTAAACTAATTTTTAAAAAAATGTTTATTTTTAAAGAACATAAATCTGTATGTTTTAGTCATACACATATGCAGTTAGTTCTACGTGCATTACGTTTTTATTCTTCTATCGGTCACTTTGTTTGATAAACATTTTAGGAAGTACGTACTCCGTACCAATTAAAAAGTTCTATGTGCCTTTGTGTCTGTTACCATGATTACCTTTGAGAGCTTTAAATAAATTCACTTAAGGTATTCGTCCAATGCTAAAATTTTTATGACCAGCTGCTCAGGATGTCCTCTATATCTGTATGAATGCGGTAACGGTCAGGGAGAAACGAGTATGAAAAAAGAAATCAGAAATATCCGCAGTTTGGGGGAAGTGTATATTCGATCTGACTGTGAATTTATCAGTGCATAGATATCGTTTCTTCTGCGATGTGGCAAATTGCGCCCATCTCTCGTCGGAATTGTTTAATTATTCTATTTTTCCTAGATCATGTGTGAAAATTATCCCTTCCAACTGTTACACTTCATTCGTTAAAATGAAACATGACGGATGACTTCAACGACGTGATTTGAAAATAATTTCCAAGATCCATTCATCGAAGTTGTATCCCATGATGCACGGCCTGCTTCGGATAGTATGCCTCGATTTTGCTGGAAATACGTTATAAGTTGTTTGGACTTCTACCGAGTTTTTGAGAAGTATGCATAAGCGATAATTTGAGTCATTAAATAATACCCCGTCACACAGCCGTTATATCCTCTGCAATCTTTATTCCTTTAGGCATGAGAAACTCTGTAATTTTCGCAAGATGTATTGGCTTATCAGCGACTACTGAAAAATCATTTGAGTACACATAATTGGCGAGTACGATTTTTGGTAAAAAATTTGTGTCACTTGCATTTTCGCAGTGCTCCGTTATTATGCAAAAATTTTAATGTAATGAAATATCTTGTGTTAGATATCCTGTAATACACCTCATGTTAAGCCAATGCAGGCTGGACATCGAATATAAGCGATCGTAAGTCATATAGTGGCTTTGTCATTTTCTGTGCAAGTGGTCCCATAATTTGGTAATCAAAGAAGCAAACTGTCGTTGTCCTAATCTGCATGGAAGCCAACTATATTGCAGTGTCCCAAAGTGCAAAACGAATAATGTTCTTCCGAGTTTATTGACTGAAATCGGTTTCAATGAACTCATAGAAGGGTCAACTAAAATGTGATATGATAACTAGGATACGAAATATTTAGCGAAGAGTCAACTTAAAGAAAAGTAAATATACAGACATGCATTATCATTGCATAAAAGATAAATTTAATTCAAGTACTATTTTTATAACCATCACCGAAGGACGGTAGTAGATCCACTTGCCATTTCGTTTGCAATATCCAGAAGGAAGGAAGCTTCGGAGACCCTCACATTCTTGATCAGCATCAAATTTGAAATCGATTTAAGCCTGTCCGTCTGTCTATAATGTCTGTTCGTGTGTCCGTCCGTATAAATCTTCACTAAAAATGCTACAACTCACATACTAATAGTTCAGCAGCTGTCAAATTTATACACGTGCCTTTTGAAAGTTAGGGCTAACTAAATTTCATATGGATTTAATCCTAGTAGCGCCATCTATGTGTCAGCCTATGAACTTTTCAGCCCAGCTGTTATTTTGAAATACACATTCGTTGGGCTGTTGCATCGCAAATGCTGACGACATATTTACTTTTTTCTTTCATTAAACTTTAGAGTAATCGTGAATTGATAAATGAAAATTCTTCTCGCACGTCATTTCAAGTACAGTTATTTAAAGAGTGATACGTCAGCCTTGCCAGCCTCAAAAAATACAACTACACAGTTACGCCTAAATTTTCTTCGACCACCATCACAAAATTAATATTTAAGCAATAAATTAACGTTATTCGAAGTAAGATACGAGTAAAAGATGCAAGTAAGACCACGCTACACCATAGCGACCTTTTGCTATTTGACAACAATGCCTGAAATATTTAGGGTTGATAATATTAATTAATATCAAAGTTCACAAACTTGCTCATGCCTTTCACATACTCAGTGATCAGGTGTTCGAAGTAACAATTACTGTCAAATGCATACAAAGAGTAAAAGTGTTGGACACATGCTAACCTTTAGCCTGGCTTATAAACAACCGAGGGAGGACAAAATATATATATGAATTAAGCAATTGTGCCCTTAAAAATTACTTAATACTTAATATATATTCTGTGCACCTTGCGGTGTTTTTGTAAGTGTAGTACGCGCCACTTGTCATAAGTTCATAAGAAGCGTACAAAAGCCATGAGACATATATTGTTTAGTAGTTAGTAGTTTAACATTCAAGATAAACTTATAATTGGAGTTTAAGCATTACAATATATCCTGCCTGCTTGTGTGTATGACACAGAGAAGTGATAGTTGTTGCTATCTTCAGCCCTAATACATTTTTTTTTTACTTTCAAGTATTAATGCTTTTTTGAACGCGTGTGTCTTGTGAGGTATTTTGAAATATTTTCAGTTTATATCAGCAACATAACTGCGCACCTTGTGCGCGTGAAGATCGGTAAGATCAGCCTTCTGCATGAGGCAGTGTCGGTAAGTTAGCTGAACCAGTACGGCAGCAGCTTAGTTTAGCATATATTTTTGGCTAATAACCATTTTTGGGGCGAAAAGTTGAAAAAATATTATAAATATATTTACATGTATATGTGTGTGTGCGTGTGTGCGTGTATAGGTAATTTAAGTTGGCAACCGAGTAATGAATGCAATTAATTTCATACCGTTTGCCTTCTTCTTCTTCTTCTTATTCTTCTTCTGCCGTATACATGGCGGAGTTTTTCAATGTTGTCTTATATAATATATGAATAAATCAGTACAGTTAAGAAGAGGTTATCATTGGCAACAACTATCATGTATGAACGTATACCCGCATTTATACGTGTGCATTTATATTTATACACTTAACGCATCTCTTGTCGGTCTTTTATGGTTTCACCAGCTTTTCTAAAATTCGCGATTCTCTTCTATTGAAAAATTTTACGACTTTAAAGTAAAAGTTTAATGCGGTGTAGACGATTTTCATATACACGTTTTCGAAATAAGTCGGATATTTTAGGTGCAAAATTTCTTTCAAATTTCTCCTTTCATTACAAAACATTTTCAAGTTAAAAATTTTCATACGAACTTTAGAGCAAGTTTTGTCGTTTACGCTTTCACTGCTTATGGCGATAATTGACAATTTTCATAAATCAAATAAGACGACAAGATCAAGACCCGAGCACCGTTTTAAGCACCCAATGGGTCAAAAAGCACATAAACCATTCGATATATTGGCAAGAATACCAACAAACAGTCTGAATATGCCAGCTGCAGAAAATATATTGTTGAAGACATGCGAGAGAGTAACAGAGCAGAAGCACACATTTCACCGTAAATTTAATATGAATGAATAAAATCATCACATAATTCGTTACGCTTTGTCATTCTATGAAAATTATCATCAACGAAATTTTGAAACTTTTCTTATATTTACTGCGTTCACAACGATTGCATTTTAATTAAATGACATTCATTTTTTTATTAATGTACAGAATTTTTTATTTAACAGCAATAGGCAGACAGCAGAGTGTATAGTATTTCAGAACTTCAAACAATCGAGAGAAAATTAAGAAAATCGTTTCGTAATATTCATTTTTTCATTTTCATTTAAATTCCACAAAATTCTTAATCATTTTATAAAATATTCTGTATAAAAGTTTTTCTACAATTGTCTTTTTTAAGGTTTTTATAAAAGAGTTTTGTCAAATGGAGGACATTTTTTTAATCATTTTGAGAATTTGCGCATAAGAAGGTTTGTATTTTGATTAATAGGATTTTTAAATTAGTCTTATGCAGTGAAAATTTGCATATAGTCATAAAGAGCGATTTCGTTCCCATCCTGCTCGAAGTTAGAAGCAGTAGCAGGCACTTGATCGGCAATCGCTAAGGCATTTCTAGACGCAGTCAGTTTTGAATAGCTAATAACTTGGAAAATTGACCTTCAGCGTGAAATCAATTATATCCGTTGGTCAAAGTGGACTAAGCAAAGCACGGTCTACATCGGCGAACCTTTCGAAACTATCACGTTCAATGCATTACGACGATTTTAGTAAAGCATTTGATAATAGGATTGATCATGATCTTATAATTCTGAAACTTGATTTGTTAGGTTTTTTTCCAACCTTATGTTCTGAATCGAATTGCTTCGTATTTGAAGCACGGAGTTTAGAACGTTTCATCATATCGAAAGATGTCTCTAAGGAGGCTCCTCAAGGCAGCCAGCAACCTGGGAGCTATACTTTTGGCTTTGTATCTTAATAAATCATACGATGTTCAGATATTCTCATGTATGGGGATGATGTCAAATTCTTTCTACTGTTCAACACGTCTGAAAATTCCCGCACATTACAACCTGACTTAAGTTTCCTAAGTGAATGATGTAACATAAACTTTATGTCACCAAGTAGCAATAAATACAACAAAAAGAAGGTCTCTTAGATGTACACTTCTAAACACACATTTTATTGCATTTATCATGCATTATCCTCTACTTAAACTTAATTTATGTACGTATTACTAAGAACTTGTTAGTCCCATGAATGTGATTAGTAGAGATTTGAATTATTCTCCTTGTCTGTCTCATTGACTAAAATTCAGTTCGTATTGTATAGCCTCCGCTAATGTCTCTTTTTTTCTTTCTTTCATTTGTCTCTTTATTTTCTTCATCGAAAACTAAGTTTAAGTTTATCATTTAACATGTTCGCAGTGCTTGTAGTTTCATATTTCACAAGTTATTTGATTAAGAAATAATAATAATTTGTAAATAAGTGTAAATCAGCTGCTGATTTATAAATAATAAATGAATAACAGACAAATAGTTCGTCAGCCATAGTCTTATCTATGTTAGTTCACTGTTAGTTTCAATTCAAGATGTACGCTTTCGCACTTAAGTACTTCTTAAAGTGCCTGGACTTTCACATAATTTTACTCAACTAAATAAACAGTACTGTATGATGCATTGACAGGTCTCGGGTTATTTAATTAATTAATTGAAGAGCAAGTAAGAGAAAGTTACTAAATAACAAGAGGAGCTGAGAAATGTATCATAATAAATGTCGAAAGATTTTCACGAAATTTGGTGTTGCCGTTATCAATAAAAGAAGTAGTCCTGTTAATTAGCAGCCATTTAATTGCTTCTTCTTTCATTCACATATTTGTTTAGGCAAATATTCTGTTAGAGTTTTCTTGATATGATACAACATTATATGTAGCGCAATGGTTTATATACCTATATATACATTATATATGTAAAAGACATATAAATGTGAATAAAGAAGAAGAACGCGATTAAGTATTTGTCAATATCAAACACTAAAAATAAGTAGCCAATTTTTGAACTTAAAGAAAAACGAATTCATAAATTGTACGAATATTCTTTTCTTTCTTCAGATATTTCATCAGGGAATGACACCAACAGCTTTGATGTTATAAATAGTATTTATAACTTGCGAAGAGACAACGTAAGCTGTAAGCTTTATTCTAGGCATACGATGTCACTCATATATCTCAATGCCATTAAAGAAATTAATGCAAGTACTGAGCAAAACTGTTCCTGATAGTTAGCATACACCTCGAATGATTTTAGGGAAAAACAAGAGAAAATTCTTTTGCAACGTATGAATTTGTCGAAAAGACGAATAATCTTTTTGACGAATTAAATGTTTTAAAATTAAATGATAAAGTTGCTCGGAAGTTTTCTCGAAAAACAATAGCTGAAAACAAATAAAAGTTATTGAAATTATGAAAAGCCCCATAGCGGAGGTTAAAAGCAGACTGAAAATCGTTTCGTCCAATCACTCTTGTAGTGCCAAAAGAGTAAATTTTTTCGGAAAATTACGATCTTCGTTAGGAAATAACCTACGTCCGCACGCAATAAAGTATTTATCGCAAGATGAGTGCCCATTAAGATTCTTCGTTCACAATTCGATAGCGAAACTTCGATTTATGTAGAGAACAATGGTTTGCTTTTAGATATGGTTTGACGATAGGAAATAAAATGATGAGCGAAGGAGGGGTTGTAAACGTATACCGATTGAAAGCAAATTACAAATGAAGCGGACGAGAATACTTATGTAGAAGAGAATGCCGTTAATATTGATTGCGATGCTAATGCAGGCACATATGATATGTCTAGACTGAAGCAAGTGGAAAAATAAACGCAAAAACATTTTTCGGGATATACTATATATGCAGATATCTCGAAAAAAGTACGCGTGAAAATTGTTTAATTTTCATGACTTAGCGAGACTTCGCTGTAGATAGTCTGTCCGAAATATTCATAGAAATTATAGTGCAGAAACGCGATATTTACAAAATTCCAGAGACGAAGTCTTTGAAATGCAACGGTATTAAAAAGAAATGTACATAGAGAAAATGATCATCGAAATTTTTTGAAACATTTGGCGAACATAGAATTTCAAAATCTTCAGTATGGGTTGATATAAGTCATGAAACAAGAACAAAAGCTATTTTCTGCCTATTCGCTATAGCACATACTCACATAAAAACGCAGGATTGTCTATGCTTTTCCTTTGTAAACCTTTGAAACACAGTGCGATGTTTTATCCAAAACAATTGCAACAGAATTTTTTGCCCTTACAAATAATTAGAATAAAAGAGGAAGCAATTAAATGGCTGCTAATTAACAGCACTACCACTGTTACTGATAACAGAAACACCAAAAGTACCTAAGATTTTATTAATTTAATTTTGGACCTATTTTTTAGTTCGTCCTGTTATTTCGTTCTCTGTGAAAAAGTGATGTACTCCTATTACTCAAGGTGGAAATGGAGACAAACTAGCATATCTGCTTCGTGGTGAAACTCCCACGAGTATTATTAGAATATGGAAAAATGATGGAAAAAATATATATTACTTCGTGTAAGCGGCCATAAGTTCTCTATTAAACTCAGCCTGCACACATGATAAAAGCACTGGAATGAAGCAATGAGTGAATTGTACAATTTTTGCGAACCAGCTCCAGCCAAAGGAATCGGAACAGTTAATTAATTATCTCCGTTATATGTGATTGGGATTGCTTTAGTAAAGAGTCTTTGGATGCTGAAAAAAAAACTAATTAATGCAATTAGCGGAATAAATATCTCGAAGCATTGCAAGTAAAACGATAAAATTAACATATCCACCATTTTCGGTTTATAGGTAAAAAGAAAGACATGGAATTACTTGAAGAATGCATAAAAAAAGAGATATTTTTGCGATAACATATGATGTTTTAACACAATAAATTTCAAATATATAAAAAAGGAAAATTAAAATCTTATAAAAAGATTAAGCGAAACCATTTAAATGAAAATTATTTGTTTATTTGTCATAGCGTTTCGTGATCGTATAAAGGTCTACCATTCAAGATATACGCAAACGATGAGGTATGTCGACAGAAATTATTACCAATTTGTCAACAAAACAAAGCCATTAAAAAATGCTTGTATCGCGGCGACAAAACAAAAAAAAAGTGAAATGAACTCAAGTCTAGCTCTCTAACTCTGTAAGAAGTAAAAAGAATAATTAGTGACAGTATCGATCAGATTTCAATTAAAGCAACTAATTAAAGGTCAAAAAGGTTTTTGATTGTATTTAAAAGCAAACTATCGGATACAGAATGTCTTGCTAAGAAAACAATCTTTAAGGGTTAAAAGAAAAAGTTGCTGCCATTGTTAAAAGAAATATACTCGCACGAGAAGAAATGCATCAAAAGGTGTTGATAATTAAGCAATCAGGTCACTTTCCAAAAATATTTCCTAACATTCGTGAAGAGAAAAGTTTTCCTAATTATTTTTAATGCAATCTGTATCTGTATCTAAAGTAAAAAAAAGTATTTAATTAATAACGTCCTTATTAAGTAAAATTTCTTTTACCTTCTCGTATAACTAATTGTTCTCTTTCTCCACGCCACGGCAATAATTAAGGTCAAAAATGAAATTGTGACATATATTCTCTTATACGTACATCTGAATTGACTGAAACATAATACTTTTGAAAACGAAAAATGTTAAAACATTTTTATGAATTACTTGCAATAGTGAAAATGTCGACATGCAATTCCATACGATAATGTTAACAGATAATAGATAATGTTAATAGATAATCTTAACTGAGGAATATTGCCGGAATCATAAGGAGAATCTGTTTGGCAATGGAATGTGAGAAAAATTATTCACATGGGAGCTTTCCACTAACTATAATCGAAGCAAAATTTGCAGCAATTCTCTTGACTAAAAAAAATCCACATATTCTTCAGCGAAGAGTTTGAATTCCTTAAATTAATCTAGATTTTTTCACATTCAGTTCCTATTCAAGTTTTCAAATCAAACATCTTCCTTTGGATACACATGTTAACATGATTTAGAAAAAGAGGCAGAAAGAGAATCAAGGTCAATATGTGAGAAATTCGGTAACACAAGGTGTTAGATACATCCGCATAAACTTGATACGCTCTATATCATAAGTGGTGCTGGTTGTAAAAAGGTTATTTTTTCTATGAGTAATCAATCATAAAATGACATTCACGGGAAAAGAAGTGGAAAAAAGGAGCCTGTGAGTTGCTTGCCCGATCTTTACCGTTATAATTACAGTCACAGGATGATCGCAGATAAAATTGAACCCAAATAAGCCGGCTTGACGGGAGCGCTTACTATGCTAATAATTTATTACAGATAATTAGGCACTTGAGACAAATCGGTTATAAAATTTTCGCTTAAAAACATATTATCTTCAAGTGTCATTGTGTTTCATATATATATACGTGGCGGGATATCTATTTATCTAAAAATTTATATAAATGGATAACATACCACTAGACATCACGAAATGCTTGCAACGCATTTATAAATTAACAAACCCATGACAGTTTCTTTAATAGGCCATTAGTATTAAGATGACGTGTGACAACAGCAAAGACAAAAAAGAAAAACAAAAAACGAAAAGAACACATGTGTGTTTTCATATACCTTTGGTTAACACCAAACAAAATAAACACAACATTAAGTTTGAAATATATTCACACGTACAAATGTACCAAAAGTTCAACGTGTCACCCACCACACGCCTACAAAATACGTACTTCCTGATGTTTTATTTTTAAATAAAAGATTCAATTTCCTTTAAAAAAGAACAAAATAAAGATTAAATAGAAAAGAAAGCCTAGTGTAGTAATTTTGAATTTTTGGTTGATTTTTTTCGGAAGAGAACATATAAAATTTATATGGAATTAGAAGAAAAATGAAAAAAAAAATATTGTTCATAACTTTGACAAATTTCCAACGGCTGCTGTTGGCGTTCAGTTTAAGAAATCTTGTATGTTTGAATGACTAAAAAATCTACGCATGAGTGGTAGTGCTGAGGTCGATTATTAGGACGATGCTGTTGAAATGTTGTTGATTTTCTTTCACATTTTTTCTGTACCGGGATGCGAACAGTAAAATATTCGTGAAGCAATATTTCAGTGCCTATCGTTTAGATAGTGAAAACTCGCGCTACTTAATATTTCAAATATCTGTATCTTAGATGTAGTACTTGAGACATATAAAATGCATTGGAGCGTAATAACTGCAAAATTTTATTTTTTTAGCTATGTAGGCGTTAGTTTGCCGATCTGAACTCTTTTCGCAATCGAAAAATATTCAAATTATTCTTTTTTGTTGTACTGAGTTTTGTTGTATTGAATTTTACATCGATAAATTTATGACTAAACTTTGAATTTATTGAAAATATTAAAACGAACGCTTGTTTTTTTCTAAATGTTTTTTTTAGTAGTTGACATATTCTATTTGAGTTTGTGGGCGTATCAAAGTGAGTCTTAAAATTGATCTGTAACCATTAACTACTTATGTGTTATCGCACAGCTGAAGAGCGACTGTGAAATCGTTATTCCCGCGTTTAATTTCCAGTGCCAGAGATCATATTTGAATTGCCGCTGTTGTCTAAGCGTAGTGAGCGCTTTGCCGATGAACGCATGACATTTACCGATCGGGCTTCCCACTTCTTTCTGACTATTTCCTTCATGGTTGGTCATATTAAAAAAAAAAAAAAAGATTAAGTTTTTCACTTCAATTTTTCTCCCCATGAGGCCTTCACCAAGAAGAGGGTAAAGCGAAATCTACGCGGTAAATGCATCAAAACTTCTCAGCTAAGCTCAGTTGAAAGTTACTAATGATATATTTTTTCTGGCACTGTCGCGATGGAAGATGACATTTTTTCCTTTTGATCCATTTTGGATGCTTTTGCCTCGAGATTGGGCGATTTAATTGCATTGATTGGTGACAGTGGGTAGTATAACCTCTCAACTGGCCATGTTGCAGCGGCTCAGGTTGCACGATCGTTTTTCAATTCTACCAAAAATCAAGAATTATTTTACGTGGCGTAAATCTAGGCGCAAATCCTTGCAGGCATAATTCAGACCGTCCGTTCTCTCTTCAAAATGGCTCCATTTCGTTTTGCGTCAGCAACGAGTGAGTACATAAGAGTATGTAAAATGGAATGTCATTAGGCAGGGAGTCGTATCTTATAGCTCTTATTTGAAAAGATTTTGAAAAAGCGTATGTGACTGAAGGTATAAACAAATAGTTAATGCGAAAAGAAATTAAAAAGCTCTATCGGTCTTTCGATGTCATAATTTTATACAGGTTAAGCGAAAGTCTAACTTTAATGAAATAAAAGAACTATCTTTCGAACTTTCTTTTGGTGTTCAGTCTCATGTAGTTGGTTCAAAACAGTTTTCAGGGGAACGTTTCGTTCCGCAACGAAGGTGCCAACCTTACTTAGTTTTTGTGAAGAGTTTCATCGACTTAACTTGTCAATCAGAACAACCTGAAGTACCTTTACGATAAACACAACGAGGTTTTTACATGCCGAAGCTTTTTCGACTAGGTTGAGGTGATTGTAAACCGTATTAAGTCTTCTTAAAATTATGGTTCATTTTCAAAACGTAGTTACTTCCCACTGAATTGATTTAATTTCTTCTTATTTGAATTATCTATGGACTGTCACCTCTCAAAAGTGCAATAGTGTGATTTGATAGGATTAATGTAACCAAAGTTGTTGTTTGAAAAAATGTCATTACTTTTTTTTCGTTACCTGTTACGTAAAGTGTGAGTATGGTTTGAATAACCAGACTACAAGTATATTTTCCAATCGGGCAATTGTGAACGATTGAGGCCCATATCCATCACTGTTGTTATTGCATTTAGCCGGCAAAAATTTCTCGTTCCAAACTAATGTTGGACTAACTTTAGTTTATTTCTAAGTAGTTTTTAACGATTTTTTTCCCATATTTTATGATAAATATATTATGATAAAGATAACATATAATGGTTACCAATGCCGGTTTACATGATTACAAATTGAATGAATGAAGCGAATATATGAATTTCGGCCCGCAGAAGGTTCAATACTTTTTAAATTACTTATTATGATTTTTAATTGTAGCATTTGTACCGGAAACTTATGTATATTTTTCGTTGTTATTTTTTCCTCCTTCGTTTTCTTAGTTAAATGCTATCCCGTAAGTCGTTGATCATTCGAAGTAACTAACTGTGCGATTGTAGCGTTCCGCTTATGACGTGTGATCTTTCTCAGACGACGATGCCGAAAGATGTTATACTTGTGAGTGCGTATGAATGAGTGCGGTTGTCTTTTATTTTTGCTTTTTAGTTTTTTTGGCGGATATCTGCTTGTTTAGCCGCCATTTGCCATAAAATGTCGCCAAATGTGGCCGCTGTGTAGCATCTTTATTCTTATTAGCTTACGTACGCATACATCCGCACAAGTTGGATATTGCTTCATTAGATTAATGGACTTTGTCTTCGTGACATTTGTTTTTTGTTTACTGTTTATTTCATTTTTTTTTTTACCGGATATAAATAGTTTGTATAATGGTTCACCGAAATATGTGGCTTTAGCATGTGTGTTATTCCCTTTGTAACGCTTTGCAATCTAGAATTAATTAATTTTTTAGAAGGTCAAAATCCATATATTCATTTATGCTGACATTTGGAACTCACTACTCCTAAAGCACTACTGTAAAGCTCAACGCACTTTAATCACTCATGATATATACATTAATTCATTAGCAGTAGTAGTATGCTTAGTAACCATGTAACGCTAGAAAGCTTGATGCAAAATAAAAAATGCTACTAAAAAACTACGTAGCGTAAAAATAGACTTAGGTGTATGGCATGGTTTTAATTCTGTCAAGTAGTCAGTCAAGTTCATCTGTCCGTCCGTGTGAGCATTGTTTCTTGTTGAAATTTCAACAATCGCTAAAGTTCAAGTAGATAGCAGAGCCCTATACTTGTGTTCATCATTGATAGTTAAAGGAAAGGTTCGAAAATGATGCGATCTAAATTGTTCTAATATGTTTTCAATATTATTAAGTTTATCAATTAATTTAATTTTTTTAAAAAAACATCAGAAAAAACATTTTGATAAAACTGAGAAGTAGAAATTATGACTCACCTCTGAGATATAGAAAAAATGCAAAAAAAATTTTTTAGGGAAAATTGAACAGATGTTTTACTTTTTCCGGCTTTTTAAAGTGATTATGCCACCAGCACTTAAAAGTGAACAACATGCTTATACAAACAAGCACACACACACACGCACACACACGGAACAAGTGCTCAAAGTCCATAAGTAGAAATAGTTGAAGATTTGCTTTGAAGCGATAATATCAACATTTTTATGTTATTTTTCATCTTAAACATGTACATGTACACGCACATACAACTTAAGTAAAAAATCTGTAAAAACCTAACTTAATAAATAAAACTTCCTACAAATTATAATTGCGTGTGTATGAGTACATGACAAAGAGACAGCAAGGGATCATTCTTTTCCTCTTTGCATGTGTAAATAAATAAACGTATTGCTGGCACATTGATGAAGAGGCAATAGCGGACAATAATGTCTGTCACCCAAACAAACGAAGTGCAACAGTCACAACACCCATCATCATTATTATCATCATCGTCAGCATTCGCACGAAGCATGGCATCAGCACAGACGAAGAGTTGAAAAACAAAAAAAAAAACAAATAAATGAATTTTTTCTTTTTTTTTTTTGGCAAAAAACGAAAGACAAGAATTACAAGTCAAATATATATTTTTGTTCTTTGTATGCCATCTCATCTTCGTCATCACGAAAACCAAGCATTCATCTTCGCAATCATGAACGACGGCAGCAGCATCACCATCAGCAAGCGGCAACAGTATATCAGGAGTCATCAAACATCACCAACTAGCAGCCATATGCCTTTTTATGCATTTCACTACGAGCGAGCAATAGTTTTAACAGAAAATTCTTATTTGCTTATTTGTTGCAGTTTATTTTTTGTTGTTGTTGTTATTGTTGTTATTGTTGGTGTCTTTATTGGCATCCATATATAATATGAATACAATAACTAAACATTTCACAAAAGAAAAAAAAAAGAAAAATAAAAAACACACATTCGGTGCTTGAGTGTAACACATGTGTTTTTATTGCAGCAATTGTGCTATGCTTTGTTGTTGTGCTATGTGTTATGTTTGTTCTTAGTCTGTGCGTGGTGTGGTTTTTCGGTTTTAAATCACAACGATTGTATTCGTTTGCTTTACAGCCTGAAGACGACTAAGTTTATGTGTGTGGGCCTCCAACAATATTCATATCCCTCCGTTATTGAAAATATCTCAATGTTTTCACTGATCCTCACACACATGCACATGTGTGTTGCGCTTGTAATTATTTGCCACTTTTGTATCAAATTATGTTTTCTTTTCACAAACATTTCATATGCAAATGCGTGCATGCGTATGAGTGTGAGGGTGAGTGTGAGTGTGCACTATATCTGAATTGAATGAATGAATGAATATGAAATTCAATAAAAAATAAATAAAATTAAAAAAGAAAACACACACATATGAAAAGTAAACATATGAGAACGAAAAGAACATTTTGCTGATTATTAACAGATGTTTCAATAAGTCGGACGTGGTATACAAAAGTTTTTGCATTTTGTTTTTTTTTCTTTTGTCCAACCATTCCAGTAAACAAACATAAGCAAAACCCAACAAAACCAGCAACCGCAAAAACCTCTTTGGAATTTATCATAAATTCTTGCGGCGGTTACTTATGTTGTATCGGCATTTTTGACTCATTAACTGATTGATGGTTTCTGGTATATTTTAGTATTAAGGAACTATTGTATTCGATGCGATGAACGTTATTACACTTATTGTTATATACAAAAAAAAAGAAAATATAATTTCATTTTTGTACAACAATTTTTAATATTTTCTATGGACACGCCTTTCTTTTAAATTGAACTAAAATTTAAATAATAATTTTATACTTACAATCATGGGTAGGAAATAAACTAAACTGGAATGCATCAAGAAATTTGCTTTAACATGAATTACTCGGTTTAGTTGATTCTGTTTTTCTAGTTGTTTTGCATTTTGAATTCTCTGCAAGTGTTCTGAAAATAGATTGTTGTCAAGGAAAGTGAAATTCCAGTAAAGGAAACAGTTTTCGTGTCTTCTATAGAGAAGTAGACGTTCAGGACTTTTTTTCTTTATAATACTTAGATATACGTTAGAAAAGTATTTATACTTTTGGTCGGAGTAAGACTTTTCTTCTTTCTCTCGGTTCATATCATTTATGCTGCAGTAAAACTAAATTATTTTCAATTGCTGTTATCGTTATCTTCAAGTATCATATCGACTCCTGTCCAGTCGACATTGTTGAAAAAGAATGTCATTTGACTATTATGCACCGATTTTATCACAATAGAGCCCCTTTTCACACTGTACAGATTTTTAGGGACAATTTTCCAATTGCCCTGTTCTCCTGATTTAGCTCTGTGTGACTTCTGGTTATTCTCGAAATTCAAAAGTCCGCTTCGTGGAGAGCTCGATTGAAAAATTTACTTTTTTCTAAAACTAAATGAAGATGTTTTCATAAAAATCGACAAACGTGCCGGTGAGGGCATTCTCAATCTAACCTAACAAAATAGTCACGCTCGCGCGATCTATACGCGAAAATTTTACTATTCTCTAAGGAGTATTTTTAAATGTTACAAATGTTTTTGAAATAAATAAAAATTTTCAAATTTTGAGCCGTAAAAGAAAGTTTCGTTCGTCAAATTTTCAAAGTCGTCCTTATTGATGAGCATAGAATCGTTAGGCCGATTGAGAACGTTTTCCTATATTTCTACCGCAAGGAATAGTAGATAAGAGACACGAGTTCAGTATCCAAAGCGTCAGATCGTTTCGTTGCGATTGGCATATGGTCGCAGTTATAATCAACGCTCGATCAGTAAAGGGATCTACCGACCGGGCATACATGTCCCAGGCTGCGATTATATTTTATCCCACTTTTCACATTTCTGCAGATCATTATCCTGGCTGTATAAGTACAGAAGACATCCCCCAAGTGCGTACTCAAAAAAAAAAGAAGATAAGAAGACACCACTCGATAGAAATATAGAAGAACATTAAAACTTCTGAATCGAAAGCGTTTTTTTTGACTATTGCGGGCAAGTGTGGATCACACAGAACTTAGGGCGTGAATTATGTAATCAAAGTTCCACGTAATCTTACCGCTTTTAGGATTTCGAGAATTTTAGCAAAATGTGGGAACTATTTAGCTTCACAATAACATTCTCCACAGAAACACACACACTCTTTCTCTCTCTCTGACTTTGATTGATTGACTTTAACGTCTTTCAACAGTTTCCTTCGAAAAGTAAAATATTTTTTTACTAAAATCATCATCTTTTTAAATCAATATTTTTAATAAACACGCATGTTTCGCCAGACAATGTTATCATGCAACTAAATTAGAAATTTGAAGTCAATCACTTGAGAATTGAGTTACGTTAGAGAATCGGCAAAGAAGCCTTAAAAAAAAAATTTTTTTTTTGGTTTTTTTAAAAAAAAAACAATTTTTTTTGCGAAAACTGCTTTTGCTTTATTTTTAAATAATAATTAGTTTCTTTTTTTAAATACTTCAAGGAATGTGGAAATAGGAGTGGACTTTTAAATATATTCATTGGTCGTTTAAAAATAAATTTGAAAAAATTAACCATAAATTCATGTCCACAATTTAGAGCGGACTTTTAAAGCGTGCTAGTGAAAGTAAAGTAAAGTGAATCTATTGCAAAGATCTCGCTGTAGACTTGAAGCGACGTTGCCATTGCAAACTTTTAACAATCTTTTGAAGACGCGAAACTGCCTTTTGAGAGCTTTCTTCCTTTACCTACAATGTTAAAAAACACAAAAGTTTTCCTGAAACTCCAAAGGAAACAATGTTTTCTTTGAAATTTACACTTTTCACCTAAGTGCTCCAAGAATATGCATTAAACGAACCTTTCCTGGGAAGTTGCAGCCTAACCTCTTGGCTATTGCTTTCTAGTTTCTCTATCTAATACTAACAGGCAATAGCAGTTGCTTTTAGAGAGCGTTCATGATCATTTCAAAGCATATCTTAACAAAAATATTCTGGTGTACCTTCATTCAAAGAATCGCTGGATAAATTTGAGACCGAAAGCGATCCGAGCGATCGCGAATACTTCTACAACGAAACTAAATATTAAAGACAAAGTTTTTGACTTTGATTATAAGTTCGACTAAAGGAATGTACATAGGCTTGATGATTGCTCGTTACTCAGTACAGCCGAAACTGCATCCAAAAGGTATCGTAATAATATTTTTCTCCAAACTGACATTGTAGCCCAATCTATCGTACGGTCTATTCAAAGCTACTGTTTTGCTGTTTTTAAGAAAATTTCGCAAAGGAGAACTCGAAGAATATTACAGATGATCTATGACGAATCTTGTACGTTGAAAACTACGCAATCATGATTGATTTAGTTTCGTGTTTAATTGATCTAAGAACGACTAAGAAACAAATGAAGCACGATAACATTACGATATGATTTGAAATTGAACGTGTCTTTCGAGTCATTTATAATGTACTGTTTGTTATTTTGTAATAATGTATCAAACTGTACAAAACCATTATTTTCGAATAATGTGAGCCACCATTCCTATCATTTCGCGGTACGAGTTTGATTTAACGAAGCAGCTGAAAGTATGAGACAACAATTCGTGGCGCGGCCTACTTTGAAAACGACAAGTAATTTTTGTGAATAAATTATTTATATATATATATATATATAGATATATATATATAATTAGTGGGATGCTATATAGTAGTTTTGAAGGCTTTCACAGTTACATTCAATTTGACAATGTTGCAAAAACCTGTTGCATACGAAAATATCTATAAGATTATGTTTACAAATGCAATTTTAAGTCAATAAATTTTGGATATCAAATAAAATAAAAACCTTTTTGTTCATCTGCAGCAACTGGTTGGTAAACAGTAACAGCAATATTCGAATATTTATTTGCCTCTCTTACGGTTAAAAGCATTTTCAGTTTTCATCGTTCCTTTATAGCTTTTCTCGACACTTACCTTATTAGCGATCGAACTGTAATATTTGCTTGTCAACATAACGATTAAATGCTTGCGAATTTATAATGAACCACTTACCCGACCAAAAACGATTAAGGTAATGAATTTCTTAACAGTTCTGTCACTCGAAAACTTACTCTACAGCCTACACGATATATAATTGATCTGTAGGCCATTCATTGTTCGATATACCAAAAAAAAAAAATAAAAAAAAAAAAAAAAAAAAAAAAAAATATGTTATACAAATTATGGTTCAATAACCATAACATAAATATCGATGAATTCATTCTTGAAAGGTATTGATTGCAAAAGTGCTAAGGAAGCAGTTGAAGATAGGCAATGATACGATGATATGATATCCCTATAAGAAGAAACGAGGTGTGCAGGACCGAATTAAAAAAGCGCTTTTTAAAATCGTTTACATTACTTCATAAATAATTTCAATTAAGTTGAATGGAGTCGACTCGATAGCATAACCGAAAAAAAACCTTACATTTGTCTCAATTGGCAGCCACGCCGGCACTGTTCACTGTGATGATGGGTTTTAATGATATTGACCTAAATTTTGCAACATAAAAATAAAGTGCATCTATATATATATATATAGATATATGTGTGTTATCATGGGACAGCAATCAGTGCTCGTTTACAGAGTATGACCCTTAAGTAAGATCATTAAGTTCTTACCATAAATGAGGTAAATTTAAGACACTTCGCCAAGTGCACGCTGAAGGTAATGATCAAACATTGAAACAAAAAAAAAAAAAAAAGAAGAAAAAAGTTACGTTGGCTGTGGTCGAATCTTTTTGTATCTGTCGTATAACTTATATATAAACTAGAGATACTACTGAAAACTACTGAAAAACATCATCATAGGATTAATAATGTACGATGTTTGTACATATGTGCATGCATTTTTATGTTATATTTATTTTTATTACAAAAAAAAAATAATATGTTAGCTAAAAAGAAGACTACGCCAGCATAAAGTTATCCATATACGATGTTTGAAATCCTATGTTACGGATATGTAGATGGTAGCTAGCACCTCGCAAGCGAAGACAGACATATGTGGTTTTTTCACAGATTTTTAAGGCACACATTCAACTAATTCGTAAATTTTGACTGGGGAATTCAATAAAAATGTTTTAAATAAACTTAGGTTACGCTGGGTTCTAAGGGTATTGAAACAAAGGATCCATTAATCTCGATAATTCTAAATTGATAACACGTTCCATACTAGTGTAAAGTAAAGATGATATCTTTCCGGAACATAGCATTCTTGTTTATTTCAAATACAGTTAGCAAAAGAGTTTTTTCACGAAGCTGTTTATAACGACATAAATACATCAACGAAATATCGTAGTCCGTTCATCGAACGTAATAAAACTTTCTGACAAACTCTTAGGATTATTGTTGCTTTTGTTATAGATACTTAAATTAGATTTCTTCAAAAAAAAAAAAAAATACCTATCAGAAGAGATTTGCTATTATTTCTCTCAGTGTAATATTATATTATATTATATTATATTATAGTAAGCTTTAAGTATTTTTTTCTTCTTTTTTTTTTTTCGAAAAATTCTCTAAAGAACATAAACAGCAGATTGACAGTTCTGATCAAGTTTATGAGTTCTTTACTGCACCTGCGTTTCACAAGAAAATTCAACTTAAATAAGCTGCTATCAAAATTTTGAAGCTTTTAACTTATCAATTTAGATATACGCTCGATTATAAAAATGCCATTAAAATAACACCCAACGTTCTTATTAAGTTTGTGTGGAAAAGCAGCTGTTCAATTGTGTCCTTGCTTTACTTATCCTCCGTACTCCTATTTATTTATTTATCTTCTTTTTTTATTTTTTATTTTCTTACTTTGGTACATAATTAAATTTGCAACCACTACTGGTGCTTCTGCATTTACTTAGTTATAAGTTCAACTTACTTACGTATCTAAGCAATATTTTAGGCATTTTCATGGTTTTACTTTCGTATTACATCAATTATTGTTCGGTTATCGGGTATAAATTTGAAAACACAGAGCCAAAGAATAAAAAGTTTCCATGAAACTTTGCATATTAATTATTAATTAAAAAGCATTTTAACTTGTATTTACACCTGTTTTCCTGAATATTCTTTTTGGAACTTAAAAAAAAAAAAATTAGTTTCTATATTAAGATGATATCTGTATAAATAGCACGTGCCCGTTTTAAAAATGTCTCTAAAAGAATGGAGGTGTACTGATTGTTCAGTACTATTTCTTGTAATCATTTATATAATGTTGATTAGCGTAAGATTCTTGGTCAAAGTAATAAGATAATCTCTCCATTTGGCTCGGGCTTGAATAAGGCCTCAGTAAAAGCTGAACAATAAAATTTTGTGCTCTATGAATTTCAGTAGGTAGATCGAATTTCGGATTTTATATCTTTAACGTTTAAACGATGGTCACTGAACCAGGGGAAAAATTAAAACTTTTGTAGATAGGAGAGTCCTAACATTAGTATTAGTGCTTGGATGTCTCTCCCGAATGGTAGTTCCTTTATTAGGGTCACAGGGATTTCGTTAACAAAGTTTGAACGTTCTCTCTAAAATCTTATCGATCTAAAGTGTAGTGTAGATAATTACAATTCGATCTTTTCTAAAAACATGGGAGGTGTTGGAAAAACATTCCGACTAAAAGTTAAACAAAGAAATCCTGAAGAAACATTTAGTTTTTTCTATACAAAAGAGTCTTGGCATTAATAGTTGCATTTAGAAGTCCCTCCCGAAGAGTAACTTCCTTTACTAGGGACCCTTGCGGCCATAGGCGTTTAGTTAACAAAGTTTGAACTAAAACCTGATATCTATCTTATCGATCTAAAGTGTAGTGCACATAATTACAAGTTCGGTATAAACCCAGTGTTGATCGATTAGGTGACACACACATGAACAAAAAAAAAACATAACGTAGAGTGCTTATCCAAAAATTCATGCAAAGTGGATATAGTTTTTTTCCTTACTTTAATTTTTTTTGATAATTTTTGTAAAACTTTTGTGAACTGTTAAGTGTATATCAAATTTATCAAAACTAAGAGTATATAATGAAAATTTAAGGTTTCTGTAAGGAATTAATGTAAAAAAAAAGAAGATTGGGTATAAAATCAAAGTTAAATTAGTCTGAAATTTAATATCAAAAACTGACACACACCAAAGGTTGCATAAATCGGCGCCACAACTCAATTCTCAGCTAATTACGATTAGTTTCAAACAAGAACGAAAGATAAGGTTGATGAAGTAAAATATTTGAAGAAACCTTATAAAACCGTTAATATAAATTCATAAAAAATACGAATACTTAAACGAAGGCAAAAAAGATCTGACAACAAAAACAAACTGCACTTAGGAATGTGCGTGCAAAAGAAAGAAAAAAAAATGCGAAAACGGCATTTGACTAGCTGGCGTCTTAATGTGTCATTTAATGTTATAAATTTTTGATGGCACCAGTGTGGAGGATTTGTTGCCCACGCATAAGTAATATTATGAAATGCATATACAGAAAATATATAAAAAAGAATTTTAACGCGTTGACTGATTAAATCCAAAAGGATTTTCCATGAAAAATTATTTTATAAAAAAATGTTCATCAGTTGCACGTTGCACCGACGATTGTGGCGATGGTGATGATGATGATAGTTAGTGGCAGGAAATGCGACGCGCATTGCCAACAGATCTCTTGACTTCATATACACATGTACAAGTGCAACGAGTACTTGTAAAATTGCTGATGGCAAATTGCAGTTGCTCATCAGAAAATTAAAAGAAAAAAAAATCGAAAGCAAAATATCTTCTCGTGTGACAAGATGTTGTGCCAATTTTTTTAGTGCGTTATAGTTAGTTTGAAATTTATCTTTGTAAATTAATTTTAAAAATGTGTGTATGCGTTTCTCTTTTTTAATTTCTCGTTATGAAATAGAAAAAGCTTTTAATGTATTGTAGTTCTTTTTTTATCCACGAAGGATAGGAATATATTTTTTTTCTTGTTATCCCGGTTCGTAGTGTTTACAAAGGAAAAAAAAACGACTTAATATATACATTCTTTTCTAATTAGTATGTGTGTCTGGATCGCAACAATTCAGATAAGAAATTAAATTTGAATACAAATTTTTTATTTTTCCTTACAAAAGCAATCATTATGCAGACATAAATTCCTTTAACCTGTAGACATAAGCATATCTGTATTTCGAACTGTTTATATATTAGTTTTGTTGTTTCATTAATTACGTAGAAGACAGGAACTAAAATTAGTTTTTAGTTTAGTTCAAAGATGAACTTTGAAAATTCCCATAATCCGCCTAAAATTAAAAGCCAGAAAACTTAAGAAATATGTATGTATATATTGAGATATAGTTAAATTTTAATTAACTGCAGACATAGATCTAAAGTTAAACATTAATTACGTATATGTGTAGTAGTTTCGTTCTTTCCCAAAATATCTATAATCGGCTTACTAATAAGGTAATAATTAATAAAGCACTGAGATTATCGTATATTCTCTTTTTTGAAGTTTTGAACTTCGTTACTCCGAGAGGTCGGAGGTGCTTTATCTAAATGTTTGCTACGCTTAGCAAGAAGCTTAGACGTTCTTTAAAGTACGCAATCAAATTTTGAATCCTCTATACCAAACATACCCCCAGAAATTGCATTCTGCAAAACTTAAGTTATTGACTTGAAATTTGTCAAAAAAAAAAATGAATTAGTTGTTCTTATACGCAGATTTGCATTGAAAATAAGAAAAGAATTCATTATTATGATAATAGACGTATAATGCGTCGCATTTCTTACTACAAGAAGAGTTATGATGAACTACAATATGAACGAGAGAATCTTATAGTCTTGCTTCATGTTGTGCATAAGTAGGGTGATCTAAATTTTTAGAATGCTTTGCTTCATTTGGGGCTTTTCGCGTTATACGGGCTCTGCTTCTATTATGACGGCAAAGTATTGCACACTTCTAAACTCTATATTCTTTCAGCCTTGCAACGGCGTAAGGCAATTCATTTAGCTATTATTATATGTTAGTTCAACCCACAATCAATGCTAAGCTAACATAAGCTTAAGCAAATGTACGCGAAGAAAAGGCTTATGCGATTTTTTTATATATTATATAAGCGCTTTTACTCTTTATAAAACTTTTTTCGATATTTATTAAAAAATTGTCCGCATTATTCTTACGATCATTACTTAATTCATATCCTATCCCTACGTACCTTAGTCTTAGATTCATTTAATTTAATAGATTACATCCACTTGCAACATGTCGGAGTATAAGTTTGAAACAGACCGAACTATGAATAAAATTATTAGAATATTCGTATATATATATATATATATTTATATATGCGGGTAAATTATTAAATGTTTTGTTTTGTTTCAGCGAATGAGTTATATTTTGAAATGCTTTCGATAACAACGTACATGCACAACCAAAGGTATAAAGTTTCTTCGGATGTGTAAATAAATTTAAAACATATTATATTGAATTATTGCTTGAACTAAAAGACAGAATTATTATACCAACTGTCAACAACATAGTCAGTTGTTTACTTTATGCCGGTTATAAACATTAAAATTTGGATATAATCATACGTAGATATAATTGCTTGGGCAGCACCGAAAAACTTAGTTTTATCTCGATGTCCGTTCGTCAATTTGAAATCTTCACCTGATATCATTTTTTCTCTAAATCATTCGCAAATTATAAGTTAACATAGTTCCATACATGTATCCTTCCATGTATACCAAAAAATGTTATTCAACTGTCTGGTTTACAACCAATTACAGTCTGTTATCACACTCTGTTCAAGCTTTTGTATTCATATTTATAATTGTGCTCTGTTATTTGAGAGTATTTAAGAGTAACATCTGTTAACAGACAATCGTTAATTATCAGATAACCGTTCATTGTTTCATTTTTAGTGGGCGCATTTAATATTATCGGAATTATTTGCTGTTTGTTATGATTTAGCTTAGCATCGTTTGATATAATGCAGCATGGGAAGCGAAAGTCATCTGCCTAGTAAATGTTTTTAACTTACAACTGCTTCAAATAAATGCATCTGTTCCATGACGCATGCATCTATTGGAGTTATTTAAACGCAAAAAAATGATTTTTGAGTCTTAATCATCGAAATACTTTTCAGTTTTTCTATAATGATTTAAATGACGGAGCATTCCTTTCAAAACATTTACCAAATGTGCTTTTAACTTAACGATAATATTTCAATTCTCTATGAATAACACTCAACCAGTAAGTATTTAAAACAGAGAACTCCTGCAGTCGTATAGGAGTCATTCGTTTTAAGAAGCTTACAGTATACTACATTTAATTGTTTTCATCACTTGTGGAGCATTAGTTTTGAGCCCCATTCAGGGGATATCCTTCACGCATGTACACAAAGTGATGGTTAGAAAGTAACAAGTAGGGAAAGGATGATAAGGTATGGACGCAGTCTTGGAGGTCTATGCCTGATCAGCAAGCGTTGTCACTTTTTTCGACTCACTGTTCTTCGATTTCTTATGCCCTTCATTGTTGCAATGAATGCCCTTTGCATTGCCATGGTTAGGAGCCTTTTTTCACTTACGTCACTAGTCGTACATATTTAAATGTTTGTGTCTGTGTGAAGATTGCAATTTTTGAAATGTATGAACTAAATATCACACTTATTCCCTCAAGCGGAAGAAAAAAAGTAAAACTGCACGCAAATTGCGTTCGTTTGGCGCAAAAATCTATTTATTTGAAGTTTATGTTAAATATATTGATTACACTTCATCAACGTAAAGGTAATAATGGCAATGAACGGTTTTCTGTCTATATATGCACTTGCTTTCAAGGTCTTCTTAATGATATTAAGTATTTCTTTTATTTTATTTTAAGTTATGACGTTAGAAAAAATTCTTTAAAAAGTCGTGGCCAACTTTATAGATAACAGTTGAATTCTTTTATTTACACACCTGTCTGAACTGAATTCTTTTCATAAATTTTTCTTATCGGAACGAAAACCAATTCTTTTAAAATTTTTAGCGAAAAAGACATATCGAACAAAAAAAATTATGTTCGTAAAAGCAATTGAACTATAGTTTATATTCAAGTATTAGAAATTCTTCATTCAATAGATTACGAGTTTTGTTTACTTTATTGATTTTTAATTATTATTAATTATTTTCAATAAATTTTCATAAATAAAAATATTATTTACGTTTGTTGTCATTACATCGCTTCGATAATGCAGTTAGTTTTGAGGATACGTGATGTAGAACATTGTTTGTGTGTTTTAGTCAATTCCATTTAAAATGCTAAAGGTGTGATACGAAATCAAAAAACATTAATAATAGTCTTCCTAAGCAATATAATTTTCCGGCATATTTAATTATTATTGAAATTAAGAGGAAGAAATAAAAAAATACCAGACAAAGCAAACAAAAAAAAAGCAAATAAAAACATTATAGTTGGCCAAGACCGATCGTTCAATAACCTACACCACTTTCGCTATTTACAATTCTTTATCTACTTTCGTGGGAAAACACGAGACATTACAAATGTTGTTCAAAAAATAGATTCACGTAAGCCAAATTTGCCGCAGTTATTTTTTATGTTAAATTACTCTTACGAAGAGTCTTTCATCCATGATATATTAAAGATCAAACCCTTTTGTCACACAAGGGCTTACTTTTCATTATAAAATGTTATAAAGCATTATCAAAATTAGTCTTTTTTCCGTATAAAGGATAACTTTCGTAAGAAAATTTGCATGGAAGGCGGTTAAAAAAATAGTCCTATCCGATCCAAATTTCGTACAAAATACTAGTTTCTACTGATTTTTGTCGAAAAATATTAGAATTTGCAATATTTGTCATATAAGACTCTTTTGAAATGGCGAGTTGTACGGGAAGCGGTCATAAAAATAGTCTCATCAAATCCTTTAATAGGCTTCGTCCCAGAGGCGTGAGACGTTAATATGCCCCATTTCGTCAAAATGTCTCAAAACTTACGACCTGTATAATAAAAGATGTGTCGGTTTTGCTTAAAGCATCCATCAGATTATTAAATTTCTGCTTCGATTTGTACCCAGAAATACGCATCAGATACCTTATAACGTATATATTTCATCATCGTAAGATTTCAAATTTTTTCAACTTTCTTCTTTAACTTTTTGTCCTGATCGAGCTGTGTTAACGGAAAATAAAAGCATCTAATCTTCATCCATAACAACAGATGGGCCTGTGCCGTTCGTAACCACTCTCGAAATCCTTCAAAAAGTATATATTACATTTTGGAGCAGGAATAGATCTGAAAGCTGGTAGATATGTTGATGAGATAATAAACTGCAATAAATCCTAATGTAGCTTGAAATGCCCCAATAATAAATAAAAAAAAAACTGCAATTTATGACATAGAAAAATTATTCATCTTCAACCTGGTAATGTCAGGGTTCTAATGCTTTTTATTTGAGTTACACATGGGATGATAAAATTAATATATCAACATTATCTAGAAGATAATAAGTTATAATCCACTACATTTTTATGATAATGAAATTATATTTCCCCCTTCCAACTGTACTCTTAAATCCACATTCCTGAAAATCGCATCTGTATGCAAAGCATATAAATTTTAAACGATTCTGACAACGTCAATCTATAGTTCGCAACTTGTCAATACAATGCTGTCAGTTAGTCAGTGAGTCAGTTAGACAGTTATTGCGATTTCTGTTACTATTTTACATATGTCTTCGATTTTGTCTAAACACATAAATTATAACATAAAAAAAATTCAATCATAAATTGAAATAACAAATGTAGCAATTACGCTAAACAGCTAAGATACTTACATAAATAATAGTTATATACATATCACGTTTATATATACTATAAGGATCATCTTGTCAAGGTATTCAAGATCGTATGCTACCTTATGTTCTCTGTTACACTACTTTGCCTACTCATTTTTTCCTTATTCTTATAAATATGCAATATAGCAGTAACAGCTGTATTAATAGCGTCGATGCAAAATAATGATCATATGTCGGTCAATAACTGCCGGCACAAGCTAGGTGCGAAAGAATTTACTTTCTTTTTGGAACGCTTTTTTACCATTTTGATATAAGATACTTAACATACGCTTCAGCTTCCACAATGAGGCAACATAACAGTTCCAAGGGGCTATGTGTAGAAAACATGGTGAAAGAGGTAGAAAAAGTGAACTTTAGTATATGCAATTTGCTATTATAGCTATGAAGTCTAGACGTGCTCCACAATCAGAGAGTATTTTTTCCATTTGAGGCCGTTCTTTTTTTGACAAGTTTCTACTTCAATCAAACTAAAGGCGTCACATAATATCCACTATTTATCGTTTCTTTTCCACGTCAGTCGACGAATAACATCTCAAGCGCATCCCAAAATACGGAGGACATTACCTCTCCATTCACTTTTTACTTTCCCGCTAGCGGATTTTCGGTTCGCTTCAAGAGCTCTGTAATGGATCCATGATTCGTTCATTGTCATTTATCGGAATGATGTCAATAGGATGTCAGCTACCTCTTGCAGCTGCATTGCTAGATCATTGAAAATAACTTCCAGGATTTTTTAAATTTTTTCCGAGGTAACCAAGATCCTTAAGCGTTCAATATGTTCGGCATCATTTCGCCGTCCTTTTAAAATACTCAAACTAACAAATTATTCTTTTCGATGAATATGTCGTAACACTTTTCAAGCCAGTGCTGGTTTTAAATCGTAATTTTTCCCATCAAAAAACAATTTTTAATCGCAATACAAAATTTTCCATTTGTTTTCAAAAATTTTGTTGTCACTAAAATCATTACAGTTTGTAAATAATTTGTTTGAAATGAAAATTGGAGACGCAGCACATTTTAAAAATAACATTGGTTTTATATTGGACGCAACACCATCTTAGTCCCGGAAATTATTGATCGAATTTACCAGTTACCTCACATCGCATAATTAAAAGTAATAAATATAAATTTTTAATAAATAATTCTAATAAATATGTAATTTGAATAATCCGTTATTTATTTAAAAAATTGTACAAATAATATTAAGTAAATTTCATTAAGTTAGAAACTATGTTCCAAAAAGCTTCTACTTCTGAGAAAATTGACTCTTTTGACATTTTTCAGTTTTTCTGAAGTATTTTAATTCATTGCAATTGCTTCGAGGTCGTGGTAGATTAAGTTTGCACGTAAGTTTAGACCGCGGAAAACCGATTGATATAATTACAGTCTTTTGTTTAAGTTTTTAGTTTTATTTATAAAGGAATACGGAACATCTGAGCAGAATGCGTAATTTTCCAAATGAGCACAACACATTCTATTCTATTATGTTTCTATTAAATATTATGAGGAAAATAAAATAATTTCCTTTTCCAATCATTTCTCCATATTTCTTTCATTTCCATTGTCATGCATAAATCGACTAAACTCGATCAACGAAAAATCTAAAATCTTTTCTGTATGTCATGTGCGCGTATATGTTATTTTTAAGATTTTCATCTTTCATGTTATGTTTAAAAAGCTATAAATTATTATGTTAAGAAAATTCATTCTTATGATCTATTGCGGCTTCTTAAAGAGTTTTATGGCCTGATTTTGAAAAACAAAGCAGAGACATCATGAGCTATATGGATGTCATAAGCAAATCTCAAATTCATATTAAAAGTTTTCATATGTCTTTGGTGTTCTGATGTCTAATCGCAAATTTAGAGACTTCAAAAAAAGAAAAAATTCACATGTTTGTACCAATCTGCTGAGCAAGTCACAGAGAATATTTATTATCATAACAGACCATAGTATGCAGCTATTTGAAAAGATGAATATTAAAAACAAAAGAAAAAAATACTTGCAATTTTTTAAATTAATTTTGTGGAAACGTTTGAGAGACTAAAATTACTTGCTCCAATTTGAGGATTCACACCTTAAAACAAAACTGTAGAATTTCCCCTACGATGCTTTGGAATGCTATAGAGGATATGCATACATACAAGACACAAAAAGCTTCCTCGCCCTTTGCAGTCTGAGTAAAAACGGTGTATTGAAAAACATTCAAAACAAGATTTTAATTTATCAATTTGAATTTAGTCTCTTTTATATATATTTAGTCTCTATTATACTTTATGGTCCACGGATTCTACCAGAAGTGTATAGATAATAATTCCATTCACTTCACTGAATCAGTCATTGATTTTAAAAGCCGTAAAATTCGTTTGCAGATTAATAATATATGCGATTCGTGTTATTGACAAGACATCGCAATTTGAAACAGATCACTTTGAAATATATTTTACCAGAATAGAATAATGTCTGGTAAACGGTTACTGTGATGCTTACTACTTACTATTTCTCAGTGCAAGTATAGTAAGTGGAACTTACAAGTGTATTTTACGGCACGTATTTTTTTTTTAATTATAATTACATGTTAAAATTTTTTGAAAACCTTGTTTTCGAAATTTACGAGTCTTTTGAACAATATTCGGGCATTTAAACTGATTTCAAATGCATTAAAAATAAATCAATATAAAATCAGGAACAAATAAATAAATAAATATAAAATAAAAATCACATACATAAACGATGTTTTTTGACCATGCTACGTTTCGTCCGTCCAGACCTTGTTTTACTTTCAAATGCTGTTTTGGGAAATTAGTTTTGTTATGGCAACAAACTCTATCAGTGTTGTTACATAAAGTTGGGGGATCATTTTTTAAGCAATTGACTGTTTACAGAGTGGGAGATGGTGAAAATCTTAGTTCAAATCTCTATAAATAATTTCCAAACAATTCGCTAGCTTCCTTATAGTAGATAACCAATAATTTTGACAAAAATTGGAACCTCCATTTTCTTCAATGGATGCATGAAATACATTCTAGTCTTTGCATATTATGGTTTGTTCCAATCCAATCGAACAATTACTAGGAAACGCTATCAACAACGAACCACGTGAAATCGGGACGACAAATTAATCCAATATGGCAAAAGTACTCACTTTGTGAGTTTCCAGTATAAATAAATTCGTCTCTGCATAGCAAAACTAGCCCAAGAAAGGTTAGCAGTACTAACGCGAAATCTGTTACCCTTCCCGCTGTTAGACATTACTCCTTTCAATTAACACTGTCTGCTCGAGTGGGGATTTTATACTAAAAGTAGGTATTTTCTTGTATAGCCCCAAAGCATAAGAAGTCTTTCCCTGACGGATTTCATATTTTATCTAAACCGAGAGAAGGTAGTGGCCAACGATAGACAATATTTTGAATACTAAATGCAGGACGGCGTCTTTTCAATGAAGCTTTCTAATAATAATAATGTTACCCAAATAGATCAGAAGTAGAATAAAGGTTGATCAAGAATATATTAAATTTATGAAATATTTGGTGCGAATTTCTTTGATTTTGAATCTAATCAAGTGCCTGTTAACCGTCGCCGACTCCTTATCCACACAATATTACTTATATAAAATAATAATAGATAATAAAATGTATTTGCTATGCAAAACTACATTTAATGGACGGAATGGATGCAACCTCAAGGAAACAAAAAACCACTTAAGGTGGATCTTTGAACAAAGCTTGAGAAAGAAAAAAATGAATAGAAAGAGTAGAAGGAATCGCGAAATGAAAGGTACTTATAAGGAAAGTAATCATGCGTGCAGCGATGAAATACGCAGTTGTATGCTTTAAACCGAGATACATACGTTTTAGGGGATCTGCATTGCTTACCTGTAGTCATTGCAAATTTACAGAGATATCTACATATTCACAAGTTTCAGGCACTTAGGGTGTTCTAAGCTAATTCATGACTTATTTTGTCTTTTTTTTTCTTCGTATAAAACTCATAATCGAGACAGGGTACTAATTGCTTATTAATATAAAAAAAAAAAAAAAATTCATATGGTTTTCATAATTTGAAAACTATTGCATTCTTCATGTGCGTAAGAGGCAGACAAACATTTGGTTTCTGTAAGTATCGACAAATAGTTTGCAGCTTAAAAGACTTTACTTAACTCATACGTATATAAAGAAATTGTTAGAAAGGAATGCTTATCCAAACAAAATACCAAACAAAACAGCTGGTTATTATGAAGATACATATCTAGAATATGGCATTAACATACACACACACATAGTAAACCGGCAGCGATAATAACAGTAGGGAGCAAATACATTCATGTAAATTAAAGCTGAACACTGTTTTCTTTACAACTATCGATTAAAGTAGAGAAAAAGCATTTATAAGATAAATATTTGTATTGGATGTAATTTGCAATATTAATTATATCAATCACTTCAATATATATTTAATCGGGCTTTTGTGAGGTCACATCCTGTTTTTTCAAATGTATATATTTATTCAGTTTTATGCAATTAAATAATAATAAAATTGGAATGCTATTGTATCTATTACTGTTTAGTTTTTTTCTTTCCTTTTTTAATACGAATACTATAACAGATTAAAATAATTATTTAATTAATTGCATCAAATGAAAATAATCGATTACATTGAGAGTAAATAAAATTTTCCTCATTGTTTACACTAGAACGATATAAGCATTTAATAATAATACTTCAATTAGATACAATGCAATCTAAACATTAGCATTCCTCTGAGCACTTATGTCGGCGCTTATAGTTAACAACAATAAACATAACGTTTTGCTTCGCTTTTTTGCTGCCATGAATAATATTTACAGTTGTCAGTGCTTTTCTATTCGTGTTCTGTTTTTATTTATTTATTTTTTGTTTTTGTTTTTTGTTTTTTGTTTTTTTTTTATTTTATACATACATTGAAAAATGCAAAAAAATAATAGAAAAATAAATTTGCAACAGATGTATTAAATTGTATTGTATAGTGCGCCATAATTAATTGCATCATGATCTCAACAACGACATATAGTAAGTATGTTCGTTAAGCTTTAAAATTGACAGCTAAATTAGTGTGAACATGGAAATATAGAATTGATTTTGTTAGGAAATAATTATATACATGTGTACACACTACTATAAGTAACCATCAACCCATACGAGGAAAATTATGTTTGCTTTTGAAGAAATCGTGAGCGCTATACACTTATAATAAATGACTACGAATCGTTATATTTTCATTTATTAAAAGAGATGTTTTTGTATTAAATCTATCGGTAAATATTTACATAAAATTCTACATTAAAATCTTCTTTAGTCTACAGGTCAATCTTTGGAAATTTTTCTTCTTTAATATTTGTAGGCGTATTTTTGCGAGACTAACTTAACCTAAAGAATGAAACTAAAAATTTTCTTGTTAATCTTTAGTTTTCTCTTTGAATTTTTCCGATCGTAAAATTTCCAACGCTATCTTCTACGCTAGCATGATTCAGAATCTATATTTATAATAAGAATAAATAATAAATAAATTTTATAGTCTCATGCATGCATTGCTTAATGTTAGGTATAAATCGAAAGATAAACTTAAAATACGCTTATCCTTTAGTTGAATCAAACCTATGGCTTTTCTACAAATTTAGGTATTTATATTATTGTTTGATTTGTGTATGAGCAGCTTAAAATGAAAACAAAATAAATCTCGAGATTGTGGCAAGTCAATTCGACAAATTTTTGTTTGAGATCTACACGAAATCTATTCTAGTGAATTCCATTTCCCGTTGATTTCTTCGCCTTACATGGGCAGCCGACATACGGACGTATTACGGAATTTTATTTGGAGAGCTAAAATAAATAAATATTGGACGGACATGACTAAGTAAAACTATTGTCTTTGGCGCATCATATAGCTTAACATCTAACTTTGAATCGTGAAGAAGAGATTATTTCTGTGTAAATACTATTTCGGATCGTTAGGGTTGTTGCGAACAATAAATTAATAAGCAAACTACGCCCACCATTAAGTGAGTAAATTCAGAGAAGAAGTTCACGTGCGCAAACCAGGCCCACCATTTAGCGACTAAATGCAGATCGAAAGTCTACGTGCGCAAATCAGGCCTACCATTTAGTGACTAAATTCAGATCGGAAATTCGCGTTCGCAAACTAGGCCTACCATTAAGTGATTAAATTCAGATGGGAAGTCGGCGTTCGCAAACTAGACCTACCATTAAGTGACTAAATTCAGATGGGAAGTCGGCGTTCGCAAACTAGNCCTACCATTAAGTGACTAAATTCAGATGGGAAGTCGGCGTTCGCAAACTAGACCTACCATTAAGTGACTAAATTCAGAGAACTAGTGACTAAATTCAGATTGGAAGTTTGCGTGCGCAAAGCAGGCCTACCATTTAGTGACTAAATGCAGATCGAAAGTCTACGTGCGCAAACCAGGCCCACTATTTAGTGACTAAATTCAGATCGGAAGTCTGCGTGCGCAGACCAGGCCTACCATTTAGCGACTAAATTCAGATCGGAAATTCGCGTTCGCAAACTAGGCCTACCATTTATTGACTAAATTCAGATCGGAAGTCTGCGTGCGCAAACCAGGCTTACCATTTAGTGGCTAAATTCAGGTCGGAAGTCTGCGTGCACAACCGCAACTTAATTCAAAGTTGTTTATAGAGGAATACCTGACCAAGAGACCAACCGGTCTTGCTACCCATCTTCTACGACAATTTTTACGTCGATCGGGAGTACAAGCACTTCGTCTAACTTTTTCGTTGTATATATAATTGTCAAAAAACAAAAGAATGAAAATATTAATACATTTCTACCTTTTTTCGTAAGGAGGGTCTGAAGTTTTTAAACGTAATAGTGGGTGTTGTTGAACACATCATTCTTGTTGCGTCTGCTAACTTTTAATTACTGTTCCTTTCGGAAAAGATTACATATTTTTTTTTTATTAACTAATAAAACTGTTGATAATGAGAAGATTAAATTTCATTGAAAAATTTTATTTTGAAACTTAAATTGGATAACATATAAGCGCTTGCTGCCCACATTATCATAAATCGTAAAAATAATAATTTAGTAATAATTTTAAATGTCACCGAGATTGCGGATGATGACCGCATAGAGAAACATATGGATAAATCCGCGTTAATAAAAAAACAGATGCCTAATAAACATCGTTAAAGGCACAGACAAATGTAAATACGCACATGTTCGCACTTACAATAAATGCACGAAAAGCAAATAAAAATTTTCGTTTGCTATGTCTTTTACGACTGCTGGCTGACAGCGCGCGGTGGGACTATAACATTTTAATGCCGGGGATTACTTAGAAATTCAAATTAAAGATTCTTGATCAAGTGCGAACGTTTTAACATTTTATCTTATCTTAATTCTAAAACAAATTCAATGTTATGAGCAAATATTAATGATTAAAAGGCTCAGACCTGCCCTAAAGTGATATGAGAATTATACGCGCCTTAAAAATTGGTCGCAATAGCAAGAGTATTGTGCGCTATTGTTTGCAAATGGTGGGGTCGTCAGTTATTTAATTGGGATCATTTTGCTTTGACTCGAAGTTAATCTAATCTAAAGTCACATATCTAGAGAGACGCCAGCTTTGAATCATGGATACAAAAAAAAAAAAAAAATATAGCGAAAAGGACATTCAAGCTCAGTTTAAGCCATCATTACTTTGCCTTTTGTTTTAAACAAAACGGGACCCGCAGTTGTCTGTTGCAAATTATTGCCAAAAAATTATGACAAGAGTTTCATTATATGCATGCGATGCGTCTAATAACAATAATAAAAGACAAAACGACGGCAGCATGAGCAGCAGCAGCAACAGCAGCAGCAGCAACAGAAATATTTGCACAACAGCTAGAACCACTACTTTGATGATGGCTCATGGCAACCAACAACTGCGAATTTCTTGGGCACACATACAAAAATCATCAATTGTATGTGGAAATGCCAGCGAACAAGTATTATCGAGTAATGAGTAGTGAGTGCTAAATACCACACGCGCCAAGTTTACATAAAAAAAAAAATGTTACATACATAGTTTTTGTGGCGGGTTTTACTACGCACATACACACGCACGAGTACGCATACATGAACGTAGATTTTGCAGCAACAAACACTATGCGCGTACATCAAACATAAATAAAACAAAATAACACATAACACACACACACGCACACACAAACACAAACACATACAAAATATGGCGGCCTTTTGTCGCCAATGCAATATAAAAGAACAGAAATATGCAAAACAAGTGCCAAAAAATAAAAAACGAAAAACATGAAATTGAGGAAAAATGGCTAACAAAAGACTGAGGAACAAAGTCCAAATTAAAATGTTTACTGTGCTTGTATATTGAGATCACTTAATGTTTTTTGCTTAATTTTTTTTTTTTTTCCTAAATAGTTCGACTTTGGATCTAAGTACAAAGTTAAAACTTTTCAAATACCTCGAATAGTCACAAACGATAGGTGGGGAATGCGAGCACTTCTAACAGCATTAGCACTTGAATATAATAGCAAGCACAGAAGCTATTCAACCTAACATCTCAATCAGTTCTCTGAAAATTGGCGAATTTTCTTATCAGAAAAGTTCAACAGTTATGGCGCCTTACGATTACCATCAGTTGCATTTTAGCAGTTGCTAAACGTTGACAATGTGCAGGTATGTGTATGTACAAAATACAAAAGCAAAAAAAAAAAAGAAAAAAATTATTTTCAGATGCACAAAACACAAACGTGGACATCGAAAATCTGTTCATGTCTAATCTAAGCGAATGTACGTTTCGCTGTCGTAAAAAAACTTTTCAAATTTTTTCTATGCAAGTATTTGACATTTTTCCTCAAGCCCCAGAAAAGAGAGAGATACTAATTGCACCGATTCGCGTGTAGTTGTGAGAGACAAGTCTCAAAGTCATATATTTTAGCAAGAGCGCTTGTCCGTCTGTCTACGTGTTTCCGTGTAAAGGGAAATGTTACAAAAAAAAAAAAAAAAAAAAAAAAATGCAACAGACGAATGAATTTTTTTTTTTTTTTGATTGAATTCCGTTAACGTAATCATCAGCAATGGTTTTTGTAGGAACTTTCCAAAGTCGTTTCGAAAAACTTCTTCGAATTCCTTTTATGTTAACTAACAATTTAAATTATTTTTAGTGATGTGGTACAATGACTGTCGGAGGAAAGAAAAAAGTAGTATCGGGCCAATAAACTTCGATGAATTTCGTTAGAAATTTTTTACTTTTTTTTGAAGAAAATTCCATTTACGCGGAAAATGCAGAAAAAGGAGATGTAGGAGGTTCTTTATGTATGTATTTCATCTGAAAGTATTTCATGTTTCAACAACGATGTTCGCACATTATTATTTCAATTTCTCTAAGTCGTCCTTATCAGAAAACATTAATGGAACTAGAAGGGGACACAAGTGTTCGATCACTTCATCGTTGACTTCTTCACACTACTCGTTTCTACGTGTGTTATGAAACCGAATTAGTTTGTGACTCTTCCAATTTTATTGTCGCCTTTACTTCCAACATTCTTCATCTTCAGGCATAACATATATGTATGATACATACTATTAACAAACTATAAGATCCTAGGAACGTAATACAGGTTTTCCAATATATTAATCTAAGCTGAAAATTTACTGACAAACATATTTTTAACAGGCACTCTTAACTAAAAGTTAATTTATTTGTTTCTCTATACTCTGCACTTAAGTAATTGTTAGTTGGGCTGTTATGATTAACTTTTTTCTTGTTCTGTTTTTTTTTTTTTTTTTACAATCTTTTAATGATTCGATTTATCAACCATATAATTATTAGTATCAGAGATTTTGTTTTATTTCTGTTCTACGAGTTAACAATTAACTAACAGTAATCTTATATTAAAATTTAAGTATTAATTAGAAGTATTAAGTATTAATTAAAGCGTAAGTGTTCGTGAAAAAGATTTTGTGTTATCTGAAAGACAAATTTATCCAACTTTTTTTTTATTAAGAGTGATCCCAAATGAGATTTCTGCATAAATAGTTCTTTTTACTTAACTTCTCGTTGACATTAAAAAATTTAAAAATTAATTGAATTGTTTTTCAAACGCTTAGAAAAAGAACTTCAGTTCAACACGAATTTAATTTGTTGCTCACTCTTATTGCATCTATCTACCTAATTGAGAATTTAATCTAACGTTAACGATGAAGATTGTTAATCACACAAAATGTTTGAGAATTTCAAACATTCTTTTTCAAAACTTTCCTTTCCTTTTGCTTAATGGAATTTCTTTTTCAAATTCTTTGTTCTTCTTTGAAGAAATGATTGAAAGCTATTCAGTTTGCTTGCTTCTTACAAAATAGTGGATATGTGTCGATAAATGCAAATTAAACCTATTCCTTCTGACTTTTAAATATTCTAAAAAATGAAGGCAATTTTTTCTTTCATTACGGAAACCAAATGAATCTTCTTGATAAGTAGTAAGTAGTAAATCATATTTCTAAAACATTCGAATAATTTCTTCTAAGGACCGTTTTTAGTGAATATTAAACTGAAAATTAGATAAATTTAACTTTCAGTTAAGAATATATTTCACGATATTCACTTATACTCAAATTAATACTTAAATTTTATCCTAAATCATCTTCCAGTTATCTACTGAAGGGGGAAAACAACTGAGAGAAAAGAACCCAGAGTTATAATCCCATAAAATGAAGTAAGAGAGGGAGAGAGAAAATTTCAAAAAGTTATTCAAAACAGACTTAAGAACAATCACAACATGTAAAAATTTAATTACTATGATCTAACTAACAATTACTAAACTGTTTGTTATTGTGTGAAAAGCTGTTTTTTAGTATAATTCCGATTTAAATTCATACTTTGAAAGCTAAGTCTGACCTAAGTCCCATTACAGCTACAGGCAGTATTTGATTAAAATACTATAATTCACCACAAAATTTACAAAATATTAACTTTATGGCATGTTAAGCCTCAAAAAAAAAGACACTTGATACACCTATTGTCTACCCATAAACGTAACAAATGTTAGAAAGGTTTGGCATCGCTGCCCATTAATTATTCTTCGCCTAATACTCCATTTGCCTTCGTCACAAAGTAGTAAGTTTGCCTATAGCGTTTTGCCATATCTAGTGTTACTTTAGAAGAGAATTTTTATATTGGATTGAGTCTGAAGAGACTAAAAATTAGAACAGACAAAGTTGCCAGACAAAGGCTTATTCTTTGTAAGAATAAGTAAAGGCAAACATTAAATATTCTTTATCGCTGCTTTCGTTGCAAAGTAACGAAATTTATTTATTTATCGATGCACAGAAGAAGGAGAAGGGGTCCAAAAAATGGAAAATTCTACCTTTCTATCGCAAAATACTAAATGTATTAAAAATTGGATCTTATCTCTACGTGGATTTGTAAAGCATTTTTTTAATCAAATTCACCGTAATTATACAAACCTCGTCATTTTCACTTATATGATCTTTTTAGAGACGAACTACTATGCAAATTGAGAGGTAAGTATTAATCTTCATATGGAGAAAGTAGGGGTAAAAAGCGTAAGAGTAAAAAGCGTATATTCTAATTAATATAGGGCTTCAGTTGAAATTATTATGTATAAAACAAAAACAAAACTCAATAGCATACATTTTGAAATTTTTTAAATTTTAATCCTAACAGACAACAAAATTTTAGTTTTTATAACGATACTTTGCACCATTGGCGCTTCGGACATGTTAACTTTATGCAGATGGATGCGATCTTGTAAACATATTTTATTATATCAATTAAAAAAACGATGCTATATCGACTTATTTTTCTATTCAAAGTACAATATTTGTCATTTACGAGATATATTGATGGAACTCGATATAACGACATAATGTGACCCAAAGACCAACCCTACCTTAAACCATTTTGACGTTCACTTTTAATAATTGTACTTTCGACATTTTTATGATTTCTTGATCAAAATTTTGTAAGAAATAGTATTTTTGGATATTAAGTGAATGTGGAGGAAGTTAAAACGATGGGGTTATTTTTGAACCTCGTCTTATATAGTGTGGAGATAGCATCTACATTTAATTTTTAATATATTATGATAGAAATATTGAATCGTGGCTTGCATTGCTCTTTCTTCCCTCCTTCCGTCTCCCTTTTCTCCTTTTTGAGGCAATGAAGTATAATCCCCGATATTTTACGCAGAACGGAGTAATGTAGGATACTTAACGCTCGCCTTCGTCCGGCTATAATATTTCAACTTGTATTTTCTTAATGTTATCGTGCCTCAGCATATGGGTATTTTGTGTTATCATATCTAAATTGCAATTATTATAATCGATCTATACTTCAAACACTCTCCCGGATACGTATTCTTGTGAAACTTAAGCTTTTGAAGCAACGACGAATAATTTTTGGCATCTTATCGCATAAGTAAAGAATGATAAGCTTTTTGAAAGAAAAAAAGTAAACGGGCATAATTTTGAACCAAACCTGGTCGTGTTTTGGACCCGCTATGAGAGTTTTTGAAAAAAGCCATCTTTATACGCTTCAAATGCTTGATTTTTATTAAATTCACATCTTTTGTAAACGAACTAATGTAGAGCGTTTAATGGTCGACATCGTGCTCAATGATAATAAATTAACCTTTTTACGTCAAGTTTGCGTTAGAGATACAATCGTAATCTCGAATTTTTCATGATATTAATACTGATTAAATAGCAATAATAAAAAAACTCGAAAATCTCATTGCATTCCTCAAAGTTAAACATCTGCTTGCATTTTAAAGAAATCGCGTCATTTGTAAAATCAAGCAAAACTTTTCAAGCATTTAATTTACCCACTGTAGTAGCTGTTGAAAATTTCATCTTATCAGTCAAATACCTTAACTTTACGGCAAGTAAATTAAGAAAGCAGTCACTAAAATGGTTTAGGTGGATAAAGAAGCTTATAACGAGCGTGAATTTGTTTTAATTTCAGGTATCAAGACGCGAAATATGCGAAAAGCCAACTAATCTTAGGATAATTGCTCAATTTAATTAGTTTTAATTAAAAGTTTAAAAATTAATATAATTTGAATGATATTTATACGAGATTACACTTTATAAAAATAAGTAGAAATTTATATTTTTAGAAGGTTACTTAATAAATTTTATTTATTTAGAATTAAATATAAAAAAAAATTAACATAAAGTATCTAAATGATAAAAAACATCTCACATATAAAAACAAATAACAAAACTGTCAGGTGAAATGATAAATATAGAAAAGTAAGGCAATAATAAAAGCAGTAAACATTTCAGCCAGTTTTAGAATAATCCTATAAAAAAGAAAAACAAACTCAAGTGCAATAAACAATGCGCAGATTAATTTTAGGTCTGTAGGGTTGATGTTTTCTTTAATATCGAAAATAATATTTGATGAGTTAAAATTAGCGACACGAGCCCACGAGTTTTTTTTTTGAGTTCGTAAACTATGTGCAACAGATTTTATTACAATCTCCGTATATTTGTTAATTTTTAAGTAATTAGTGAACAGAAAAATAATATAAAATATTGTTGTTAAGTAACATTTAGAGAAAACGTAGTTTTAAGTGAAAAACAAAACAATCGTGCAATTGTGCACATAAATATATTTTAATAGATAATAAAAAATTATTAAATTTATATTATTGGATTTTACAAAATGAACAAAATTGGGACAGTCAGATGCGAACGACTTGTCAATTGAAATGAGACAAGAAAGTCAATCCCAATACCCCATTTATTTGTCGAAATTGACTCAAACGTAATCTTGATCACACAAATGCTACTGCACCCATAAATTTAGAGATGCGTCACAAATTTTATATTTAGGAATCCTTCAGGATATGCTTCGGGGGGTAGATATAATTTTTCTAATTTTTCCACTTCTGTTATTTCCTTTCATTGCTTACCCGTGTTACGATAAAAGTATGGATTAAAATAAATATTCATTTTATCAGCATTCAAAGACCATGAAGAAATGTTTCATTATAAATTAAATAATAGGTTTCTGTTCTGTTCTGTCATATCATACCATATCTGCAAATAACTTTACTCAAGCCAAAACAACTAGTTAGAACAATTTGAGGTCTTATTATTTTTTAGCGCACCTCTGATGGGATATAAGGGAACTACTTTTCAATACACCTGTTTAGTAAGTTGCGAAGCACAAACTGAATAAGATGGCAGCGGGTAAAGTACATTTAAAACATTAGTTTCGGTATGAATTCCAGAAAGGAAATATCGCATCGCCTCATCGCAAATGAATGAAGGTTATCTGGAGTACTATATAAACTCTAATGATTCACAAAAAAGCCAAGTTGATTAAGAAGATATATTTTTAAATGACAGCTTTTCAATTTATGGTTCTGAATGTTCTAAAGCAAAAAAAATTATTCCAAGCATCTCTTTTCGTTTTAGACAAAAAAAATACTTTTGTAGACTCATTAATATAATTGAAGGAAGTAAACTTCATTGTTCTCGACTGTCTTCCAAAGCACTGTCGCATTCCTTTCCTCATTCATTAAGTTATGAACTTGGGAGTTGTTGTAAAAAATATCATTTGTACTAAAACTAAACTTCACAAGCAAAGTGTTCACATATCATTAAATTTACTTTCTTTAACACTCCGACACTGCTTGTTTCGCACGTAAGAAACAATTTTTTTGCTTTTTCTCTTGTCTATTTATTTATCTATAGAATTTTTTATATCAGGTCTTCTCTTTTGTATTTTTGTTTAATTATTTGTTTTTAACTAAACAATCAAAGGTCAATAAATGTAGATATATTTATAATAGTCATTGAGAACATGCAATTGAATATAACAAACTAGATTGTAATTAATTAATGGATATTGAAAAAAAAAAATCTAAATATTGAATTTATTTTAAATATGTTAGGCTCCTGTTTGTATTGTTAGGAATATATAAGGTTAGTTAAAAACAAATGAATTCATTAACATGCTGAAAAAAAAATTAAAAATGAAAACATAAATATAATAGAAGGATTACTTGTGTTATCACTGTGCTCTAAACGAGGAATTCGCGCATTTACGAAGGAAGTCTTTTAAATACGCTTGTGAAACCATTGACGAGCTGCAAAGTCTATAATAAAATATTCGAATATAAAGCCGTGAAGACAATAAATGGTTATTCTGACATACATGTATGCACGAGTGATTATTACAAAAGCATTTCTACATGAATCGGAAGGTCTCTATACTTTTGCCCGAAATTTAAGCAATGAAGATCTAATAAGTTTACCGAGATAGATTAGTAATAAGTCTGATATTATAAATAGTAATATAGTTAATAAGTTTCTTAAAGACACACAGTTAAAAATAATATCATTGCAACGCTTACGCAACCATCAATAAATTTACCAAACTACAATATTAAGAAACAAAAGATATAGATTCCACCCAAAATGTGCGAAGAGTGAGTTCAATCCTTAGCTCTCTTGCATATAGCTCTCTTTTTATATATTTTTAGGATTCGATTTCAATATAATCATTTTAAAAGACAGTTTACTAATCAGCAAGCATTTTTAACTAAAATTCTTAATAAGAAGTTAAATTATTTGCTCCTCATCAGTGCTTACATCAATATTTTACAAATTGTTAGTGAGCTTATTGTGGCTGAGTTTTTACTTATTATGATTGACTTTTTTCTTATCTAGCATCGTGTGAATAATTTTCCTATTTTATCTTATTAATCAATCATATGATAGTTTTTATTATCTGTTCTCTTTTATTTGTTCTACGAATTAGTAGTTAAATGCAAGAAATTTTACAATGAAATTTAACTATAAGTTAGAGTATAAAAGAATGTCGTGAAATAGATTTTCTGTTAATTGAAAGTTGAATTTATCTAATTTCCAGTTTAACTTTTATCGAACCTGGCCTTAATTATTATTTCGTATATATTTTAAGCCTCACTTTTTCCTCAATCATTTGAGTCTTCATTACAGCTGAATTTCATACTTTGAAGTCTTTACAAAACAAAAGGTAGCAATATTTATCGTTTATCTGATACCCCGGGTCAAATATAACAAAAATGAGAAAGAAAAAAAAAGAAAACAAGTATTTAAAAGTTACAGGTAACACACCAGCTTATAAGCAAAAGTTAATGAAGATGTTGATGTTAAATATGTATTATTAAGTGTAATTTATATATATATATATATATATATATATATGTAATTTAAATATAAAGCATATTTCTTTACTCTTCAACAACAGTCTTCTCTAGTCTCGCAACACAACGTCGTTTATATAAATAATTAAATAAATTAACGGGAAGGAAAGGTGACTATAAAAATAAAACGTTTTGTAATAAACATATATTAATACTAATCCACTTAGCATAGATCAATGATAAAAATCGGAACGATGCACTTCCATATTGCCAAGAGAGCTTAATTTAAAGAAAAATGTTTGTTTTTTTTTTACTTATTTTTTACTTTTACTTTCATTATATATCAGCCATATCATCAAAATAGTTGGAGTGCGCTGTTAAAGAAAAAAAGGAAAACAAAACATTCAATAAAAAATGTATACTCGCCTAAAGGGGAATTTTTGATATCTAGTACCTCAAACTAACGCATAAAATAATAAAATATGAAAGGAACTTTTGGATGACTGAGGGAAACATTAGCATCAAATTTTACGTTGTTAGTTTTAGGCTCACGACGAACCTGTTTCGAAGTAGTTCACCGCTATTCTGGTAATAATATCCCGAAGAGCACTCATAAACATCGGCTGGGCTAGGCTTATATTCGTTATAAATTGTTACAGCGTTTTGATTTGTTCTTTCTTAACTTTAATTTCTGGCTTCTAATTTGGAATTTGTATGCCAAGTGTAACTTTCATCGAAAAATTTCTGATCTAGTTAGGATCTTACTCTAATGAAGACTATTTACATTTTATGGTCTTTGTCTTACGTCTTTCTCGTGGTTAAAAACGGTAGCAGAAATCAAATTTTATCTCCATTCTTTGGTAATGGATTCAAAAAAAAAAAAAAGAGATCTGACATAGAATTTTCTCGATAGATTATACTATACCGGTTTGCATTAAGACGAATACGGTCTTCTCGATTATATTTTACACTTATTGATTGGACTTTCTTATTACGATTGAACCAACTTTTGCTAGTTAGTTGAACAGGGTAATCATGGTTTTTTTCTCCAGTGCCGGCGAAAGTGATCACAATATTCTCTTTTATTCTGTTTTAGTTGGAAACGAAACTTTGTACTTTTTTCTTGCTTTGCGTTTATCTTATTTGCTTGATTAAGAGAGCTCGAGTTTTCTCGGATAATGTCATGAATAATTCCACAGAATGAAATATGAATGAATATTTACAGACACAAATCCATATATTATTGAATAATTTGTAATGAATCAAATTAAACTTTACTTATTCATGAAAATTTTGGCGAAGAAGAACTAAAGTTTGATTCCTAAAGTAGAATCGATGTTTATATCCATGAAACTACTTTGGCCTGAAAGTAATCCCGAGCGATGGAATTACAAACCCTATTTTCTGTTATAATGGCCACTATGATCTCTTTATAAAATACGTTCTAAATCCGAACGCTTCACTATATGTTTTAGATTTGGACACTTTTTACCGAGACCCGAATATTTTCTGCCGATTTAATTGTTTATTTCATACATTCTTAGAAGCTATTTCATTCGCTTTAATTTCTGTTGTCTAGAGAGTTTCTCGCTAGCATTCTTTATGTGCAAATTCATGTCCGTAAATCGTAATACGATATAGATGAAATCTGGTGTAGTATGAATTCGATTTTTATTTGCGCACTGTTTATGTTAACTATGAGAAGCAAAACTAGATTTGCAAAATTGTTCTACACAACGGTGTCTTCTCTATTACGTTCGCTTCGAGAAGAAATCTTTATTTTTTTTTTCTTTTGTAAAATAAATATCTTTCGCTACATTTATTAATGGTCTAATCGCACATTAAACAATCAAGATTATATACATATGCATATAATATTACCTGAAATAAAGATGTAATAATTGGTCTTTTAATTTATGGTTGAAGTGTTTAGCTTAGTCACACGCGATATACATTCGTTTAGTTTTAAAGCATCATAAAGAGTCATAGGCTGGATTGAACAACGACTTATATGTAGATTTATAAAGAGAACATTCATTTGTATTTAAAATACAAAATGTCTCTTATAAACATTATGAGTAAATATTCACTCCTTTCTTTTTGTTTGCTTTTCTGCTTTACGTTTGTGCCCGCTATGGTGTTGCGTAAAGTGTGATATAATTTTGAATTGGCGCCAATGCACAATGGGAGACTACGCGATAGACCAAATCAAAGATATTGAAGGCACTTTTCTTCTTCTTCTTCTTTTTTTTTTTTGAAGAAAATGAAAAGTATTTTTATTTCGTTTGGTCTCCTAAAGGCTTAAAGGATAAATTAAGTGTCTTAGTTGATACGGATTGAAACACCTCTGTGTTGGTTTACCTAATATTTATAGGAAGTTTTTATGTCTCTCGCCAGCACCTGGATTTCATAATACAATCAATTGCCACTTATGCTGCCAATTAATGAAAATATCATAAAATTTTTCTTCACAAATCTTATTATAATAGTGAATTTAGTAGCAAATCTTTGCTAAATTGTTCGTACACGCGAATCCGAAAAGACATAAATCAATACAATATAGGGCGACAAGTTCGTCTCGTCTTGTTAAAATTTTAATTTTACATTTTTCAATTATAATAAATTAGAAAACGCAAAAAAAACCCTTTCTCACATCTGCTGCTATAAATAAAAGACATGAAAAAGGTTCATATTGAGAGTTGGCAATTTTTGCTTGTAAAGCTTTTTTACTGAATTTTCATGGATAGCAGCTATCAATAAACATGCCAAGACTCAATTGGTTAAGATTTTTGGTTCATTTGTAATTTATAGCTCATTTTGTCTATTCTATGACTTAGTTTAAGTTTTTTTCTTTTTAATATTTAAAAAAAAAAAAAAAAAGTGTGAAATCCTTAATTGGAAATCAATTGGCAACAACATTTTACGTATGTGTTCACTGCCAATCCTTTTCCTCGGCAGCAAACAACCAGCCAACAAGAGATGAACTTAATAAACGAGTGACTGGGCGAGTGCCCGCAATCGGTTTTTTGTGTGAGTGATTTAAGACAAATGCCAACAGAACGCGTTAATGACACATCATGTGTACACAGATTTGATAACCTTTTTTTTTGTTTTTTTTTACTGTTGTTACTGTTCATTGTCGGTGTTGTTCTGCCTCTTAGCGAGAGCCGTGTTCTTCGGAAAACATGTCACATATCAATGACCAAATATACAAACACTTGTTGTTTTCGTTTTTGGTCTGTGGAGTTTGTAAGGCTTAACAACAATTTATCCAACGACAGATAAATGTAAGTCTAACAAAACTTGTCAAGAGTTTTCTTAAAACGTATAAAATGTTATCATCTAAAAATAAATATAAAAAATTAACGTGTTTTTGTAGCTGTTCAACTGACTCTTGTTGCATTTTAATGGTTGTTCATTGTCGCCTTTTTAATGCGCACATAATTCGAATCTGAAAGATTCTCAACAAAAAAAAAAAGAAAAAGCAAGAAATGAAACAAAAAATGCCACATTTTTTTATGGATTAAACCATTTGGCTTTGAAATCATGTAAAGAGCGAAAAGAAACTTAAAATATTGTTTTAAGTTTTAAGATATCAAAGTTACCTTATGCTCTCGTTAACTAACGAATCCTAAAAGTAAGCATTTTTTCAAATCATCAACCTTGATTTCTCGCGTCATAAAACTAACAGACACTGCACGAGTGTTAAAGGCCATTTTCAATAAAAATTAAATTGAAACTTTTACTTAACATCAAATCTATTTCATTACTTTCAGTCTACTTTACTTTAACCGAAACTTAGATTTTATTGTAAGATCTGTTCTACTTCCGTACTAACCGGCGGAAGAAAATTTAAAACAAAATAGCCGATCGCATGAACGATAAAATGAATCCAGACAAATTTTTAGACTTTTTTCAGATAGGAAACAATATCAATAGGTAAAAATATCTAAAAACATAAAAGCTGTAATCTAACTGAGAATTAACCAGCAAATAATTTAACTTCTAGTTAAAAGTGCCTGTCAAAAAGGCGCTTCAGTTTAACGTCATCTATTGAAAACGGCCAGAAGTCAATAAAATAAAACAGTTCTGAGACGTTTGGTCATTCAATTTTTTTGACGCAATTATGCCTTCCCTTAGTCTTGATAATGGTAGTAGAGATCGCAAAATGATTTCGTAAGTAATGCTTTAAATATATGGTCTCACTCATCCGCCTTAGTTCGTAAGTTGGTAAGTTATAGCGTACTCCATTTCCCATAAAGTTATATTAAGTTCAAAATCAGGCACATAATAGTGCGTTAATGTATGGCTTCCCCCATGAAATAAAGACTCGAAGAAGTTGCATTCGGACATCGACCATTTTTGCAATGATGTTAATTTTGTCACGTTCCTGCCTATAAATAAAAATGGCATCAGAAGATTTAAATTTTTTTGACTTAAATTCTTACAAAACATTTGACGGAAAAATTTAGTTTCACCTCACAACTCGAGGTCAACTTACTTAATGCGACGTTCATACGACAGATCCCAAGGAGATACATCCATTTTCTATCATTAAAATTCCGCCTTTTTTTATTTTATTTATGGAAGCGTGTGGAAGCCAGCTTTAAGTATATAAAGGAATTAAAAGTCATATCTAAAATGATTCCTTACATTTTTTTGTCTGAGGACTCACTATGTCACTTGTATTTAATCTTACGTCTCCTAAAATATTTAGAAATTTATGGTATTTGCTGTTTAAATTTAAATAAGTTAAATTTAATATTTAAAGTTGTTAAATAAGCAAAAATGAGGAATATCGTGACTTCTTGAGAGCAGTGACTTTTAATTAAATCAGGGGTTATTGTTCTTTCAAGTCATGATATTCTAAAAAGAAAAATATAAATTGAAACTTAGATTGCAGGCACACACAAGCCGTTTGCAAAATAACTTATGTAACACAACAAATTCGTTCGTATCATGTATTGTGTTTTATTATAGATAAAAACACATTTAAATCATTTAAAATACAATTTATTTTCGACAAGTTTCTGACTACTGAACACATTTAATTGAAACAAATAAAAGTTATGTTTAGTGTTTTGTTCAAGCATTTGCAAGTAAAAAATACAGATTACGCGCTGCGTACGCTAAACTCTTTTTGTTTTGCACTTTTTGTTTTTGCTATTGAATTATGAAATAATCACATGGTTTTTGTGTCTCTGAATCTGTAGACACGTAATAAATGATCGCATGCGTGGCTTTACTTATCGCAACGTGATGTCAGTTATTTTTATCATCATCGTCAGATGGCAGCCGTGTGTGCCATCGAAACAGTGACATAACAAACGTTTGACGGTAACATGTGTATATGCAGGATAATAATAATCTAAATACACACGTTTACATATAAGAACATAAAGAGCACAAGCAACGCGAACAAATAATAACAGGAAGAAAATGAAAATAACATAAATATACGGAGTTTATATGCATTCGCGGATATTACTCTTCACGAAGCATTCGAAATATGAAATGTTGACTTTATTTCGTTGTTGTTTTAGTTAACGCATATTTCTCAATTTAATATGCTATAAATGTGTGTGTGCATACATATTACTTATACCATCATCATCGTAATCATCAGGTGCTGTTTTTGCTGGTTTCTGGAATAGTGCTTAAAACACCTGAGGCCTTATACGCAAGGATACCTGTATTTATTTCTACCGAAACAAAACTAAACAGAACAAAACCGAACTGAAAAGAATGAGAAAAGAACGATTATTAAAATAGCAGACATCACGACAGATCTCAAAAGTATAAACATAAACACACATACATACAACGATGTATGAGCAGGTTGCTAGTCTTACTCGCATTCTTTTCTTGTTGATTCGGTTTTGTGTGAGGATGACGAGAAAAAAACGAAATGAACCTACAGAAAGAAGAAGTCAGTTGTTAAAACTTTTTATTAGTTCATCCGAATGGTCCCTTTTTTTCCTTGAGTATGTAAATGTACGCACATGTGAAACATATACTGTAATAACAATTACTCAATACTCATTTATATCATAAAATACGAAAGTAAAAGCAGCCATACAGAAGTTCACAAATGCAAGTCTCACGTACGTGTATCTATAAATCTTACGCATGCACTTAGAGCGTAAGTATAAAAAAAATAAACATTTTCCTTCATTTTACTTTACAGACTTATACAACCACCTGAAGCAAAATCCGCATGACTCATCATCGTCATCATCATACATTTTTTCTTCGTTTTTATCCGTATGCATCTCCTTTTATTATTAGGTCAGATCCTTTGTATTTGTTTCCGCGTTTGCAAGATTTTATGAGGGTTAAACATATTGTCAGCGTACGTATGTGTGTGTGCGTGTGTGTGTGTGTGCGTCTAAGCGTAAAAGGATCCCATTTCGACAGCGTTATGACCCAGATAAGAAGATTACGGGGTTGCCAAGCAGACGCATATAAAAACCTAAGCAACGAACGCATTTATTGTCTCGCTTCGCTGGTTGATTTGGTCGCCAGATCTTTTGGTATTTTCCACGTTGTTTTCATCTCATGTCGGTTAAATAATCATAAAAATACACCAGCTATGGGGTCGTTTATCGTTTATTGATAATTATCGTGTGTAACTATAACAATAGTGTACATGTGTTGGAAATTTGTAGACAAAGTGTATACGTTTTCATACAGCTGTGAATTTGTCAGTTGTTTCTAACTCTTGCGAAACAATTCAAACAATTTTCTACTACAATATTAATTCTGGATAAAGAGCAAATGTGCAACAACAACAATAAAATTATAATTTTTTTATCTTCTCAAGCATGTTGTCTTTTTGTTATTAAATATTCCCATTTTTGGTACAAGTTGTGTTGTGATTACGTTTTTATTCTCTTTACGTTAATTACATAGGATTTCAGTTGAGGTTGAAGGTTTGAAGGTTTCTTTAATTTCTTTTATCCTTACAGGTGCCGGCAATTCATTGAATTGAGATTTAAATATAGATTTTGCAAATTACAATTCCTTAGAAACACTTAGAATTTTACTTAAAGTAGGCAAACAATTTTTTCAATTAATTGATAAAATACAAAGGTGCAGCATTTAGTATAAATGTCGAAAAGTTCCTTTTCTTTAAGATATCAAGTGAGCATATAAAAATCAAATTCATATTTAAAATTAGTAACGTCCTGTAAACTGTAAATTATAAAAAAGAACTCATTAAAGCTTCAATCACCAAAGAAGTGTTAATCTGGTCAATTCTAAATACAAATTTGATTGAAAAGAAACAATTTCTATTGTCTCGTTTATAAGTTTGCTTCAGTTTTTCGCGATACTAATCATTCTCTATATCTACTCATATGTTTTATCGCGCTTCTTATAACGAATAAATTCTTAAAAACTGAAAAATTTATGTCGATCGTTTTTAGAGCTTCGAACACATAATACTTATACCGAAGACGTATTTCAAGAACTTCACGTTTCGATATGTTATGTGATGTTTGGGTATAATCGAAATTTTGACTTCTCTTAACGCCAATGAAGATTTTTGATGTAAGATAAAGAAGCAAGTCTAGATGCATATTCTAGGATGCAAGTAATATCTTTACATGCATGAGAGTTCTAGCCACTTACTGGAGCTACTAAAAAATGCGGAATTTTTTTTATTCAAAGCGGGAAGGGAAGAGTACAAGCAAAAATAATTTATATGTACATTTGCTGTACATTTTCTGTACATTTTCTTGTAATAATAAAAAATATGAGTGAAAGCTTCCTCAAAATTATCTATTTTCGGTTAATGTAAGCTTTTTAGACCTTTCAAAGAGGGTCTCCTCCTTAACGTTTCGTGCACGAATACTAGATTCTTAAAAAATAATTTAAGGGTTTCATTTGAATTCGTCAATTGGTTCTTGAGTTGGTTTGACAAAGCAAAGGTTGAGAGCTACGACTTCTAAAAGTTGGCTTTGGATTCTTTCTGATAGATCGAAACATCTGTCCTTTGCAAGCTCATCTTTAATATGTGGTATGTAATCATTTTTTTGGTTCTCTCTGTATAGCTTTAAAACATTTGGCTTCAGCGATGAGTTTATCTTTATGCTCTAATTGATCCATAAGATTTCATCTGATATTCTTTCACCCTTACTAGAGAATTTATCCTTTGTTTTAGATAGGTAACCTGGCTTTTCGTTGGCTAATAATGTATGCTCCTTGTCTTTTCCATGTTTTGCACTTAGTTCAAGTGGTTTCGGAGGCAGTTCGTGCGACATATTGCGAGATATCGCTTCGCCTTGTGTTTTGCCCTGAAATGTAGCGCCACCAATTTTGCTGTTATTTTGTAGAAATCCATGTAGAAATCTGGATGGTATTTTTTTTTCATACGTCCGATGTTTTCGTGTATTATTCTGCATATTTCTTGTCATATTCTACAACAATAGCCGCCTATTTTAGATTAAAAAGAAAAATAAGATTCACTTCTTTTTAAAGCTGTTGGTATGTAGTGGTCTATTATACGTTGTTTTATCCGGAACTTGATGTTTCTTGATTCGAGTTTAGGATTATACCTTTCTGCACAATGAACAGCGCCTGTACGTTTCTTTCCGGTAGACTTTTAGATGGATTAATAAACGCTCTTCTTTCTTCCTAAAAACAATTAAGCAAACAAATTATTTGTTATCGGATATGATTGTTTCGTCTTTTCAAGACACTTCTGCGACGCGTAATTAAAACGACCGTGGACAGAGATAGGAAGCACTTTGAATCCAGTACGCTTGTTTCTTCCAGAGAAGTCGCTTGACGAAAAGGCTCGATATATGCTTTGGGAAACATATAGAGTAAAAATTATGAAATCTTGAGGTTAATTGTAAGCAGAAGATAATCTTCTGAATGAGAGATAAGGAGAGTCTTCAATAATATCTAACGATGTAAGCAAATTCGCTGGCCATAATCTCCGAATACGTTCTTTCATTTACGTTAATCTGCAGATAGCGAAATTTGTATCTCCAGGTTCAAATTTACATTAGTAGTGAATATAAAAATGTTATGAAATAAACCTAAGATCGATATTACAACTGTCATATCAGCATATTTGTCTGAGTATGAGATGAATGCGTTATATAAGCATACATTTTGGGTTAACTCAGTTGACTTTTTATCGGAAATTATAAACCTGTTAATGCATATGTATACTTGTGTATGCGAATTTCTATTTAATATATTTGAAAATATATGATTTGGGATGAATATGTTGCATCTGAAAGTTAAAGTAAATGTTGCTTCCTAAACATAGCTCATGTCTTCCGTAAATATTGTTTCGATTCTTACATTTTAGTAACTTTCATGTCGGCACCTTAAGAGATTAAGCAAATTCCGCTGAAACCCCTGAAAGCGATAAATGTAGAGATAAATGTAGAGATAAAAAGTCTAACAATAATAGTTTTAATAATACGCTAACAGTATTAAGACAAATGTAAAGTATTTAACCAGATGTGAGCTTTCTTAACCGTATGTACTCAATTTTAAATTCAAAGACGATTTAAATTATAAAGTAAAGGCAATGTGTGACACATGCCATTATTGACAACAGGGGCAAATAATTTGGAAAAAATGCAGACAAAAAAGCAATAATAATAAGTCAAAAAGAAAACAATAACATACATTTGGAACATTTGCGTGTATCAATACGATGTATATTCAAGAAGAAGACTTATATGCAAACTTACGAATATAACAGTAAGACATTTGCGAATGGTTTTTTATAAGCTGACCACAAATTTGTTGTCGGTTTTTTTGAGAAACCAACAACTTTGCATTAAAACTTGCTGGTCAGTCTGAAATGCATATACACACACATCCATTAAAGGTTTCAATCGACACATCCTTTCTCTCTGCGTTTATCTGTAAGACTTTTAATGGACATAACGCATTAAATTATACATATGTACCCGATCATCTCAGCTGATAATGACTGAAAGTTGTTGTTGCTATTATAACAATATTTTTTTTGTTGTGTAATCTTATAATTGAGAAATGCGGTTGAGTCAGTAGGTCAGATGTTATTTAGTTTTAAACATCAAAGGGATATTTTTTTGATCTATAACCAAAACAAGTAAGAATTGTAATTGTATTATCGATTGTCAAAATAATAAATTTTTTATTTTATTAAAATTAATAAATGACCGGACAATCTGTTTCATTGACATTACATTAATTACTTGTGAGGGCTAGAGTACTACTACCTGTCTTATTCCAGATACAACGGTGGAAAAGTGTAATGGAATATAGTATGATTAGTGGACGATTTGGAGTTGTTGTCTAAAATAATCATTTATTTTTGTAAAGCGAGAATTGTTGTACATTATGCTCATTAATAGCTTATAATTTCATGTCATACGTTTAATTGCTTTTTTTCTTATTATTCATGTAAAATGTCCTTTTGGTTAATGCTTTTTGTATTAATTTCAGATATATTGGCGCCGTTCGACCATCTGCTGTTTCTGTAGCTTATTATCATTTTCGAATTTAAATGAAACGTTTAAATTTAAATCTTTTCACTTAGCCAGTCATACAAAGAGTTTTCTTTGCTTCCTGCTGCTGAATCCTGTTGCGATATATAACAGTTTGTTTCTTAAAGTAAAGCGCCAATCGCAAAGGAAAATCTTTATGAAAAAAAAAAAAAAATAGGAAAGAAAAGAAAAGAAAAATTGATGTCCACTTGACGTACTATTGTTTCGAAGGGAACAATGCTCAAGGCTTTCTAAGGTAGGTAAACACGTGCAAAAATTTCTTTTGAAATAAGCACTTGTTGCAGAAAATCCTTAAACCATAAATGAACCGATGCTAATAGCATCTATAACACGTACTTGAAAATCTTTCTATTGTTTACAAGACGGATCATTGTTAAGTAAGCGCCACTGCAAAAGTCTATTTATATCTTATTCTTTTTTCTATCTTCTTGATAATAAACCTAAACACTTGAAATTTTATGACCGCATACCTGTATACCTCTCTTTGCTAACTCATTGCCATGACCTTTTCCCCTCAACACTTAAGCAGATGAAATCACAGTTTTCTTTTTAAATTATAATCTGTTTAATAGTCGGAAACGTACAATCAATGCTTTACACAGGAAGATAGAGTAGAGAATTTTACTTTATTATTAGTTTCATTTAACCATCTGCACTTGTTACTGCCATAAATTTTTGCGTCTCTTTTTTCTTCTATTCCTTTAGCGTTTTATTATTATTGTTTTAACATAAATTCAAAGATTTTGCTTTTTTCTTCTATGTGCATTATTTTTGACTGTTTGCAAGGAGTTACTCATTTTTTCATGGCTGCTGATGTTGCACGTTGGCATTACTACAATAACAATTGTAAATAGCAGACGGTTTTGTTAATTTTTCTGGCGCCAGTTGCACAGTTGGTGTTCGTTTCATTTCAATTTTTATTTTAAGTTATGTTCAATTCTTCAGTTGTTGTTATTACTGTTTTTTTCGTAACATTGTTTTTCTTCACTTGACCTGAAATGAAATTTTTAGATGCGATCTGCTTTTACTATTAGTGTACAAACTTTTTATTACTTCAATATGATTTGTGATTTATTCAAGAACTCTCTTAATTTTTAACAAAATTTAATTGAATAAGACTATAAAAATGTATTACTATCCTTGATAGATGATCAGAAAAAAAAATTGGGTAACATCTAGTTTCGTAGTTCGTTTAGACGAAATGACTTCTTTTGATCTAAAATTTTGTTTCACTCCTTGTAATACTTTTGTAGCGCAAAGATGGAAAATAAGAAAATAGACCTGTGACTAATGCGAACAACAACGACAACCTTTTAAGTGTCTCGCTAATCTCGGCAATTCTAATTAAATTTAGAACAAGAAAGTAACTTTTGGGCATATGACTAATTTTTATAAGGGACGCAAATTATTACTTTGTACACGAATACATGGATACGAATATAGCATATATTTTAAACATTAAACATATTTCAGCGTGATTTGACAGCATGGTTTGTGACATCATCAAGTAACTTTTTTTACGTCTCTTTCCAAGCAATGAGAGATGTAATGGCATCATGTAAGTAAATTTAGTTGGAGATAGACGTCTTTTGCGCTCTCTTGTTACATCAAATCCAGAGACTGCTAAGTACAAATTTTATTATTATGGAGTATAAAACAATAAAAATTTCTACCAGAACCTCTTTCAAAGTTGCATTTGTATGAAAAAATTGCCGTGAAGATACGCATAAACACAAACCTAAATACATTATTTGAACTTTGCAATTAACATTTTTCAATTTTGTTATGCGACCTCCTATAGAAACTCTAAAATGTAGACTTTCTTAAAGACTCCGTTTTGTATTTATTTGTATATGATAAATGCAAGATAATCCTTCAGTGGATTTGATTGATTTTCGATTTGAAAATTGATTTTAACTGAAAATTGATTAGCTAATTAATAATTAATACCAATTAGTTAATTAATTAACTAATTATTAACTATTAATTAATTAATTAACTAATTGTTAATTAATACTAATTAATTAATTACTAATTAGTTAATTATTAATTAATATTTTGTCCTACTAATAAGACAGCGCAATATATAAAACCATTATACAAAAAAAGGTTATTAAGCAATTTTACTTATTAAATCATACATAAGTATTATTATATTATTGACCATATCTAATTTAAGCAACTGTAATAATTGCGCTGTCAACTTATTACTCTACTAAAAGCCACTGCGTCTCTTGCAATACAAAATATACAACATATAATATTAGGAGGTAAATGCAAAAACAAAGAAAGCAGTGAACATTTTCAGTTTAGAGTAAAGTACAGCTTCAGCTGTTTCAATTATGCATAGTTACGAATTGTTGAAAAAAAAGTTAAATACCTTTGGGATTTAATATCATTTTGATACCAAGTTTAGTCGTGACAATTAAAGGGAGCTTTTTTAGTGGCTGGCATATATTTATGTCATTTTGTTTTCGAAATTACGCTGACTTGCTTGATGGTTAGAAAATATTGGACGTATCCTTTTTCGATTTGATCTAACTTGTACAAATTGTGTTCAGGATTTTGGGATGGCGCTTGTACGATGTTCAAACCAATAAGAGTAATACTGTCTTTTGAGGTAAGTCGAATCACTGTAAGCCGTTTTTTGCTGGCGATTTCCATCTCATTTCGCACCTGTCAAATGTCGATTTTTTATTTTAATTTTTCCAAGGTTGAAAGTTTATAAAAAATGCGTCAAATGGACTTTTCGGTAGTTATAATATTAGATAATTTGTTCAGGTGTTCACAAAAAATTTGTCAAGATTTCGTAACATTCCGACGATTTGTTTGAAAATTACGGTTTTATTAGTGTTGAAATATGATATGGCGATTTCCCTGTTGAAAACAACAGTCACTTTCTTGTGTGGTTTCTTGTCTTTAAACGAAATGCTATGGATATGAATGATGCTGATAAATTTTATCGGCCAAATTCGGCAATTATTCCGGGAAAAATAAAAAAAGTGCATAAATTCGTTTGGAAAAAAGCAAAGTGCTTAACAGAATTCGTATCAGAAGGCAGTACATTTATTATACCGCACGAATTGTTATCCATGCGAAAGCTCTATTCGAACAGGGTGCTGCTTATGTTTAAAATAGGCAGAAATGGATGTTATATTGGAATTTTTAGTGGCAATCAAATAAACTTATTATAGATTCAATTCTGTTATGTTGGTCTTTGTTCGAAAATTTAATTTTTATTATAAAGGGCGCTATCGTTTTCATTTTCGTTGCTTTCGATACGAATTTCTGGATTTCTTGTCTAGACAGAATAATTAACATAAAATCTATTGATATTTTCAAATTGTAGCCCTTCATGTGACCTTCATTAAAATTGTTTGACTGAAGGCAATTTTCGGGTCAAATTAAATCAAACTATAACTTTCATTTGCTATTGAGCAAATGAAACCGAAACATGCAACCGGCCAAACAATACCGCATAATCAAATGGAAAAGTTCAATTATTATAAATCAATGATTGGTGGCGGTGGAAGAGTGAACATTTTAGGTGTTTATGCTTGTTGTTGTGCATGAGTGTGAGTGCCGGCAATTATTAGATTGAAAATTATACGCCTGCACACACATACCTATGCACACAAATAAAAGCACATTTTCATTTTGATTATTGCGAATGCTGACCAGCACTCATACTCAGGAGGAAAGAAACAACGTGACAGCCTCAAGCAGCATTAATCAATCACAAACATAACACAACGCAATATAAAGCATGCAAAATTTAAAATAATTAAAGTGCAGAAAAAAAAAGGTAGAAGAAGGCCATCGATATTTTGAATGCGATAGCGATTAAACCTTAATGAAAAATTTAAATTAGAATTATAACAAAAGTGTTGTTGCCATTAAGGTACGATGGTAACAAATAGGAACCATTCCTCAGTTCGGTCTGAGAAATTGTTCCGTTTGTGTCAGGATTTCAAACACGCAATGTAAGACAAAGTCAGAAAAGGGACAAAAAATATTGCTATCTACTATGTTCGTGCTCCGGTCTGGCGTTTAACAACAACAAGTAGAATTGAGTGCTTCAACCTTCTGGAAGCATTTCGGTATCAAATTCAACAATTTTCCCACGCTTCTTACAAAAGCTATAGATGCAGAGTACACACCCTCAAGCCAATATGCACAACTTGCCAAAAAGAAGACAAAAAAAAAGCATAGCAAAATAACCATTCGGTTTATGTTCATACAGAGAAAATTGTTTTGCTTCTGTATTGCGCGCCCTCTAGCAGTGATTAAGTTCCAACTGCAAATTGCATCATGATTTAAAGAAACTTGACTTTGTGTAATTCCCCCCCATCCCCTTCCCTTCCCTTCCCTTCCCTTGTTTTTTCGTTTTACTAGTCTGTCTATAAATGCTGTATTTTCGAGATAATACTGAAAACGAGATGGCCCCCAGCTGACATGGTCGCTTACCATTGTTTCAGAATATTGAGTAAAATATTTCATAGGTTTTTCGTTTGTTTTCATAAGAAAACAATTTCTGCTTAGTAAAGTAATACTATAAACCATAAACCATATAACAAACGATGTTTCTTTTTTACTATCACGTCTCAACAATTCAATGAAAAAAAAGTGTGAAAGCGTTTGTATGTTAAGGCCCATCTGTCTAATTAAATATGTATACTGTTTGTCACATAAAACAACATGACTGTTTAGTTTATTTATTTTGTTCCACGGATGAGTCTAGGCTTTTTTTCTCTACGCTACATTCAAGCAAATGCATACTGCGGTAAAGAATATTTTTATATGAAAAAATCATTGATGTTCTTTGGATTTTTACGTCGTTTAGTTGTTTTCGTATAAACGTATGTTCCTAAACCACAAGTGTGTTCTGCGCACAAATATGAGTGAATAAAATCAATAGACTATTTGTTCGTAGCAAGGGTGAATTTTAACGTAATCTTATTTATATATAGGGCTACTCTTATGGAAGTTGGTTTTCAATAACGATTGATTTGACTTTTGACGTTTTATTGTAATCAAATATCACAGTATTCGTCTTCTTTTAATTTTTACCCAAAAATTTATTACAAACTGAACACAAAGATGTCCAGATTATGAGAACGGTATCCAATATAATTAATTAGAATAAAACCAAGTAAGTCCGGATCAAAATTAAAGTTGACTGACTATTATCTTCACTATTACCTATTATCTACATTGACGTATAATATTCCCTCAAAGCGCTTTTGTCTTTTCGCACTCTTCTTCATTTTATGTCTCAATAATTCAATAATTGGTTTTGGTGCATTCTATGTACACGTACATTATGCAATATACGGTCTGATATGCAAATTTTCAGAAGCTTCATTTGTTTAATAGACGTAATTTATCGCTAACGTATTTAAGGAATTTCATTCGAAAAGGCAGTTCATTTGTTAATTATTTACGGTATCTATTCCTTCTGATTGAACAGTATTTATTGGATGTCATTTCGAACGATCAAGAAAACGAACGTTATGATACAAACTCAAATGAAGCAAACGTAAGTTGGGCGCCTGATAGAAACACTTTTTGCCCCTCTGTCAATTGATCTCTCGATTGCGATCCCGATTATTTTGTCAGAAAGTTGATCTTAAATTTTTCAAACTCGATTCATAAAGTAGTTCACAGTTAACAAAACAGTTGTGCTTCTATATATTGCGCTTCCAGTAGGATTAGGAGCGAGAGTTTATAGGTCTTGCTATTAGAACTCATCAAACGCCTTTAATAAATATTTACAATTTTTTGAAATCACAGAGATGTCATAAGTTCTATCCTTGATTGTCGACGTTTCTGCTGTAATTGTCGGCTTACATTCTCACTAGAAGATTAAGCTAAATTGCCAAGCTGTTAGTCCTTCCATATTTAGGAAAATCTTATTTTTGACGTTGGCTGCATAAAACAAGTTTCAAAATTCTACTGCATCCCCATCTATAAAAAGTTTTCCTGTGGATCAAATGTTTTATGTACGCAGATGTGTATTTAATTAGGATATTGTGATGATGTGCAATTGCTTATGTTGTATGAACAACGACTTGAATATGTTTTAAATATGATAAACATATATTCTTTCAGAATATCTATATTAGGGAAAACCAAAAGATAAGGAAGTGCTAAGTTCTTTTCTAAGAAGAAATATTTTTTAATTTATAGACTTTTGGTCCTAAATAATTACACGCTATTACGCAATGTTACTAATTGATATATAATGGAAGCAAATAGCCAATGAAATTTCATGAAGCGTTGGCTGTAAGTAGAAATCCCCTTCAATTTCAAAACAAAGAATATATCCAAAAGGTTGGAGAAATATATATATTAAGACAAATCACATACTATTATACAAGTAGAGTAATAATTTAAAAAGATAAGCCTCATTTGTTTCTAATCCGAATATTAGAGAGCCGATGTATAAATTCAATGTATATATTAACGAAATTTCAATTGTACTTTAATTTTGTATTTTTTGTTGTTATTGTAGCTATGAGTACATGTGATCAATTTTGAAAATAAAATTGTCGGTTGTGGATAAAAATATTTATATTTCAAAATTAGTTTTTGAGTCTTTGAGAGTACCAACAGTAAACACTGCGTTGGTTTCAATTAAATATATCTGCTCTGCCACAGATGTGACAATTGAAGCGTTTAAATAGTTCTTTTACACTTGAATAAGTTTATGACATTTCTTATGTCTTCGTGTTGATGTGAGAGAGGGGAAAATTCTTAAATTGATTAAATGCAGATTATAAGAAATACTAAGATTTCAACCATAGTGTTGGCGTTATAACCGATCACTAGTCATAAGAGAAATCAATGTGTTTTCTTGCTACAGTTTTTCAACTTTGTGTCAATCTCGTTGCTGCACTATGAATTTTTTTACAAAACAAGGTTGCCAAGCCACTTAAAAGAAAAAAATCGTTTATCTCGTAACATCTTTATGAAGTTTTTCAGAATAGGGTTGATAATTAGACAGTGCGAATTGCTTAAAATAACATAAAAAGATATAGTGAAGTGGAATCGAATGTTAAAATGTGCTACTCTTTCGCGCTTGTTTTCATTACAAATAGTACTAAATCAAGACTATTAGGTTGCTTCTTCTCCACTTAATTTTACGGTATTCGAGCTCGCTCTAAGGCAAGAGCGTGTTACCGTTACTTATCATAAAGCGTTTAGATTCTCCTTTAGCTCTATTATACATCAACAGCTAGCATGAACTATTCTTTGGCGTTAAGATCGACACTTTCCAAGGGTTTATTATAGTGTTCATACTTGGTGATATGAGACAAAGATCGATCAAAAATGTTATGGCTCGATTAGACTCTGTTGTACGAAACCGGGAAAAATCTGTTCTGTAGAAACTTCTAAGATTTAGTCTACTACAAACCTTTGGAAGAATCCGAATATTATTTACATTCAGGAAAGGCCAACTTCCGAAGGAAATATTCAAATACGATATTATTTTTAAGAATGCGTAGTTGACGGTTACCAATTATCTATTATATATATTAAATATTCATTCAAATTTAAAAGGTTGCAAATTTAGCCATAGAAAGCACGAATGTTAAAGAAGTAGTTTAGAATTTTGCATTGAAATTAAAATACATCAAAAATTTGGTTCGAAAGTAGCCTTTTTGCTGGACTAGTCAAAGCCAAAATCGTACGTTTTGTACTTTATGTGAACCGAAACGGCAAAAAAAAGATAAAAAAATGTAGTCGCAATCAACTTCAAAATCTTCATCCTAAACGTTTAATTTTTGTTAGTATATAATATAAGCACTCACTCTAGCTCAAAGCACTCTTAGCGTCATATCTAATTAACGGGTGTCACGATGAAGTTCATTAGTCGACAAAGTATGGTATGTTTCCGCAGTTTCAAACTGCACGTGCTTAAGATCGATTGAACTCAACAATTGAAATGGAAAGATCATGTGAGGAAAATGGCGAAAGAGGGTTAAACTTTTTTCAAATATGAAACCTTATTCTGATCCAAGGATCAATTAATATAAAAGATTGAGCAATACATGTTTTTTTCCCACGACAATGCCACATTACAGGCCGCAAAACTAGTTTACGATATATGGTAGGCCCTCAACGAGGAAGTGCTAACCAATGCGGCTCATTCAGACATGTTACTATTCGACTGGTGTCGCTCTTGCTGAGCAGCGCTACGACGGTGTGAAGCAATGTTTGGAATGGTTGGTGGTTGTAGTGGTCGCTTTAACACAAAAACACAAAGCACAAACTTAGGGAAAGATCCTACTTATTGATAATGAGTATCGTTAAATAACTCAAATTCTCTGTTTGCATATAACGGAACATCTGATGCCTTATATATAGTTGTTGAAGTGGATATAAAAATTTATAATGAAAACTGTTGTTGAATATTATCTTTAGATTACTGCCGTTGTTAAAAAGTACATGAGAGTATGGACAAATATGTAATAAAATTCTCACAGCATGAGAATTTTAGATAATTTCATGCATTTAATAAATATTCACACATTTCAGTTCTTTTTCGAGTTATTTTTTTTTTTCAGTTTTCGCTTCAATCACAATCGAGAGTATACTCATTTCTTTATCTTATTTGTAACCCATATACGTTGAGTACAGTTAATCTAAAAAATATTGAGCATTCGTTAGATCGCTGTTCATAATCACGTTACATTCATTTAAATTGTACGTCGCTTCTATTATTAGGTTGAGTACATTTTCGATCACTCTAATCGATATTCTTAATTATGCGTTATATCGGTCAATTCATTTGCCTGCTCTTGCGTTTATTTTTAATGCTCTCAGTCGGAGCTGTGAAAATCGGAAGGAAAAATTTAAATCGAAAACTAATCCTTGATACATGTGTTCCTAATTTGTTTATGCAATTTAAAACTGATCTCTAGCATCTTCCCATAATTTCAATAAAAGAAAAAACATGCAAAAATTTGAAAATATTTTTATCAATTGCATATAAATTTGGGAGAAAATAATGCACAAATTTTTAATTTTTAAATTAAATTTAAATTTTTAAATTAAATTTTGCTGCGGCAGTTTAAATGTCAAAGATCTGTTGAAATTATGTTAAAAAATATGAATCACTATCACGCCCTTACTAAAGGGAGTCCAACATTCATCGTACAACGTGTATAGACAGACTTTCATTATTTGCTTTAAAGTTCTCCTTCTTTTTTTTTATTTGAAAACAAACTTACTCGCTTCAAGGACACTTATGTACATAATGGTAAGCGTTATGCATGTGATGCACAACAATTTGCGTAAAATGCATGCATGTTCCTTGGGATTTCTGGTGACCATATGTGCTGACATTGTAATTTTCTCTGAAATGAAAATAAAATAGAAAAAAAAAATACATACAAAATAAGATAAAATAAAAATTCCTCTAGATTTGCTGAGAGTCATTGTGTCGCCAGATGACTATGGTTATAGGGTGAAGGTCTCGTGTGCTCTTGTATGTGTATGCGTTAACCATGGAATACAGATATTGGGATTTTTTTTTATGACGCCTCAAATTAAGCATATGTATGTATATATGCATGTGATTGTTACAAAAAAGGCACATATGTTCAACACCTTAAGTGACGGATTTCCCAAAGCACTAAAAAACACATGCGATTGTTTATCGCTTTGTTTATTTCGTTAGTGAAATTTTCCACTTTTGAATAAATTTTCCTTAAAACAAACCAAGAAAATGGTTTATGTATACGGTATGCCCTAACTATTTCCTGTCATAGTCGCTAGCTGTGAGAAGTCAGATATTTGATTACATTTAAGATGCTAACTAGCAGCACGTTTATGAGCAGTAATCCTTTTCATCTTTTTCTTTTAATATCTTCCTTTAGATGAATTGGTTTTATTTATTATTTATTTATTCGTATTTCAACGCTTCAGGCAACTTTTGTGTTTTTTTTTTAAATTTTATTTTTCGTCTTTTCGTCCTTTCGCTAACATCTGTTAATTTAAACAACTATGAACATTAAAGACATTGTCCAGATTGTGTATCAGCAAATTGTCATACAATTTTTGTATATTTTTGTTATTTTCAATTTCTGTTCTTTTGTATTTAACACGTTTTAGGTTTTTTTACTTTTTTTTAATTTTTCTTTTCTCTTTCTTTTTTTTTTGGTATACGAGTTTTTTGTTTTCTTTAAAAAAAAGAAAAAAGAAATTGAACGTAATGTTAACATATGCATTAATGACTACTACTGATATATTTGGATAATTTATTTAAAGAAATTAACATATCTTAGGCATAAAAATGGCATAATTTCGGTCCTGCTTTATAGCTTATGTATCGAAACATCTCTAGCATTCGATTGATGTTTACCACTCACTGAATAACTGTCAAAAGCTGTAAATGTAAATATGATATTTCCGACAGACAGCGCTAGGAAGTAGACTGATACACAAAATCGATATTTACCTCACACTTGACTGAATAATAAAATGGCTTCCGTCTATTTGATATGTTCGTTCGCATCGTTTGTTTTAATTGTAAATAGGATTTGATGTCTGTTTATTTCATAAAATGCCACGTGTCCATGCTTTTTTTCTATGTGTTGTTTATTAAATTTTGGCTCAGCATGTGATTATATTAAGTCAAAGAAAAATTTCGTAGCGTTTTTTCCAATACATGGCTTTCCAATTCGCATAACTTTGTTAACAAAGAGATCTGCCAAGTCGTACTTTACATGTGAAAGATGGCCGTGCATGAGAAGAAAAAAAAACATAATATTTGTTCAACCAATATATATATCCATTTGTGTACTGCAGGTTTTATTAAAACACCTCCATCATAAACGCCACGAAGTTTTTCAAATGCTTGTGAAACAACAAACTATTTTTAAAAATTTAAGTTTAATTTGAAAACGGAATTCCTTACGATCGAGTTAACAAATGTTAAAAAGTTTTTTTCTTTAAGCAGATCTGTGGATCGTCATCTTTCGTGCGTTACAGTAAGACTTGATAACTCGAATTTTAATCCTACCGAATTCTATACCCTTCTATTAGAAAAATGACATGAAGTTTTTCCTTAACCTGATAAAGTAAAAAGTTCCAAAGAATTATATGTTAAACTAATACCCTTCAAAATCCATCAATAATATTCGTTGAAAAAATTTACCTTTTTTCGAGATTATCTCTTAACTACATCGGGCATTGGGCATGCTAGCGGTTACATCAGGCCCCTTTCCAATTTAATTTCCAAATATCCATCATTGTAGGTATAATAATTGTCTTGACTATCCTCAAATTTTGTTATTTTAACGGTACTCGTTTAATTAATTATTTTGCGTACGGGGGGGAACAGAATTAGTACACGCTTGCCTTTGAGAAATATGAAATTAATTCGAAATAATTCAAGTATGTGAACGCAGTTGTAACAACAGTGATAAAGATCTTTTAAAACGTTGAAACGTGAATGAATTTGCTTACAAACGGGAAAAGTGTATAAAAAATTATTTTTTGCAAATTTATCAACGTAATCGCAGATTCTGTTGTGGCCTTGAGTGGATTTCAAGATAAACTCAATAGGAAAATGAATTAATTTGCATTAAAAGTATTAAGAACATCTGACGTATAAATCACTTCGAAAACGTTTTCATTTTGATTTTATTTATGAAGTTTGCAAAAAGAAAAAAATTGTTGTCAGGCCATCACAAATTGAGTAAAGTTTCTTTGCTTTAATCGAAAACACGACGTGATTTCGACTCCAACGGGAGAGAAACGGAACAAGAGAGATAGAGAAAGTTGGAGTGAGAAAGAGGCAGTGAGAGAAAGTGGGGGAGAGAATGAGGGAGAAAAAGAAACAAAAGAGTGCCAAGAAATGATGTATTTGCTTTACCAAAATACAAGCGAACGCATAGATTTGTGATAACATGGCTATATGCTACACCCGCTAAGTAAACAAATTTTGTCATTCCGTTTGTAATACGAAAAATACGCTGTAGAGGGCCCATTAAATATAATCATTCTTCACTGACATCCGATTTCACGCAAAGTTTTACTAAAGTCTGTCCCTTCGACCGAACACTATTAATTGCCTGACTTATGTAGCGATTGTCTGAACCTTTATCCATATATTGGTGCTTAAATTTCATAAATCAAGAAGTGAATCCAATCCTGTTACAAACACACCAGCAATCATAGGAAATTAGATAAATTTGAATATTTTCTTATAGCGGTTTAAAGCGACGGAATCTATATAAAATGCGAAGCAAATATTTTTTAAAATCATTCAAGTTTTTGCGGGGAATGTAACGTCTATTTATTCCAAAAAAAAAAAAAAAGGAAAAACAAAAAACAAATTTTGTAATATTCACCTTATTTGAGAAGCACCCAAAATTCGTTCTAAGACGAATAAAGTTTCCTTCCTTGTTTAAAATAAATACATAAGTGTCTGTGCAAATTGGTAGCAAATGACACGTGACACGTGTTATGCATAATCCAAACATGCTGCATTCTGTACGCACATCACGAAGGGTGGCGGTGGCACATGTACATTTATAATGATGCCGTGATGACCTAACTGACTGTGAAGTATTTGTGTGCATAATTTTACGGAAAGTTTGCCGAACCACTAAATAAACATATACGCAATATACAGACGAAGCTGCTCTATATGTATGAATTAATGTCGTTGTGCGTATTGTTAGCAGGGATGTTGTAATTTCATATAAAACCACCCCCGGAGAGAGCAAGAAAATAAAATGACTTCACATGACCGAAAATGTGCTTTTTGTGTATAAGAAACTTTTTTCTTCTACATTACAAAAGGAAATTCATGAGTTAATAATTTGATATTATTCAGTTTATGTACACATTGTTTTGTAAAACTTTCCATATTTATCTACTCGTAAAGTGATTCTTATTTTATATTCTAAGATGCAGTATTGTCGATCTGGGGTAGCTGCGTGTGTCTTCTGTGAGCGCAGCCATGGATATAAAAATAGCATATAAGCCGAAAACACATAAAATATTTGCTCTCTTTTAAGGCTATGAAATTTAAGTTGAATATATTGAAAGCGATGAATATGATGCACAATCGAAACTTGCAGCACATCAAGCTTGAAAAATTTCTAAATGTTTTATTATAGGCCTCTTCGGCTTTGATAAGTTATACCAAACTAACAAATAACAATGAAGAAAATTATATTCGGCTCTGCCGAATTTTTTATACCTACTGTCTTTATCTTAGAAAAAAAAAGGGGGAACACCAAATTGCAATATGTGGGCGTGGAGCTGAAAGAACTTCCAATGTTTCTGCCGAATTTAAAGCCGACATCTTCATTTTTGTGGCTAAGAGAATCTTTATCAAAGCAACCTTTGTAATCTCCGATATCAACGGCTATAGAAATGTAATTTTTATAGCAAAGTCCAAATGATAGAATTAATTCAATTATTTATTACCATAAGAACTTACCTTCCAGATCTTTAACGATGTAAACAACAATTACCTCTCTATCATTAAAATCTGCAGTTATTTAGTTCCAATCATGTTTATAGGGAAGTGTTATGTATGCAGCTAGTAAATTTTTCCATAATATTTCACAAATTTCATAAATGTTGCTCATAGTGAAAGGTCCGTTTGAACTGAAAGAGAGAGGCACAGTACACTGGCGCTGTGAGCTAAATATCTAAGAAATCACGACCGTTTAGTCAGCTTGTCTTTTTTATTCGCTTTTTTCATGAAAAATTCGTACTTAATTTGTAAAAGCAGTTGAGAGATTCGCTCGTTTGTTTTCGGCGTTCACAGTTCTAGTTGGAGAATAGCGAGAACTTATTATAAATAACGGTCTGTCTCATATTTATTGTTCTGTCAATATTTCATGCTTTATCCGCTTTCGACATCTCTGATCGCGAAACTTATAACATGTTTCCCTCAATTCAGAATATTAGCTTTCTGTGATAGCGTTTGTAACTTTTTGAAGCGGTTAAGATCGAGAGTTTGGGTTTGTCTTTCGCAAAACTTTAATTATTTTTTCCGTCTATATATAGCCCTTGTTGGAAGTCTTCGACCGTGACCGTGTATTCCGTAATTAACGTTTTTTCAAATGCCTAATTTGAAATTTGTCCATTTTGAGTTCTAACGCATATAAGAACATGGCTTTATAGCACTTTCTGTCTTGCTAATTTAACGATATTTTATACATAGTGCTGCTAAACAATGTTGCCAGCTAAGAGTATGAATTCGTTCATATTGAAACATTTAAAATTTTTTTAATGAAGTTTCATTTTAGATTGAAGTATTTATTTGTTCACGGCGGCATATGATTCTTTTATCACCTCCATCAATGAATTGAATTATCATTCCGAGCGTACAAATGCCTGTATCAGCAAACGTGTGGGTCTTTTACAAACGTGTACATAATTTGTAAATATTATTGTTGCTTACATTGCTTATACAGATAATGCTCATTGTTGCTTCGTCAATTTATTGTTGTTGCTATGTATGCACATGTCACATGTGTACTTGAGATTTCTAGTTTACTCAGTGAATACATATATGCGTTCACAAGGATTATCTTAACCATCGTGTTGCACAGATGGGGTTGTCACGCACATTAACTCACAAAAAGCTCACGTTTAATTGAATATATTGTAAAGTCTATGGCTATTTGTTTACATTACAGACCTTTTCAATTGAACTAATTAACAACTCCTTAAAAATTTCCAATCAGGATTTTTTTTGTTATTTTTCCCTACTCAACACTTGGGCATTGTTCTTGCGTTTCTCAAGACCGGAATTACGAAATAAATATATGTTTTCTTCATTGGAGTGAGTTGAAGAATCAATTTAACTATATTTGTTATTTCGCCCTTGTGTCTTTTGGTGTATATATATATATATATATATAAATTTGGAGTTCCGAAATTTTGAAAAATTCTTGACGCATACCCACAAGTTAAGCATGGAAATGATCCCGATTCTACCACAACTGAACACCAAATAGTTTTCGTTGGTAAATCAACTATTTCTTCGTTTCAGCATGGCTTTCTAGAAGACAAGTCATAATTAATTAAACAACTTAATAGGGAATACTTGTCACTTTTTTAGAACATTCTTTAACGGTTCATAGAAAAATTTAATAAGAAAATTTTAGCAAGACCTTTGACTAAATAATAATTGAAACAGACTATTGATTAACACTTCATCTCTTTCATCTTTATTTTTATATTTAGTGTAATCAACTCTGCTTAAAATGCTCGTTTTACCGATGTTCGACTTATATTAATTTTTAAACTTTATTGCTTGATATTATTCGCTATAATAAACTTTAAAAGGTTTGTTGTTATCGGTTGTTAAAGCTTTGCGCGTGTGACTTTTAGATCCGATCCACGTCCGAAATTGAAATTTACCCATAAAAATGGTTTAAACATAAAGCTGATGCTTTTACCAATCCGCTTACGATATTTAAGAAAATCGGAGGAAAGAGAATTATTGTCAATAATTAATGTTAATAATATAAAAGTTTTAGTAAGAAATCGCGAGTAAAATATGGTACAAATATTTGATATGGTTTTTTTCTACGCTTTCATGTCATAGGAATTTACTTGCGCTTACCTCGGCCTAATTTAGTCTAAAGGCGGAAAAAAAGAAGTAAAAAAGGATAGCTCAGGTTATGTCTATCCGCTGCCAGCCTTTATTGGTTCACTTTTGTAATATATCCCTCTGTTACTACCTTCCATTAACTTTATTGACCGTCCTCTCGTCCTCCTGTAATGTAATGTAAAAATAAATTATGAGGCTATGGTTGATATGGTTGAAATTGGATACGTAGAAGAAATAATCGAAGACTTTGAAGAAGGTCATGTAAATCAATAAAATGAACCAATGTAGATGCGTTAATGTAAGCGGGATTATTGTTGAGTTAAATATGAATAAGGAAAACTATTTTTGAAACCATTAAATGTAATTGTATTAAATTTTTCTAATTGTGCGCTGAAAGTAATCTAATTGCAAAAACGATTCTTTTTCATTTTCAATCCAGTTCGATAATACTATTATTTTTGTCGTAATCAATGCACTTATGGTAGAAAAATACACTTAATGTAATTGGGTTCACAAAGGTTATTCTATTTGACTTACTTTTGCATTGATAGCAATAATGTGAGAATTAATTCACATATCAGAGAGCAGTCTTAGTTACTTTACAAAAAGGAATAACATCACGCTGAAAAGGTGTAAGACTATAATAATTATATATTAAAAAATGAGATGAAATCCCAAAAAAGTAAATTTAAGGTTAAATGGTACAACTTCCTTTTTACTCTAGAAATTTACGCCTTAAAGTGAACGTCGAAAATTGCGAGCTGTATGTTAATCGTTATTTAAACAAATGTTAACATAAATAGTTTTTTTTAAACATGGATCTTTTAATTCGCTCTTGTTAAGCTGCAGATTAATCAGAACAACGAAAGAGTTCAGCTTTGATTTTGGCCGAATATTATAACACCCAACATATATATCCTCAGTTGCTGTTGGTGAATGACTTTCGATTTAAAAGAAAAGCAATTTGAATATATTAAAATTAGTATAACTTAGCGTTAGGATAAGTAAGGGGTACTGAGACGCCTCTGTAAACATAATAATGTAAAGATTGTGATACAAACAACCCTGAGATTTATGTATATTTAGGTACAATTTGTATTTATTAAGAAAGTACACATCGATTTGGTTAGCTTTACCACTTAACTTGAAGTGAACAGACTTAAACGATAACTTTCATGTTTTAATAAAAATATGTGCAGATTGCAACTATAGTGTTAATAGAGTCGAGAAACCAGACTCCTTATACAGCCATTGACCAAGCTCAATATATTAAAACTATGTAGTTCTTTGTCGGAGACGAGATATATATATATATATATTTCTTTCAAACTTCAAATTGATCTCTATTTTAATTTGTAAATTTTAAACTTAAATTTTTTCTAAAAATACCTGTTTTTTTAAACGTTTTTTACCTAAAAGGTATAATAGTAAGAGAAAGACACCCCACAGTCATTAAGCAAATAATTAAAACACTTCAATGGGATATTTACATCATTGGCGATTGTACCGCAAACCGATCGGCAGGAGGCTGAATGAGAGCGGGGGAGGTGGGGGGGAGGGATATAGAGGATATGGCTGCACTTATGTGAATGTTACAAACGGTACGACAAAAGGAATTTATCTTTAATTGATCGAAACCTAACTTAAGTATAATAAGGCGTATATACAAACAATAAGAATCTATACTTTACTCCATGAACATAATTATACGGTTTCCCTGATTCAATCATATATCATTTTAAAGTCATTTACACGAAATGAAATAAAAATAAAAATATCGGCATGAAACGTAAAGAAGGGAGAAAAAACACTGACGTTAAATCCGAAATCCTTAAAAATGAAGAGAGGAAGAAAAAGAAGCCACAGAAAGCAACGTAAAATTCAATCAGTCAGTAAGTAAAGGTATTCAAGCATACCAGACGATCCTGGTTTAATCAGGTGCAAATCTAAAAGAGAATTTAATTTCTTAAACCTCACTTAATATTGCCAAATGGATGCGAACGCCACAGTCACTAACATCGTCGTCGTCGGTTTCATCGTCGTCGCCGTTGCCGTCACCGTCATCGTAATCATCTTGTGCCGGTGTTGGTTTTCTTTTAATTTTCTGGCGAACACATCTGTGTATGCGAAGATATTCATGATGAAAACTACCTGCTCCTTCTTTTTTTTTTAATTTTTTTTTTTTTATTATATTTACATTTATTTTTATTTTTGTTGTTACGGATGACGATAATGGTGTTTCAGAGTTTATTGCATTAATATACGAACGCTAAGAAACAGCTGTGTATTGTGTGTTTCCAAAAAATTCAGAAAAGAAAAATGAAAAGAGAATGTCTTACAAATGACCAGCATTTTACGCACTCAGGCACACATGCCGAGTCGAGAAAACATTCAACAACCTGCTAAGCCGTATAGTCTGTTTGACTCATCATCCGTTCTACACATTTCATAATCTTAGGTCTCGCAAGAGCATACACACAAAATTGTTTTATATGTACATATATGCCCATCGTCTGTCCTGTACATAAATAAAAGTTAAATATGTTTTAAGCTACAGTGAGACGACTGACCATTCATTTGTCCTTTCTTTTTTAACAACTCTACCAAACTTTTTTCTTTTGTTTTCGTTAAAGTATGTGCACGTACCAAAAAATTTATGACCATACTTTCATATGCCATTTTCGAAATTAAGTTAAATTTTTGATGCAAATATCTTTACTTTATGAAAACTCCTTTGGTTTTTAATTTCCTTCGTGTGTGTGTGTGTGTGTGTGCGTAAGGTGTTTATGTTTTCAAGGGATAAAATGACTTTTTAACATTTTATTTCGTCTCCTTTTTTTTCAAATGATGCTAATAAAGCATAGATTATAAGTTGTCTAAAAAATATTGGGCTGTTAGCAGCCAAAGTCATTAAGCGTAATAATAAAAGCAAAGGATACCATTAAGTCGTGGTATTATAAAAACACGTGCGCGTCATTTAATTCAAGAAATTTTAACACAATCCCGTTACTACATAATTTGTGAGCTTTCGAATTGAAAGGCTGACTTGGTTTTCACAAGTTTGTCTTACAACTTTATTTAGTCTTTCTTTAAAGTTAAATCCATTCTACATTTGGGAAATTTAACTTTTTTTAACGGCTTCAGTGATACCCTAGATAGTTATCAATGTTATAAAAAGATTGTGGGCAAGGCAAAGTTTTATATGCTCTAGAAATTTCGAAACACTATTTTTCTTTTCAAATTTCTAATATAATGAACAAATTTCATGTAAAGGGTTTCCGATAAGGAATTACGAAAGCCAATTATAATCTCACGACAACTAGGTCCATAAAATTAGTTTGGAATAAAAAATGTAGAATTACTAAAAACATTTTATTGTTTATACAGAGACTAACTATTAAGAAAAATCTTCGGGAGGATTAAAAAAAATTGTATTCAGTTAAGTCTCCATCAGTAATTCTAAGACCTAAAAACTATATTTCTACACTGCTGCTGTGATTCGTTGATAATTGAAAGTTTTCATTAAGATATTTTTGTTTTTTTATTATCCATTTAAAAAAAAACCATAAATAATTTGAAAAAAATCAATCAACTAAATTTGGAAATTAATGTAAACAAAATGATAAGAAAAATCAGATGACAAAGTTTTTCTTCCAGATAAATTTCGAAGGTTATAATCACAATTTTAATGGATGGACAGATAGATGTGCGTAAACCGTTTTTGGTATTTGCGTATTTCTAGGGCAACATTGTCAACATTTAGCAAATTTAAGTTAAGTTATTTTCTCATTTTTTGTCAAGATCAGAGTCGTTTTTAAAATTGCTTGTTTCTAAGTGCTCTTCTTCGGTATGGTGATTAGTTTTGAACGCCATTAGTGAAATTACTTTCGTCCAAATGTGCTTCGATTCAATTATCCGAGATTTGGATCATAAAAATTCTTGATTTTCAGGCTGTCTAATATTGACTAAGATTTTCATGTCTTTTATCATGTATATAGAACGAAGTACATTACTCGAGTACGAAGTAAACCCTACAATTGCAAAGATATAATTAAGTCCTTTCTGTTTTATGTTTAAATAGTGAAACAATCGTGATGAGGAAAAAAAAACAAAAGTTACAAATAAATATAAATGAACACAGTTACGTGTATGCGTGCGTACTTGTCATAAAAAGAAAAGTAGACAACAGCTAGACAGCCATAGGCAAAAGAGATATTTGTGTAATTTTACACGTCTGAATACTAATTATTTTCAGTCTGGCTTGTTTTAATTACCAAGCATTCCAAGACATAAGGTGATAAATTGTTTCCTTTGGTCTTTTTTTTATATCTGCTACCGAAGATTGGGGCTATATACATTTTGTCAAAACATTTGCAACGCCCAGATGCTTCAGCGAACCTATATATGCATGAACCTATATAATGCATATATATGTGTAGTATATATATGGTATATGTTCTTGATTCTTGATCAGTATCAAAATCTCAATTAATTCGGATATGTTCATTCGTTTATGGCGATGAGTGTGCTAAACAAACGTTAGATGATAAAAATTTAGAAGTCGAATTCAAATTTAATAAAAATATTAAAAGTTTTTGCAGACATTGAATATGCGATAAATCGGTAAAATAATACAACAGCAGTAAAACATAACCTGAGAATGTTTCTTCAAAAGGAATAAAACTATGTTTTAGTTGTTACTCAGACGTAACGATGAAAACCACACTTGCACAAAAATGAAAAACCGACCACGCTAATCTTATATTATAGAGAGACGAAATTTCATGGTTTCTCTTTTGTATGTTTTTAAGGTGATCGGTAAAGAGATTCGACCACTTTTAAATATAATTTTTTTACTTTTTTTTTTTAAACACAGCTTTGTAGTATTTAAGCGTCATTGTTTCAATATTTTAACAACAATTGGTTGAATTTGAAGGTAAAAGTTTTAAGAGCTTGATTGGCTCAAGCATTTGATTGACTGAGTGGCGGCCTAAATTCGAACTGATGTATTGCCGAAGTAAAGGTTATTTAAGCAAACATTTGCTGCTTTCTTCTATGGTTCTTCTCTAATACGTTTCGCAAAAACAATTTGTTTCGATTCCATTAGTGAAACACAATAAAAATTAAAACATTGGTGTACCTTTCTACCTTTGCATGGGTAGTATAGGGGCTTTCATTAGATACACCGTTGTCGCTGCCATATTTGGAATAAACGACCCAAATTCCGTTTTTTATGTTACACTGTACAGGAATTGGTCTATTGACTGAATTGCTTCGTTTTTAACATAGAGTAGAAACGCAATCGCGAAATCACTTGCAGTATTTTCATCAATTTAAAACTTATATCCTACTTTTTGCGACGGAGAAAATGTTTGCCATACACTTCGTTATTTTCATTTAGACGGACGGAGCAACATGTCCAGATTGATTTAGGGATTGATACTGGTCATGAATCCATTTATATACTCCAAAGTATCTAAGGCCTCTTTCAGAGTGTTGCGATTGTTTTGCTTTAGATATTCTTCCATCCCCAGCGGTGAGTATAAAAATATATAAGACAAGTCGAAAGATTATAGCCGAGCAAATGTTGTTACTGAACATCCTACACTACTTTTCCTAACACAAATTTTCATTAACTTTCGTCAAAAGATGCTACACATTATGCATTGCTTTCACGTAAAGGCATGATTCTCATGAGAGTCCCTACAGGGAAGGGGACTTAAAGTGTGAACTGATGATTTCTGCCATAGGATATTAAAAATTTGATTTTGCTGTCGTACTTATTTTTCCTGAGAATCTATACATGTGGTGCAGTCCAAAAAGCAGTCAAATCTAGGACAGTTAAGTTTAATGTCAAATTATCATTAAGAACTCATTTGCATGTATTTAAATATCAAAATCTAGATTATTTTTCCATACAAGGGCTTACTTGTCATAAAAACGGTTATATAGGAGGTGGTTCAATAATAGATGCCCTTCAAATTTTTCACATTTAGTTTATATACAAACTCACTAGTTTTTATCGATTCTTATCGAAAAGTATAAGAAATTGCAATATTTCTTATATGAAAACCTTTCAAAGTTGGCGTTGGAGTTAAAGCATATCAGTATACTAAATTGTTGTCACAGCGTCTCAAAAATGATGACCTGTATATTGAAAGCAAATATACATGAACAGACCTCAGGCAGACAGACAGACATACAAGCTTAATTTTTTTTTAATCGATCGGTATGATGGAAGATTGGTCTATCTTAAGTCCTCTTAGGCATCCGCACAAATTTAATAAGGCGTAGGGTATACAAAGAAAAAAATACAAAAGAAAAAATTTTAAAAGAATTTTTTTTTCTTTAATCTTTAATCATGAGTTTAGGTCCGAGTTATAAATCTGTTATATATAGCGGTGAAGCATGGGATACTTTATTTATAGCATTTTGTTAACATCGCCAATAAACAATAATGATTGGCTATAATTTAATAAAAACCGTTCGAATTTTAGATGCATCCAAGCCTCGACTTTAATATATTTATTACGATATATAAAATATATAAAATAATCAAAACTTCAAAGAATATTTAGTAAACATTGTATATTTAAATTTGAAGATTTGATCATTTCAGATGATCATTGTGCTATACTTGTTCAAAAATTATGCACTTTTGTCAGGATTTATTTGATGTATGTTTGAAAGATGGCAAATTGGATACAAGTGACTTTATTTAAACTGACGGCTAAAATTGTCCTCGTGATTAGTAAAATATTCTTCTTAATATCCATCAAGATTGATTCAGCGTTTTGGGTGTTGTTATATTAGATACTAGTAATCAAAGTCTAAAATACAAAATTTAGTTTACAAGTTTCTTGGAATACGCAGATATACGATAAAATATTAATCAGAGCTTTAAATATTTTGAGATTGCGTTCCTAATAAGCACAAAATTACACATTCGATAAATTGCTTGTTCTATATAAGCATAACATCGTAAGTCAAATTAAAGACGACCTCTGTGAGCTGTATCAATTGCAGAAATTCTTAGTTAAAAAATTATAATAAACTGAAGTTGATTTCATATATAAAAAATTGGTTAGGAAAAGGTTACAAAATGTTATCATTGATATATCAGCTAATAATAGCTAATTTAACTCAAGTGTTAGAATTTAAAAATTGAGGTTCAAATCGGCTCATTTAGAAAAAGTACAATTAGAAAAGATAGGTGATATGTACAAATTTATTCAATTTCCTTAGTATTAAGTTAGTTGTGAGTAACTGCCGTGAAAATAAGTTTGTTAATCTGTTTGAAAAACGAAATTTTCTACCGCATAACCTATGATTAATTTAGAATCCCTGCATTCGATTCCTAGTGCAATGGATCATAGATCTCTCTCTCCACTTCTTTCAGACCGTCACGATGTTTGTAATATATAGGCCTACAGGTTTCGCAATGAGCCAATAAGTAACAGAATTGCAGGTGGTGCAAAGAGGTTTGTGGCTGCATGCGAAGGCTTAGATGTCCTTAATTTATTTGATGTAGAGTTTGCATTTTTGCGATCAGTTAAAAACAAAGTGTAAATTCGAACAAGCGATACGGTATGCATAGCGAACTCCGGTGAGCGGAACCTTTAAATGCCGGAAAAATTTGATAGAATAGTTTTTGAGTTGAGAATTTAAATTTATTGAGGAAAGAGGTACAAATTGGTACCAATTGCATCAAATAACCGAAAAAGAATCTACTTTGTACAATTTAGACGTCGAATTGTAACGGAGCAGCCATCCAGGATGTTGACTTGAAAAGATTTTCAATTTTATTTGAAAGATATTAATATTTTGTTATTTTCTATTGTGCAAAAAAAAAAAAAAACTCTATACACTTCATTAAAGTTTAACAAAGCTTCCGGTATAAAAAATTGTCCAAAAAAAAACAAAAAATTTGAATCTTGTGAGTAATATGAAACCAATTAATAATAAAAATTAAATCAAAGTTAACACAGTGAAAAAAGCAAAACACTTTAAAACACAACATCAACTGACAGTAGGTAACTTCTTAACGACAATAGCTTCAAATAAACTCAGGCATATTTAAGCATATACGGTGGAAGTTTAGCAGAAGCCAAATCAATAACAACACTAAGTAAAGACCAGGCATGTATATATAGTATAACCGAAATATACTGTTTATTTTTTGAAGAATATAAAGGAGTTGACAAAAACAAATTAAAAATAAAATTGTTAAGCAAAAAAGAAAAAAAGGAAAAGATCAACATATATTATATATACCTATAAAGGGATTGCCAAAAAGTTTTTAAGTAAACGAACTGTTGATATTTACAAAGCAAAATATCAGATTACGCCGACACGTACGATAAGAAAATGTATCACTTCAGTTCAGCATACATAGACATGTGGTCTCATTTGTTCGCAGGAAAAAACTCAATATATACTTTTAAAACATAAAATCTTTGAATTTAAAATTTTTATAAATCATTCATTCAAACTCAAAAAAAAATTTTACAATTCGAAAGCAACCGAAGATGTGTTTGACTTCGAAAATGGTTTGCTTTTCGTTTAAAATACGAATTTTGAAATCCAAATAGAGTAAATTTAATATATCATATAATTCTATTGCCTCCCGACTATTTGAGTATTTTAATTAAGTTTATTTTTATTTATATAGAGTTAGAATTATAACTTGCTTGTTAAAAATTTGAAATTAAAATCTTTAAAAATACAATTCATGAATGCAAAATTGAAGGGGAGAAAAAAAGCACGCCAAAGTCACCTTAGAGCGAATCTTTGAATCTTTCCCCTCACGACGCGTTAATATGTAAAAATAACGAAGTATTTTGTTGATTATGGGGGTTTACTTAGTGGAAAGTGTTGTGTCAAATTTTGGGTCAGTCTGTTGTATATTTTAAGTTATAAGTTTTTACCTCATTGCGGCTTGTGTATGTCCTGTCAAAATTTATTTTCAAGATGATTAAATTTACTCAATATCTTCTGCTGATGTAGAATACGTCCGATGTATTACGCATTTTGAAATGCTACAAACGCATGGGTAAATATAGAACAACCCATAGCTCTTTGAGAAATATAAAAATATGCTACGTAAACATATACTCAGACTCAAATTTACGAAATAAACTTTTATAGCATCGAATGTACAACATTTAAAGCAAATATAAACCACTCTCTGAATAAATAAATTGTGAACGCAGTAGAAAAACGAAATGTATTTTCTGGAATCGCAGATAAGAAAATTGTTTTTACGAATAGTAAGGCTTTAATACATGTTGAAAAACAAGCTAAAAAAAATGAAAGCCAAAATTAGTCAAAGCACACATGTTGAACTTGTATCTCTGTTACAATGAGCGGCGCTTCAGATTTGAAGCCTTTCTAAATATCGTTCATTGTTTTACTTTTGTTGCTTTGATCTATTCCTAAACTCTGTGTTCTACGTTCGACCAAGAAACGTGTCACATTGCCAGCTCTCTCTAATTTGTTTTCCCAACAATTTCGACAACACCCAAACAGAAAAGAAATTATGATCCAGCGATGATGGCCGAAGGTAATAATGCTTTTCCGGTACGCTAAGGTAAGGGAATGGTAGTTCTTCCACTTGTTTTCCAATAAGACTTGAAATGAGTTTTCTTGATTAATAATTGTATCTGTACTTGAATCTATTTAAGTTTTCTTTTTTTTTTTGTAATGACCACGGTTACGCGGAGAAGTCCCTTGTATAAACAAGTCCATATATAAACAAAATAATGGTCAAGTCCAAAAAACTAGAAAAGTGAAAGAAAGATAAGGTATGGCCATAGCCTTGGAGATGTATGTCCGTACCGATCAAGCATTGCTTTAACAGCTTTAATGTAGATTTTTGACCTCTCGACTAATTCACTTTTCGATTTAGTTACGTTAACTATTGACATAATTGACTCTTTTAGTTTCAGTTTCTATCGAAAATAGTGTATATGATCCAACCATCTAATGAAGGCAACGGTTACTCCTTTCAAGTTTACGTCATTATTATCTATGATTGTAAACTAATCTTAATAACCCATTTGAGACTGTGCGCTTTTTTTGGAGACTATTCCCAGTCTTGGATTTGGGTCCTTTCGCGGATTGAATTAAAACCAATACCAAATTTTTTGTTTATAAATTTCTAATACACATTTCGTTTTTCAAACCGTCATAATTCGCCGGCTGCTTTTTTCTCACCGGCTGATAATTACAATTCAATATCATTGTATATAAAATGTGCAAACTTTCTTACACGTCTCTAATTCTTCTAAGGCAATATAAGTTATTCAAAGTGTGCTTAAGCGCGATAAAACTTGTGCAAAAACGGATTGAAAGGTATGTTTTTATTTATAGAAAACTAAGCGGCTGCTGATTGACGATTTCAAAGCTTTTCGTTGCAAATTCTCGATAGTGCTGCATGTATACCTAGCGAAGGATAAATATGTTTAAAAAAGTGTGGAAACCAAGGGAACATTTCTTCGCTTGTCTATCTAAATTTAGCACACTTAAGTTTCAGTGGCCTAAAAATTCTTGATATAATTACGTATGGGGTGAGTTACTAAGCATTTGATTGATTGAGGCAAATAAGCAAGAAAATGATTTTAGCCTCTAGAGTCAATTAGTAATATTTACTATGGAGATGCTTTAGGTGAATTATGAGCGCATCCGAAAACTTTCCTTTACTGATATTTTAGAGAATAAGATTTCAAATCAATGGCTTCTGTAAGTAGGGTTTTGATATGTGGTCATCAAATAAGAATGCATATACCAAGTATATTAGCTTTCTGACTCAATTTTTCTTCACCTTGACTCCTCTAATATCACAATTGTTGGTGGACAATCAAAAGAATCTTAAACGGATCAAGAATATGCTTAATTTTTGAAATCTTTGATTTTTACTTCTGTTACAAACGGTAAGAAAAATCGAATATATTCTCAACGTTTGGGGCTGGATATAAAAATTCTAAACAAGCTAAAGGATGGTCAGTTAAATAAAAAGAAAAAATAAAAAAACAGTCAGAGCGCAAAACATACATCTGCTGACTAGTTTTTGTATTCAAAATGCTGAGTTTTTTTTGCCTCATTTCTTCAAGGGCTTTGTTAGAAGCCGCATTAAGGCATTTAAGTGGTCACGATGATCTGCTAAAAAAAAAGTCACAACTGTTTAAAAAAGTTCCCTTTTTCCATTTCTAAGAAATTTTCGTACTAGATTTGAATTTAAGTCATCTTATTATAACATACTTTACGAAGAATTGTTCGCCCTAAACGAATCCGGTCCCAATTAATGAATTGCATTATGTTAATACGATTGCTAAAGTAGTTGAGAAAGCAATTTTGATTGTTGACTTAGGGCCATTTATAAACAAATATAGAAATAAATATACATTCGTATAGAAAGCTAACAAAATGTGTGCGGTCTCATATGGAAGAATCTTTTTATTATTATTATTGGACGCTGGTAGAAGACAAGTGCTTCAAGCTAAATGGTTAATGTAAAGAATTTATAAAAAAATCAAGTTATTCTCTATACTGTTTTTATATATTCATAACATTCCTATTCATTTAGATCGAGTTTTTTTTTCTATTTTGTTTTCTTTTTTTTCGTGTTATCCATTATTCTATCTATCACGCCAACGCAAAATAAATGTGAATAATAATCTCATTGAAAATTTCCTATTGTTATAACATTATTTATGTTTTATATTGTTATTATAATTTTTTTGTGTGATCAAACGCATTTATTATAATTATTTAAATTTTAACTTATTTAGAGTACGACAGCAAAATTGAACATTTTGAATCTATTTTCTGATTTTTTGCGAACGTTCACTTTAAATATTTTGTCATATTTTAAATGAATTTTTTTCATTTCGATTTCGATTTCTTCAATGAAATCAACTGTCTTAGGGTAAGAGAAGATTAATTCGGTCATCCGGTTTGTGGCAGCTAATAATATTTTTTGCAGAACTGGAAATTTGTTCCCATTTGTCTATCCAGCTATCTTTATTGTTAAATAATTAAGCTTGAAAAAGTCGCTAATATTCTGATATGACGACGTGTTAAAATTTGTACTTAAAAGTAATTTTTTCTTTTTCGGCTCTTTGGTTGATCCAACCAAATTACATGTGTAAACATTATAACAAATTTTAGTGCTTGTGTATATAAATCGTAGAATGCGTATATTAAGAGTATGCGTTCATTTTGGTCAGCTACTTCCATAGGTAAAAGTGATAAAGTAATGGGAAATACGATAAACAACGGGCACCGAAGGAACAAAAGTTCGAATGAGTTGCAAGACTTATTGGACGGCAGCCCAGGTCAAACTGCCAAAGAAATTTCGAACAGCAATTGATGAAACAAAATGCGAGTGGAAAGGTCCAAAAGAAGGAAAAATTGCTAACACAGGAATTGACTGAAAATACCATTTCGAACCGTTTCAACATTGCCATTTCATTACTCACGAGGTAAAAATGAAGAGTTTTTTGTGGCGTGTTGTGACTAACGATGAAAAGTGGATCTAGTACGAAAATCTCAAGGGATTAGTCCCGGAGAGCCATCCACATCGGAAGCGAAGCGCATCATTCATGCCCATAAGGTTTTGCTATGCATATCAGCAAAGTGTAGTGTATTACAAACTACAAACTGTTACTGCGGAGATTTACCGACGTCAATCGACCAAATTGAACGAAGTATTGTTGCAAAAAAGACCAGCATTATCGGCTAACAGGCGCAAAGTCATCCTCTTGCTCAGCCACACATAAGAAGAGTTGTCAAGGATACACTGTTGTAGCTTCAATGATAAGTTCTGCCGCACAGAGCGTACTCACCCGACCTTCCGATTACTACTTGGTCAGATCGATGCAGCATGGCTTGGCTGGCACCGTGTTCCGCAATATTCAAGAAATGCGAAATTGGATCGATTCATGGATATCATCAAAAGATCATGATCTCCTCGACACGGTATCGCCACCAGAAAGATGGCAACAAAGTTGTAGAGAATCAGGGAAAATATTTTGATTAATATATATTGTAACAATTTTTCTCAATAAATGACTCTTTCATGTGAAAAAACCGCCAAAATTAACGACTGTACCTAATATATATGAGGCATGAAAACACCCGGCGCAAACTGTATGTTGCGCAGAATATTTCTACTCATTGTCTGTTTGGCAATCAGGTGAAATCATAAGTGGGAACTTTACGCTTTGACAAACAAATTTTTTAATTTCTCGTGTTTCAATCGTAGTCTTAATTTTAAAAACCATTGAAATTTATACAACAGTTTGCAAAAAAAAACAATAGGAAATGGCGGCAAAATGATTATTAGAACCACCTAAGAGACCAATATAAAAATCTATTATTATTATTTGACAATCGTAGTTTATTAAATTGGGATGGTCCATATCAAAGATTACCTACAAGAGAGATACAAATTTCTTATCTGTTTTAATGTAAATTTCTTCTGATATTTTTAAGAGACATATGATGAAGAAATGGTCGTGGAACCATCTATAGAAAGTGCTTCTGCAGTCAAAAATATTCTAAGTCTGCTTTATATTTTTTAAAAACCGAAAAAAAAGAAACTTTTTATACATTTTGATGTGGTTTAGTCATAGAAGAATGAAAATTTGCATGAAACTTGTATCAAATAGATTAATTAGATAAATAAAAGAACGGTTTTTGATTTCTTTGGCACACATACATATTTTGTTTTGTCACTATTTGGATGAATGAAAGAGCTTTATACCCTAGCTGTGTGTAGGTAGGTTGTTTTGAAATTTTCAGATTGATATGAAATGAAATTTAAAATTTAAAAAGAAATCATAAATCAATCTTAACAATTAATTTTACGCTTTTGTAGCTTGATATTTATACATCGAAACGTCCAAAGACAGGAGACATGCAAAATAGAAATCTTGATCGTTGCTTTGAGAGAAGAGACTTATGTGCTGACACTTAGCATTTGATTGTCAAGGACAAGAGTAGTTTTATTGTGCAACTTAAAATTGTGCCATCTAACCAAAAACGTTTTAAATGTGTGTGTGCTTTTAAATTACTATTTATTATAGCTTCTTTATACAAACTTTGACTTTGCTTACTTGACCATTGATGGTCGGAGTTTATCATAAGTTTTAACATCCACAACTCTTTCTTTTAACGACCATTTGTGTCGCCAATCACTATCACCATCACCAATGGCTGAAGCAACAGCGTCAAGTTGTTGCCAACATTCATGTGGTTTTTTCGGCTTCGGTTGATTAACTAAGCATTTTGAGACTCCCCACCGCCGGCACTAACCGATAACCTAAAAATTGCACATAATACCACATACCATCGCATACAACTCTATATACCTCTGACGTTGCTTGCTTTGCCACATCTTCTTTCATGTATGTCGTGTTGTGTACCTTTCTGTTCATTAATTTCAGAATTATATTAAGCCACACGCATACACTCATATTGTACGTATAGGGAGACAACCAACATATACCCCCCAGTCCTGTTGTGATAATCCTTTGGGACCAGATGTGCCATGTATTTGTACATACTTAGCCGCACAAGTATATTTATTTATTGCGAACATACGTACGTACGTATATGCACTGCATTCAATCTCATTCTCATACATTCTTGTCTTTGAATCTGAACTATTTAACATTTTGCATATTTACTAAGGCAGGAACCAAAAAGCCCACCTCTGTTACCATAGAATAAGTAAATGTATATAAATACACACACACATATGTATACACACACATATGTATAGGCATATATGTAGCAGATAGGTCAATAATTCTCGGGATTTACGCTTACATCGTCTCGAAAAAATCTAGAAAAAAATTTTAGAAATTGTGAGGCAAATTAAGATTTCACATTATTTCGAAAAGTTGCTTACCAATAACAGTACTTATAGTGATGATAATTTTTTTCTTTTCAAAAGAATTAGTGTACTGATTAAACATCGCTCTTTAATAGGAAAAATACTGATCAAATTCATCGTTGGCTTGAATAGTGTTATGTCAACTCAATTCTCTTTAAAGCAATAATTCGTAGGTAGTTAAAGATGATCTAACGGACATCGATGATGTGGAGCGTCCAAAAGTGGCAGATACCCCGCAAACTTCACATAGAACTCTTAAACTTATTTTATTTTTTATAATTAAAATATGAAATTACGAGAGACGGTTGATGTTCTGAATAATTTAACAGGCGATGTATTCATTATTTTGCTTGGAAATTTGGGCATAGCGTCAATTGAGATCCAAATTGCTATTCCAAACTCCTTCTTCAAGTCTTGTCCTCAGCGACGATTCTCTGTTTGAAAATCTTCAAAACATTGTCCAAAGAAAGGGCTTTGGATTAACTGAGTGGAATTTGAGGCGTTTTTTTTTATTGTCTTGATATCGTTCTATAAAGAAGGCATTGAAATATTAGATCGGCGTTGGATTCAATATACCATTCTTGAAAAGGAATGTGTAGATGAAAACAAAATCAAATTTGAAAAAAAAATATGCTTTTTTTCTTATGTTGTCCTGGGAATTATTGCCTGATGTGTTATATGTAGGCCTTTCTTTGTGTATGGACTGACGCAATCGTCTCTTTAATTATAAAATCAAACGCCAATTACAGATTCAATACTTTTTTCTTTATCTGTGGTTTAAGGGCATACATTGAAATGTAACGTTATAGCTTTCGTAGGAAATCTTCAATGAGTATGATAAAGATATCAGGAGAGTACATAGAAGTATATAAATAGGTGATAGGAATATGCGTTATATTTTAAAGAAGATTTTATGATATTACGGGACTTATACGGTAAAAGGAGCATAATTTGTGTGTATGAGTGCATACTTTGTTTACTTTGGTGATTCACTGAATATGATAAGGTCTTTCTCTATCCCTTACTAAATTAATTTAAACAAATCTAACTTAATGAATGAGAATTACAAAAACTAGAATTCAGTACAAGACGTCGAAACAGTTTTTTGTTTTTTAAATTTTAGATGCTGAGTTGATCGTGTAAATGAAAATAAAAAAAAAGAAAAGAAAAGAAAGAAAATAAAAAGAATTATTTTTAATATTTCAATTAATAAAAAAAGAAGACGTAAAAAATGAAAATGTAAAGCATATTCTCGGACAGTGTGCTTATTTCAGAATGAAATTATACTTTGTTGCGTGCAACAATCAAGCTGAGTGTACCCATCATTCTCGTAAACTTTTTGTATATTGAGCAAGAAGTAATTTGTCTGACAAACTCAATGACGATTGCAAATTAATCCTGGTTATATTCATATTACTCGCGTGTGTGTATCATATCACTGTTTACATGCAGATATATAACCTGTTTTTCTGTTACTCAATCTTACGAAATGAATGCGAATATGCAATAAATACAAACAGATTATAAGACCCACGCATCGTAATATAAGAAATTTGCGTATGCCGGACTGCGTATACCAGTATGACAAAAGCAATAAAGTAATCAAACCCCAGGTGTACAAATGCGCATCAGGTAATCAAGAGTACTGTCAAAGACATACTGTTAGTAAGAGGAGGGGTTGTGCCAGGGCAACGCCGCAAACGGGCATCAGTACTAAATGAATTCTTAAGAAGATAAATGTATTTGCTTATTGAAGGAATGAAGGAGGCGAAGAAACGCATGCTGAAACCCAATCACGTTGAAAAAGTATACCTGCATCGCATACAGATGTGGTTGGTTAGTTGGTTGGCTGAATGGCTGGCTGGATGGCTGGCTGGATGGCTGGCTAGATGGCTGACTGGCTGGCAGTACAATTGCAAATGAAGCATAATGAAAAACAATGATTTCTGCATGTATAACTATAGATCGCGAAGACGAGGTCGTAAGCAAGGATTAAAAGTGTTTTGTGTGGCTGGCCGACAGTCTGCGTATTCCTTTTGTGATATACATATATGTATGCAGGATGTGAACAGGGTAGTGAAAGAATAAATGAAAACTTATGCAAGCTAAAGAAATACGTAAATTTTGCACGAAGAAATGGAATATAAACTAGCGGCTTGCGGCATTGTTAGCGATTATGGTGGTGGATGCCTGAGAGTGTGCATAACGATGATGACGATGTGAAGAATGTTAAGCTTATTTCGTTAAACCCATGTGTATGAAAGTATATTTGTGTGCGTATACGTACGGGCGTTCGATCGCTTGGTAATGTCGAATTAGCGTACAACTCTAGCTGACGTGCTTGCCACCAACTGTTTTAGTATGTATTTGCTAAAGCTGTTATACTAATGTGCTTTCTTAAACAGATGCACAGATACATGGCTACACACATTCATAAGGCATACTCAATGGTTTTCATATACGCAAATCCTATAGAGCACGTTACAAGTGATTTGTTTTTATTTTTCTTATGTATATATGTATGCATGTTTATTACATGTATATATACGTATATGTGTGTCTGTGTGTGTTTATATATATTTTATTCATTTCATTTGGTAAGTTTCTCAACACGTTAAGATTGTTAGCGATGGTGTGGTGTTGGCGTCAATGGCATCAAGCATTATAATTGAGGTAACACTACTGACACTCACAGACATTGCAAGGAATATTAAGCAACCAGAACTTGACTCCGTGAACAATGTTTTGTATGCGTTAAGACTTTTTCGTTTTTTTTTGTTTCTGCGATTCAGTAAAAAGACAACAACAACTACGGTATGATTTTGCACGGCCACGAAGTGTAGGCTGTTAACGCTGCTGCCGCTATACAGCATTCAGCACATGCATGAATGAATGAATAAATGTGTGTTTACGATGAATGTATGTGTTGGCCCAGATGTGTATTTTAAAGAAAAACTTTATGCCAAAAGAAAAAAAAAAAACTTGTTACTCTGTATGCAAAAGTGGCACGACTGGCACTTATGCCACGATGAAGATAATCATGCCGCTGTTGCTGGCTGGCTGCTGATAATGGTGATGGTAGATGTTGTTGCTGCTATTGATGTCTGTTTGTTTGTTGCTTTTGCTTATACATTGCAAGACTGGCGCTGACGTTTGCAAATATCTATGTGCGCGTTTACTTGTTTATATATGCAAGAGTTCCAGACATTTACATATGAAACGTGTTGCCTGCTACTCTATGTTTACGTATGCAGAACGACGATTGTTTGTTTGTTTGTTTGCCTGGCTGGCTTTGTTGGAAAAGTCGACACCAAGACGTGCGTATGTGCCAATGTATATACGTAGCCGTATATACATATATACATACATATGCGGAGCCATCAACAACACCAGCATAGACAGAATGGCCAAGCTTAGCCCTATGGTATATTACTTCCACCTTCAAAATGCATAGTCGCCATCTATCCTTTTTGTCAGACAGCGGCAACAGCAGCAGCCACGAACAACCGACTGTTGGTTCAATTGTTCAATAAGTTAAAAACAAATGATTTTAAATCCTCGCTATTCCCATACACAAGCATATGATCATAATTTCAATTTCTTTACTTGAATGCAGGCATTACGTTGGTGTCTTTTTGAATTTATTTTTGTCGAGCATTGTTGTTGGGTGTGTGAGCTTTCTTGTTTTGTTCTTTCCTGAATTCTAAATCTACAATAATAGTAGAGGAAGATTATGGAAAATTGAAATTCGCAACGAAACAGTCGTACCAACAACAATAGCAACAACAACAACAGCAACAATAACAACAACAATGTAAATAATAATAACAACAATACCGACAATAACAATATTTGCAGCGTGGTTTTATACATCTGATAAACTTTAAACACATCGAACATTAATTTCGTTGAAAAACAAGCAAGAAACTTACATTCGCCGAACGATACGAATATTGCATCACCAACATCGACTCAAGCAAATACAAAAAAAGAAAGAAAACGTTGAATATTGTTAATTATAGGCGTGTGAGAATATCGATTGGTACCTTTTTAAGTTGCTCATGATAAATTCTATAGGTAGTCTAAAAATTATTGATCATTTGCTCAGAGGAGATATCATTAATGTATCAAAATTTAAAATTTTGTTATAAAAATTTGAAAATATAAGTAAACGTAAAATGTCCTCTAGTTATAGGAAGTTGTAGGAAATTGAGCAAAAACTTAAAAACCTTGACGCTATTTATGAGTAGAATGTGGCATTCAGAGCATTAAGCAAAGGATGGTTCTGACCTTGCCGTTTCGATATTTCGATGTTCACAACATCCTCCCAAGAAGGCAATTATGTAACTGATTTATATTTAGGTGAAAAAGTTGATCATCAGTGGCGATTAAAGAATGTCAGTAAAGGAAAACTGTGGTTCTAAAAAAAAGTATCCATATGTGTAAGTGCTCATGATTCGCATTTACAAAATTTGCTTGAAACAATTTTCATTAACGAATTTTTATGTAACTTGTGCGAGTTGCGAACTTCTTAATAATAATTACCGAAGAATACCTAACGTCAATATTTTGTTACACAGACCGTTTGTAAAAATATTTTAAAAATTATCGAGTTTTTCGAGATCGTTTCAGGTTTTTTTCTAAGATCATGTTTCAACTTGACTTGTGAAATGAAAGTTTTTATAATAATTTTGGGGATTTTCTGACGCTGGTTCATAGCCAGCAAGAGGGCTAACTAAGTTACACGAAGAAACGGAGAAAATTTATTGCAAAGCCGAGTTGTTTCTCCAAGTTGTTATTTGCGCCGTTCATGCTCAGCAAGGTGCCGACTAGCACATTTTCGATGCTGACAACGTCTTCTATTTGCCAGAGTACGAAGTTTCTGGATGATTTAACTAAGGTCTTATGAAAGTTACAAACGAAATGAAAAAATTAATATTCTCTCATCCAGCGATTATATTCACAATATAGGGAAAATAGGAAGCCAAACAAACGACATACAGAAGCATTGCTGTTGGAGCGGGGCTTTCTCGCCAAATGGAGGCTTCAATATACAAAGTATATGCATCCGTATATATATTTAAATGTGTTTTTAGCAATTGTCTGCCTTTGTATGAGTCTGGTCGCTTCTTAGTCAAATTTTTTTCTTGGTCTTCATCTTCTAAAAACTATATACATATATATATAAAAAATGAAAATAAAAGCATTCTTAAATGTTGTTGCATGCATTGTCATTTTTCTACTGACGTCAGTTTGTAAACTTTTTGTTCGTATCCTTCTGTGTTCTTTTGTAGATATTGACGAATTTTATCTTCATTGTTCAGGCTTACATATGGTGCTTCTTCTCTTCTCTTTTTTTTTTTTCTTTTGCATGCACTGTGTTCTGCTAGAATAACATGTGTGGAATAAAGTTCACTTTCGTTAAATAATTTGCGTACAACATACATAAGTCATTTTAGTTATGAGAACGTGGTTGCGTTTTGAATTTGCAATCGAATGTGCCCCTATATGATTTAACTGAATGAATAGAGAGAACGGGCATTCGATTGTATCAGTATAATGGGCACTGTGTACCCCTCTACGAGAATGTATTGTTTTATTTAAACAGAGAATCTTTTAAACTTTTACTGAATTTTCAACACAAAAACAAACCTTAGCGCAATAATGGCTATAAAGAAGAATCTAGATTAGGCAACGTATACTCATGAATACAAGCTATCTATATATGTCTAGAAAGAGAAAATATACATCAACAACAAAGGCTCAGTATTCACTCTTCACTCTTCACATTCACTTGTGATATGAAAGAAGTTCACTAATCTGCTGCCTGTGACGAATGAATGACATTTTAGAGAATAAATTTCATTTCAATATTTACCGCATCAGATGAACGTATGTCTGTCGTGCTAGCAAATAGTATAAGCCGGTAAGCTTCATAAAGTTTATGCATTTCTGACGTGCAGGTGCTTTCAAATCCGATTATCTATGTGTCGGTCCCTTTCAAGATTTCGTAAGCATTTTTGATATCAAAAGCGATTCACACATATATAACTTTTATTACGATAAAATTTCGTTGCGAAAAAATTTAATCTCACAATTTTTTTTTTTAATATGATTCTGTACTTGTATTAGCAAGATGAATTTCTTTTCCACTTCACACGTTTACACATTGGTGGGTTGTCCAGTGGGCATTTGCATACCCTAGTCTGTTTCTCTTATGGAGAATTATTAGTTTTTCTTGGTAGTAGCAACAGGTCGTGAATTCCGGCAGACAATAGGTGTTCTTTAACTGTTGATATTGATCATCAGAGCTGCGATAATTTGTGGTGCAACTAAGCGTCGATTGTGTTTGTTGTGCATTTGGGCTTATCAGAACTTTTTCTCTTTTCATTTTTCCCAGTTTCTTTTTGTCAAAATCAAAGAATTTCTCAGAATTTGAAGAAGATTGAATGAGAATCCTTTCGTTTTTGTGTAAACAAAAAAGGTCGTGAAACTTCACTTCGTTGCCAAAGTTTATCGTATATAGTCGACAATTTTTTATTTTGTTAACAAAATAGATATGCTTCCGAACTTTTGGACGGTGCTACCTGTATATGTATGTATTAACAAAGTGATAGTCAGGAAGAAAGAAGTGGGGAAAGAGTCATAGAGCGTGGCCGCCGCTTAAGAAGTGCCTGCTCGATCAGTAAGTATGCGATCATACACCAATCCTAATTAAAGTGTGGTATGTCGTATTTGGAATTGAACCGATGTATGCTGACTTGACACCCATATCCGCTAAGCTGTGCCATAACTAGCAATAATTAGAGCGACTGCATGAGAAAGCGGTATACCGATAATACTAGGTTTTTAAACGGTTGTTAAAAATACGCTGAAGTTGACAGGGAAGTCTTAATTAATTCTTTATATAACAAAGCATCTGATCATAGCAGATACAGATCATTGTACTTGAATGCTGTTCATTGAATTCAAAAGTTGTTATGCAAACTGCACTTCATGCCTTCATTTCCCGACAACAATAAGTGCGCTGCCAATTGGAATCTCCAATGTTTGAAAAGCTCTTTTTAGAAAATCCACTATTGTATCTCTTTCTTGATATATTCTGTGAATGAAAGTAATAATGGTTTATATATCGAAAAATATTTAGCTGTATAACGGGTATGAGCTTTTTGTGCCCCGAACTTTGAAACGAAATGAGGACAAAAGCTACCGAAAGGATTGATTACAGAATATGAGCAGAAATCTAGTACTAACCATACCTCTTGAGTTCTATATGCTGAGGTATATTTCAAAAACACTTACGGGAATCTCTACAAAGTACAGGTATTCTAGATCAGCGCGATCGATGTCTTTCAACAGTTTGTCTATCACTAAAATTCTTTAAGCGAAACATTTTAAATTTTATTTTTAATTTTTAAATTCAAACTTTAAAAATACACAACAATCTGTAACATAAGCAAAAGAAGGAAATGTCAAATCCATAATTTATATAATTTATATCCGTAAAAATTAATTTTTGTAGACGATGTCTTTCCTCTTCCCAAAGATGAAGGCCGATTATGTGTCAATATAAACAAAACAAAAAAGAACAGTTTTGGCCGTTTCAGATATTCTTGTCTTCAAGACGAGCTTACACAAGCATTACTTCAGTTTCATCTCTCCACTGTCTAAAATGGTTGCTAATCAACACTGTGCTAGTGACTGGCTATATTCATGTATATCGCTAATGAAGAAAGCTTGGTGTTGCTAGTAATAGGTCAACATATATGTGTAAGGCTGTATGGTTTCTGGGTGTCCAAGAGAGTATATACGTAAATATATTAGCTTTTGATAAATGTTTTCATTTAATTCAGACAGATTGTTGCAAAATCGTGGCAACCTATACATTTAGGTAAATCCCTTTAAGGTACAAACAGAGAGGCAACAACGTATCTCGTTTGCAAATCTGATAGTGTGGTCAAAAATTTACCATCTTTAGTGGGCGCCTACAATACCAACAGGCCCACTCTAATTTCGACAATTATTAAACATTAAACACAGACTCGAAACATCTGTTCTGCTTGTTTGATAATCACAAGTAGTAATCGGAAAACAGTGAATACGATCGCTTTCATTGCGTACATATATTTGTATGTATGTTTGTATATATAATTAACACAAATAATTGTGTCAATTATTAATTTTGCCCTAAAAAAAATGAAATAGAAAAATTTGAAAAATTTTGAAAAATCATTTACTTTCCATAAGTTTCTAGAGAATTAATTAATAGACACAAGGATCTTTTTTTTTCTTGAGTTTGCCGTTTAAGTAGCAAAACAAGAAACAGATCTTAAATAGCTCCAATATGAAAAGACAAAAATTATAAGAACAACACAGCAATAACAAACAAAAGAGACGATTCCCTAAAGCCATTGTGTATTATACTGAAACTAAAAATTGCTTTATTGTGAGGAACGTTAAATAGACGAATAACCTCAACCTTCTTCATTGGCAGTCATGGCAATAGCATGTGACACTTGAGGGCAAAACGGATTCGTATATTGTCAAAAGCATAACGTATATATTTATGTATGAATGCATCTGTGTCTCTGAGAGTATATGTTCATATTTATGTGTATATGTCTATGTGTGCGCGTAAATTGAAGACCTGAAACAGTTTCATTTTATTTAAGTACGTACGTTCGTATTGATAGGTTGGTTGACTTTCATGTGGAAGCGACTGCCACGACAATAAATACAGCAACGACAATAGCAATATTAACAAACAGCAACACCAACTGTAGACCTTTGATCAGTGGATAAAGTGACTAAATCCAAACAAATAACAGAAGCAGCACAACAATATCACCGACACACAAATGCAGCTGAATTGAATTGAAATGAAACAACCAACAACTGAATATCGAGGATATAACAAACACAACGCCATTAACAACACATATCAACATATAATAAAAGTGGCAGCAGCTTAAGCAACGGCCAACAAATAGCAGAACAGCAGTTGCTGGCGATGGTCATGCGGCGCCAGTTGTGTCATATTTTTGTGGAATGTGCTGTTTGCTTATTGCTTGTTGTTGGCGTTACTCTTTTTGTTCGCTACACCCAATGCTAAAGTCATGCCATTCTATACTTCACCCTTTTCTTGCCTTTCCTTCGCCTTGCGTTGTCTTGACTTACCACTTAGGCAACCAGCCGGCTGACCAGCTACGATTGCCTTTTTAACCATCCACTATATGCATGCATATGTATGGATACATGTTTATTCTCATAACAAGACACAAAATACTTGGCAATTTCAGCAAAATAAAAACAAGACAAAAAAAAAACCAAAAACGAAAATAAATGAAAATAAAGTGGAAACAATAACAGCAAAGCCAGCAACAACAAAGCCAACAACCATGAGGCAGTCGAGTCGAAGCAGAAAAAAGCAAAAAAAAAAAATACCGAATGCATAAAAAAAGCAGAAGTTACATTAAGCCACTTCAAGCCATTTGCTTGCTTGAGAATCAACGAGACTACGTTTGTTTTAAATACCACTACCAGTACCACCACCATTGACTTGCACCGCAAATCGACCCAACGCAGACCTACTCACTGTCCAGCATCATCTGTGCCATGCAAACAAGCAGTGGGCGCATTTGTAAAAGTTTCTCAAGCGTTTACAACTTTTTTGCTACAAAACCGAAAGTATATTAACCGCTTCACAACGATTATGCGGTATTGGTCGTTAGGTTAACGCAAAAAGTTAAATAAAACGCTGGAAATTCATACAATCATTAGATTCTTTTCCTTTTTCGAAGTACCTTTTCAGCAACGAGAAAACAATGCTTACATTTTAAGAATTACTTGCGTCCAATATTACCAAGTTTTAAACTTTCGGTATAAACTTCTTGAAAAGGTTATTCTAAAATATCATAAGTTCAAGGGCGTTAAATGTGTCGACGATAATCGTAGCTAAGTTTCTTCTTCTTTCTTTTTTATTTTCGCATTTTGCATTTCAGTTAATTTTCATATTTTTCACGAGTAAATCGCACGCACTCATACACACAAACAAGTGCTGCAATGCTTGAATCGCTGGTAATGTTCTTTGCCTGATGCTGGCATTGCTATCATCTAAAAGCAGACTGTTTCACCAACCGCACGAGGAGGAATGCGGTTTAGCATTGTGCTGCTTCTGCATTAGAACGGTGCGATGTGGCGGTATTTCTCTTACAAAAGAATCAACAATCAGCATGAGCTAAAGCAAAAGCATCGTTATCATCGTGGTCGTCATCATCTTTATTGCCATCATCTGCATTCAGCCAATGATTACGAAAAAAAAAAAAAAAACACAAACAACAACAACAAGAACAACTATGTTCTCTACTATACAAGAACTATTGCCGCTATACACTCCAAGGGCCCCGCCGTCTATGGCAATACATTGAACTGCTGCACAATTGTTGCAGCATAATTTGTGTATGATGGTTGTGGGTCTTCTTCAAAGGGTTTTCGTTTTTTATTTGTTAACGTTATTTTTTTTTTCATTTTTGCTGTAAACAAATGTAATATTTTCAATTTTTTTTTTATGGAAATTTTTTATTTTTCCTTTCATTTCAAATACGAAAAATTAGAAAATATCTCGATATAAGTTGTTTCGTTTCTAAACGTGTAAACTACACTTGTATTTACAGGTGCGCAGATATATTGAATAGCGTTTAGATATAAAAAAATAACATAAAAAAAATTATATGTTTTTTGATATCTATCAGCTAATTATTGTTGTTGTTTTTACTTTGTTTGTCGTATGCTCTGTAGGCATAAGCCTCCAAAGAAAAATAAACAAAATATACAAAAAGATTCCTATACTTAAGCCTTCGAATAGTTACACAGCATTATTTAGGCGAAACGGCTACTTAACGTAGCCCTATCGTATCTGATCTGTTGACGTAGCGACGTAAATATTAAATCGATAATTTTAGATTTTTAATTTGTAAACTTGCACGATTTGTACGTCTCTTTTGAGAACGTGATTGATTACGGTCTACTGTCCTGTGGTATTGAAAATCCCATCTCGATTGAACGGATGCACTGTCCAGTTCCAGTTCATTGACACACTTATAAGAATTTATTAGGATTTTAGAAGATAGAATGTTGAATCAAAATATAATTTACGCTTTTCTCGAAGTCATATTATTTTGACTATTGGAGGCTTCCGTAGTCAATATATGTGTATCATAAAAAGAATTTTCTAAAAAAAAAAAGAACAAAACTTCAGTCTCACGTAAAAGATTTCGCAGACGATTGGTAAATAGAACTTATAAGACATTTTTCGAATAATATCAATTTTAGCGTAAAAAATTCTTCCAATTCCGAAAAGGAAAAAAGACCCGCTAAATAAATTTAAAAATGGCATCGTCTGTTCAAATCGAAATGTGGTTGATGGACGAAAAAAAACATAATATTTTTCGAAACTTGCAATTCACTTTTTTTCGTATTGACCTTTTTGGTTCTTAAAATTAACTTGGACTTTCCGCTGATATTCTATTAAAATCAGTAGATCACAAAGGTTTTTCTAAAAAAGTTCTAATAGTAACATCAATGAACAGCCACATATGCAGACATAACTGAAATAACTTTTCTGTTCGCGCTGATTATTGGTATGGGCAGATTAAGTGTAATAAAGAGGGAACCAAACTATAGCAAAGAGATGGGCAGGATTAGATACAAAAACAAAATTTAAAATTGAGTTCGTTTTCCAGTTTAATGTTTGCAAATGTCATTCCAATAGATAGATTGACAAGCGAATATGGCTAAATAGATTTTACCATTTGTGCTAATCACAAATACATTTCTGGGCACGTAAATGCGATTTAAAGGTGCGAAACACACACGAGAAATAGGAAAGTTCTTTAGGAACAGATAGTGTATAAAATTATTATATATAAGCACGACTTTTAAATAAGATATTCTTTGATTTCGATTATCTTGTGTGTTGAATTAATTAATGTATTCGAATTTATATCTGCGATACAAGTTTTCGCCGAAATTCTTTTATAAAATAATAATTTCATATAGAAAACCATGTTTTCTTGATACCCGGGCAAAGATATTTTTACACATTTTTGTCCAATCCTTACTTCAACGAGAAGCCATAATAAAGAATTAAGATCCGAACTTTTTGAATTTTCTAACTTTTTAATATTTTCTTACGACAACAAATAATATGTAACATAATCTTTACAGAAAAATTTACTGGGGTAAAGTTGAAGGTACTTACTGCTTGTCATTGCAATAGACCTATTAATTTTTCAAGAACATCTATTTAGCGAATGGTATGAACTGTAGGAACTGACAGACAGTAGATCCTATTCAAATTGGACGGAAGCAGCTTCCTTCCTTATCTATCTATAAATTTCTTTCACAATTTTTCTAGAAGAAATGTGTATCCCTGCATCCTTTGACGAACAACAGCTTTGGCAACAAAAGCAACAGATTTTCTTGGCTGTTAGTTTGCCTGTTTGCGTACTAATTTAATTGCGTTATGCACTCTTTTTCTACGTCGCTTTAATAATATCCAACTATTTCAGGACCTTTTCGTTTCCTTCTTCATGCAAATTAATTTAGAATCGACCTTTGTAGTAAGAGGCGGTTCTATTTTAAGATCTCCTGGATGTTACTTACTTACGTACAAACGTAATGACTGGCGACGTAGGGTATAAAAAACTGTATTTTAAAATAAAATTGAATTTTTTTTTATTTCAAAACATTTAACAAATGTTTGTTTTGATGCGTCTTATTAATTGTGTTCTATTTATGCGTAGAACACCTGTATAGAACAATTACTTATATTTGCAAAATTTTCGGTTGCTTTTCAAAATATTCCTTCCAATGTGATTAATTGAGATTTCAAATCCAATTTTTATAGCACCTTTCCACTTCGTGTCAGGTATCAGCACAATCTACTTTTTAGTTGCATCGATTTATATTTGCTGAGTTGAGGTTCGATGGTTACTTTATTTGCTGCAAAAACTTTCGAACACGAACGGCTTGTCTTGAGTTTCGTATGGCTTTAGAACACCGCAACAGCGACGACGTTTTGCTTTCGGGATCATAGGCATAAACTGGCAACGTTGTATTCGCTTTTCGAACGTAAATACTTCATATTTTTTTCATGTTCTTAATCAATTTAGCCGTTGTCCTTGAAATAGAAAGTTTGATTCAAAGTATATAATTACAGATCACAGTTAGAGTAAGAATTGTAAGAATATTACTCCCGCAACAAGTACATTTATTTGGTTTTTATTTATAATATTAATTCAAAACTTAGACTAAACACTTGTTAGAACTACTGAAAGTATTACTGTAAGATAGGGTCTGAGTTGATATATTTTTTTTAAGCGAGAGAAAGAGAGAGACAGAGAAATTTGGAATAAACGTTTTCTGGAACGATCAAAGCAATCATTGTTACAATTTTTCAAATCAGTCAACTGATTATCCTCGAGTTGGTGTATGGATTTCTTTTTTACATTTTTTGTCAAATTATAATTGTTTACAAGATTTTCTGAATTGTTTTGTTTGACGATCCTATTTAACCAAGCGTTGAACAATATGTACCATAATTGATTTGGTTCGAACGTCTTTATATAAACTCGACAGTGAACGATTTGTAAAAAGTAATTCGTTAAATTCCCTTCTATGCGAAATCGTCACGATCTGGATTATACGTTTTCTTAGGACTAAATTAATTTCATATTTTGAAATTTAATAAATATTGAAGAAGAAAAGAGCAAATGCCCTAATATGTGGTAAAAGATGACGAAACGTTCTCTATCAATTGAATTCAATAAAAGAAAACAGTGAAAGTACAGACACAAAGAATAGAGGAATACTTCGGCAAACGATAAGCTATTTCCTCATTACGAATTCAATTATATACAATGCGAATAACATATTACCTTTTATCATTCGTGTGTTGTTAACATATAGCTTAACAATTATTAGAGTTGTTTAGGCAAAATAAATAGATTTAAATTTGTATTCGATTACGATAATTTGTTTCTTTTCTTTCTGCAGCCATCATTCTCAATAGACAGCTTACATTACAACCATGCAAGACCGCATAAATGTTGACGAATAATAACGACTAATCCACTTAGCTGATGTTTATTTATGAAATTGTTAAGAATAAAGTTCAATCGATAGAATATTATCAAAGGAGACCAAATTTAATAAGAAAAATTATTTAAATGTTAAAATGTTTAGATGTATGTCTAATAAACTACCAAAATGTAAGGATTTTCTAAAACTGAAACAGTTTTTAATTATAGAATCGGTTGCTAAGATCTTCTAATGATCTTATTTCTTTTGAATTCCTCTAAGTGTTTAACATATGGTGTAATAATAAAACCTTACATAACAACATATTACCGTCAGACAACCCAAGCAATTCCTAATAAACAAACAATAAAATAATTTTCATTCATAAAAATTTCATAAAAAAGGAGGTGTGATTGCTTTTACCCGTAGACACATACTCATGTATATACATGTGTATATATAAATATGTTTATATATACATATATATATATATATATATATATATATATATATATATATATATATATGTGTGTGTGTGTGTGTGTGTGTGTGTGTTTGTGTACATATATATATGCATACAAACGAAAACTCAAAATCTCATTGCAATCAACTCAAACCAACCAACCAACTTGTATATCGCCGCGCATAGAGCAATAAAGTATTGACATATACCAAAACCAATACTGAAATGTTAAAAAAAAGAAATAAAAAGCAACGAAAGAAAAAAATGTTTAATATGCTTTCTATGTAAGGCGCCAATTAACTCATCTCACCAACAACGTCAATATTAACGTTCAAACGACGAAAATCTTAGATATGTACGTTCGCTTGAGTCATTCATGCCAAACCAATCCCCATTCAATGCTTCAAACATGTTTGAAGTCTTAACAATTGTTGACTTGTTTACACAGTTATAAGCAATATGTTCTTAGTAAGTGAATTGGTTTGAAATGCCTGTCCATTCAAACTAATAGAACCTGAAACTTATGCGTATCTATGTGTATTTGCATCTGTATCTAGATGTTTTTGTGTTAATATCTCCGCTTGTTGGCCGACTGTTTAGTAGCGTAGCTGCTGATTGATATTCTTGTTATCGTTTTGCATGAGTATGCGGTTTGTTAGGTAAGCCGGCCCGTTTGAGGCCTTTAACAGCATTTGCTCTATGTACGCGCGGGTTAAGAGTCTTCAGTCAGTTAACGACTACGATTGCTGACGGGTGTGCATAGCGCGTAAATGTTTATTAATCCACCATTCATTGAAAGCACACATGTTTTCTCTCAACCAATTAGTTGAGGAATACCAAACAATTAAAAATAAACAATAATAAGAAAATATTTCGGAAATGTTAAACGAGTGTGATAAATCTATTTAATTAAAATATATTCAGAGAAAATTATATCACATAAACACAATATAAATAAAGTTAAAAAAGGAAAAAGAAGAAAAAAAAAAACAAACTAAACTAAGTGTATTAATAAAAATTATTGAAAAATATATTACATTGAAAAGGAAAATAAAAAATTTATGATAATATTTTTATTCGAAGTGGTAAATAAAGATTTTCTTAAAAAAAAAAGGAAAAGTGAAAAGTGCACCATTCATTACTTGGATTACCCGCTCATTTTACCGCCACTTGGATTACCTGTTGACCTAACAGTGCAAATCGCAAAACATTTTTGGGATTATTATCATTTGCCATCTTTTTTAAACTAGAACTTCTATTTTATCAATATCAACCTCGCACATAATGGAAGATTTAAAAACGACAAACGCTTCAACGGAAAATCTCTACATACAATTAAATGCTTCCGAATTATCAGCAATTATTATGAAAGGTGAGTAAGTTTAATTATGTTTTTTTTTTCCTTTTTAATTTACACGCTAGTTGTGGAGAATTTTTCAATGATTTAAAATTAATTTTAAATACTTCACTGAAAAGGTCATACTTGAATTAAATAGGATTAAAATGCTTTATTATAAGATTATAAATATTTCCGGTTATTAAGAAAGAGGAAGAGGTTAATACCGTCGGCACATTGAAAATTAATATTTTTGCAATAACGCTTCATACTTTTTTCTTTTGGAAAGAAAAGAGAAATCAGTGTTCTAAACACATGTGACCACTTTACTATTAAAAAGGCGAAGCTTTAGTTCTCTTTCCTACTCTCTCTTTAGCGTTTACTGTAAACTATACAAAGCGATCTGAGCCTTGTTCTCGAAGTGCTGCAGGGTGCCTTATAACAAACAAATAGTAATATGTAATGAGCTACTTTTATATCAAAAGACAACATAATCTAAATAAATATTTGAGTCAAGCTGTCGACAAACTTCTGCTTCAAGTTCAAAATGATTAAATAAAAATATTTTGAAATATTAATTTTTGTAAACTATTTGAAATCTAAGCATCTAACGTATTTATGTTTTACTTTTTCTGCATCTGCATATAGCAGTTCTAAGTACGAACACTTTAAGTTCTTCTTGGTTTGCCTTTGAGAACTGTGCTTCTGTCTCCGCTGTGCGTCAAGTGCAATAAGCAAACGGAACTGCACAAAGCTTGTGGTAAATGTGATACAAATTTCCTTTTTTTTCATTATTTGCAATAGTGGTTACTTTCACTCTAAACTTTTTTAAAAGTTTCATTATTTGATTCTAATGAAGATTAAAAAAAACATGTGAAGCAAATTTCACACATAAATCTATAGATAGATTGATGGTGTATATACACCGAAAGATATATTCCGAGATCACGCTTGTTGTTTCAAGTAGATTTACGATCATCATTTTGTATTTTCAATCTTGCAACTAAACTAAAAAGAAGTTTCATTTATCCTTGTCGAATTTTTCGCTTTTATAAATTTTGAAATTAGGTGGACTAAGAGAACGGGTGGACATAGCTAGATCGATTTGAATCATAATTTGAAAAAATATGCGTTTCTCGTTTTAATCATCTAAATCATAAGCTTATTAATTCCATACTTTGCGACGGCAGATGTAAAAAAAAAGCATTTGAGCGGATATGAACGCTTTAATTTGATTTTGTGAGCAATTTCCGATATCAATTTCATTTATTCGTACACTTTTAAAAACTGAAAAGTTAGATCAGATTCATTAGATTTGAACTAATTTTGGTAAAATACATTAATTTTATGATTTTACAATGCATGACGATTCGAAAGCTTGACTAAAGTCTGAGTCTAGACATCACATAAAAAAAAATCCGTTAAACACTATCTAATTTTCAACATTTCTTACAACATAAAGTATGTAGAAGTAGTCTATGGTTTGCACGACAAAAATTAATGATTTTACCAGAAATATGTTCTCTAAAAAATTTTATTTCTTGAGCTCTTATTTTTACGATTATATTGCTTTCATTTGGAAATCTTATCTGTAGGAAGTGATTACTTAGAGAAATGCCGAATTTTTAATTCTTACTTTTTTCACTTTAAGAAGTGGAATAAAAACCTGTAGTTTGAAGATTTGTGAAAAAAGATAATTATGTTAGAAAACCAACATATTACCCTAAAGTGTTTTTTCGACTGTTGTAATGGAAATCACTACTTTACTACACAATTGTCCTCCTTCATTTGGTGAAAATAGATTCAAAAAAGTGTTCTTCTACAACGAACCTTATATGTATTGTGAATAATTACTATAGTTAGACATGGAGCAGAAATTAGTAGTTTTATGTTGTAATAGATAAATAGGCAACTCCTTCAATACATAGATACTAGAATCACTATACACTGATTCGGCAGCAGAGTAAATTCTGTGTAAGTTGTATTGCTGTATTCATATATATGCACCACATATGAGGAAAGACAGGTACAGATATAGTCGCTTCTCTTGCTGCCAGGTCTTCCATTCTTCGAAACTAGGTGCAAGAAGTTAGAAAATGTGGGACTTTAGTAAGAACTAAAGTATAAGATCGTTATAAAAAATGAAAAATTTGTTATTATAGTTTGAGATTATTTTATACGGATCGTTAACCGTATTATACATCTTATTATCTCATGAAAAATATGAAATAAGATAAGCTTAGCCGACAAATGATTTAAATTTATTAAATATATAATTATTAATAAATATTTATTTATATACTTAAAGGGATAAGAATTTTAATTTTATTTTTCTATTTGTTTAATTACACACATATTTACGCATTCAATGTATACAAAGTATACAAAAAATGTACTTTTATTTCTATTAAGAAAAATTAAAACATCTGTCTTTAGCTAAGAAAACAGAAAAAAGGCTCATACGAGTAATCGCGCATATAAAGCAAGAAAAACGAAAAAAAAAACCCAAACGCTAATTGCAAATAAAATTATTTGTTTTTAAAAACAAAAGAAAAAAAATCGATAATAAAATTTGCAATATATATATATATAAAAAACTTGGAAATTCACATTTTTTGTTGTTGTTGTTTTATAATAACAATATATTTGAAAGAGACTTCAATATGAATTTAGATGAAAAAACAAAACCATGGACATCTGTTTGCTGTTTGCTGTTTGCTAAACGAGAAAATATATTTAACTTTATTTATATTTCAATATGTTACATTGAAAAAGAAAACAGCTGTATATTTACAGGTAAAATCTATTATTAAAATAATATTTGAAATATTATTTTTATACCCACCACCCAATGATGAGGGTCTGTATCAGCTTTGTTATTACATTTGCGAGGTTCAGAAGTATAAAGCAAAAACTTAAACTTAATTTTAATTATTATTAGGAATCCATAAAATCTTTTTGACAAATATATACGATAGTTATTTGCGAAAACATCTTCAATCATCTCCAATCGTCTCCATTCAGTCTTCATTTACTTAAAACAAAACTAGTAATGGTTACATATCTACCTTAAGGGGTGGGTATCCAAGATTCGCTTTAAAGTCGATATAAGCTGTTTACTCATTTTTTTTTTTTTTTTTTGGAGATTGTACAACAAATCGTCATCAAGCGAATGAAATTATTTTTAAACAAAATTGACTTAAATTAAAATTGACACAAATATTAAAATATTCTCAGATCTCAGAAGAAGAAAAAAAACTGACCTTTAAAAGTTTAAATACCTTAACACAGTTTCAAAGAAAAAAAAAACAAAATACTTTAGAAAAAAATTATTTTACAAAAAAAATTTCATTATTCGTACACACAATTCATTATAAATAAATCTCAATTCAAACCAAGTTTTTTTTTTATTTTGCACAATTTTTGCGTTGCTTTTGTAACTCGAGAACGCAATACATAGCAAAATTATCATTATATGAAATATTGTGTATCGCTCACTATGTACCCCAAAAAAAGTCAAGTGTTAAAATACCTATTTCAGCGTCTCTCCGGCCATCGAAAAAAAAAACAAGCTGTGTTGAAAAACTGTCAACAGGTGCCAATATTAAATACAAAGCAAGACAAAAAGTGCAAAAGTAAATAAAGGCAATAAAGAGAAATTGAAAACCAAAACTAGAAAGAAAGGTTTCTTGTTATAATTAATGTGAACACACATATATATATATATATATATTTGTATATATGTATGTGTACATGTTTTGGGGTTTTTGAGCTTCGAGAAATTCGATATTTTTTATGTGGATTTTTTAGTGCATTTTTAATATTCATACATATATCCCAACGCATATACGTACGTACATATATAGATACAGATTATATAGATACTTTTTATGGTTAGTAATTAAAAAATGAAAACAAGTTTTCGATTAAAAAACATTAAAAAAAAAAAATAATAAAAGTTCTATATATGAAGGCAAAAACTGAAACACGAAAGATGCCAAATTTTTATTAAAAAATCGAATTTTTATTGTGACTTTTCAACATACCAAGAAATTAAGCATAACGCAACAAAACTTAGAATGCATGATATTTTTTTCATAAAATAATTTGCTGCAAGTAATTCATAAATAATCTCGGGTCCTGTGTAAAGAGTATCCGTAATATTTAAATAAAAAGTTTTATTCAACAAAAAATTTATTTTATCAATTTCATACCATGCTTCCTGCCTCAGTCTGTTGAGTTAGTTTTTTTTAATTGATTGATCTAAATATTACAGGTTTTTTTATAGATTAGGCATTCTACTTCACAGTCCAGAAGGGGACAGTTCAAATGTGAACCAAATGAACTTTCGTTTCGTCCGAAAATATGGATTATCTTTCATAAAAAATTTGTTATGAATGTCAAAGTGTTCAATTTAAATTTAATTTAATTTAAATTTTTTTGTTAATAGTAAATGGTCTTCGGGCGGCTCATAGGTACAATCAAGGATTCGATAGTAATTTTTCATTTGCTTGAGTAGTAATTGAGTGAAATTGTTTCATATTATTGTGCTAACGAGGAGTTGACATACCAATATGTCACAATCCACGGTTCTTTATTAAAATTATATGGAACCGCAAGGAAAAGGTTTGCAGTAATAAAAAAATACACCTTATGAAACTACAAAAAAACGAAGTATATAGAAATCAACTCATTTCAAAAATGCTATGCATGTTTGGTATATTTACAGAAAACTTTTGGTCATAACTTTTTACTTTTTCTTCTTTTCTTTTGTACTTGTAAAAGCCCAAAGACCAATCCGTGACATATAACTCACATTCCTTCATACTCTTAAATGATCATTTAGCAAATTTCGTCGTTCCTTGTTGATATGATGGATGAATATCTCTTGCTGAGATACAGTATTGTGAGATGCTAATTGAAGACCTTATTGCAGTAGAAAAAAGATTTCAAAATTACTTGAGTAGAGAAAAGAAACTTACTCTTGCATAGTTAGCATCGTATCTCATTCAGCTTTGCTAAATTCTCGGTCGGGTTTTATCGGGAAGATATACTTTTCCTTTACAATTAATTATTCCAATTAGGTCTTGATCTATTTCGGGTAATGATGTCTTTCAAATTCTCTTCTAAAATCGTCTTTAAATGTTAGTGATAGTAATAGGTTCGAGAGTAGTATTATGCTTTTAAAACCACTACATTCCAACGCCGGTGAATATATATTTTTTGTTAGATGTTATTGGAATTACTTAGATCATCGATTAAAAACAAAACCACATTGAGTAGAAAGCAGAAGTTCTTTCCTACTTGGCCATGATACCTATTAAGTGTTAGAACATAAAATCATTAAGCTTTTATAATCAAATTATGCAGGATTAGACAGTCTTAAGTAATAGATGATGGATGAATGATTTTAAATTACATAAATCAATTGAATGTTTTCGTAAATACCCTAATTGTTATCAGTCTCTATTATGACTATTCCTTGAATGTATGTAAATAAGGGATGTTTAATGATTCTAATAAGGCCTCGCTTCGCTATGATGACTGTTCTCCGCCTTCATTGTACCGTACACGTAATGTTGGAAAATTTCATTTAAAATTTTATACATTTTCCTCAGAACATTTTTAAGAATTTAGAAAAAAAATAATAGAATTAAAAATAAACAATAAATAAATATAAATTTTCCATATATAGTTTTTTTTTTATATAAACGAGCCTAAGTCAGCAAAATTTTAACTTTAACTGAGCGCAAAAATTAATTTTACCAACAATCGAAATTGCGAGAAAAAGCAAGCAAGCAAGCAAGCGAACCAACCATTCATGTTTTATATACCATTTGCTATACGATTTAGATATTGTGGGTGTTTTTTGGAAAATGTAACTAAATGTACGATTCAGTATCCATACAAAACATATGGCGACCAAAAATTCATAGAAAACTTCCAACCAATACTGAAAGTATTTGTACAAAGATACTCTCGCATAACGCTTACATAAGTGAAAACAAATATTGAAATACTCGTAACAGTTGAAAATAGAACAGACACACTAAAGTATTCTCTGTTTGGAATTCTCTGTATGTACTTAAATACATGGAAAGATGAAAGCTTACAAGGCGACAATAAATACAAATGAAATAAAAATTTAGCAAAAAAAAAAATTACAAAAAATAAAAAATAGGAAACGAAAAATTTGTTCAATCTCTCTGGGTAGATTGATGGCCAAAAGAGGGAGGAGAGAAGATGAAGCAATAAAAAGAAAAAGAAGTTTACTACTCTGCATGGGAACAACTGTGTCAGTTTTCGTTGTCTGCCTGCTTTCTTGTTTGCTTGTTTGCTGCCTGGCTGCAGTACAAACACACGCAATACAAATAAAAACAGAGATGACACAGCTGTGTGTGTCATAAATGTGGGTTTTAGTGCACATACAACATAGACATATTCAAAGCGCAAACAAATAAACCAAGCAACAAGAAGAGTAAGATGGGTGGTTGGGTCGTCTATAATACCGTATACGTATATAAGTAAACGCACACTTATTGTTGGATCTACCCAATATATCCTTTACCCTTAGAGGCCATGTGGCGCCGTTAATATAAAATTTTTTTCCATTTTAAATGCTGTTCGTGTTTTCTTTTGTTTTTTTTTTTTCGTTTTTTTTTCTTTATGCAGAAAACTGTAAGTTGTTAAACAAATGAAATGGAAATGTTACACACATTTCATATCACTCCGTGCAAACAATAGAAATCATGATACATTTTGTACAATTTGTAATAGAACAGTAACTCTAGTAACAGCAATGACAATAATAGCAACAAATCCATAAATCTTATGATCGTTATTATCTGCAAGTTTATCATCATCATTATCATCATCATCAACATCATCATCATCATCATTATCGTGACCGTTACTATTGAATGGTTTGAATGAAAATAAAGTAAAAAGAATATTTTAAGTGTATTCGAAGAGAGTATGCAATACGTTCACTACTACTACTACTGTTAACATTTAATACATATCATGTCGCCCAAAACTAATACATGCATAGTATGCAAAGCTTGTAAGCATACAAGACAATGTAGAGTTACTTTTTCATTTTTATGACAAGTGTTTGTACACTTTAATGTTAAGCATGTATAATACTAATAAAGAAGGGGTCTGTTCTGAGGGTGCATGAATTTTGTAATGCCCAGCATCTGTGTAAACACAAGTTTTTTTTTTCTTTTTTTATAGCATTCATGACAAAATATATGTTTTGCGGTACAAAATACAAATCATTGGGGAAATGTGGCTTAAGTGGCGTACGTATTATAGTATAGTAGGTCTGTGTGCGACGCATACAAACATTTCGTTATAAATAAATAATGATTAATATTGAAAAATATAATTCTTTAAAAATAATAAAATAAACATCTGAGCTTTCTATTAAAGCAGAAACGTTTTGAGATAATTGCGTGCTTAACAAAATTTATCTTTAATAAATCAAACAATAGCTCTAGAACGAACCATCGATGATTGCCTATTATCGATGATTTAATTTATTTCGCATTTAGAACTCAATTATGGCGAATTTTAAATGTGGAACTTAAGACCAGCATTTGCAAAGGATTATAAGTTAGAGTTCAAACTTTTTGTTAAATTTTGTAGTCCAACAAAATACATTTAATAGATAAAAGCGTTGTTTGCTTTGCTTTGAAGAATAACTAAAAAAAATTATATCTGGTTTGCATGTATACTTATAACCTGAGGTAAATATGTATTATATATGAAGAAATCGGTCAGTATGTTATTAGATGTAGATATATCAACAAAGGTTTTGCAGTGGTTTCGATAAATATTTTTGCTCCATTATTATTGTTTATTATTCGTTAGCTAATGGCAAATAAGTTTAATATTTTTTTCCAATCTTTTAACTGCTGTGAGCATGAATTGCTTAACATATTTTATAGTCAATTGTAAGCTTTGTTTTCTTTAGGTTTACCATTTACAGGACTCCCATAATCGATAGAAAAGCAGAAAGAAGCGACCGAGGACTTGATTAAATACTATAATATTAATAATATTAATAATAATAAGTATTAAATACTATATATATACTAATTTTTAAACGTAATAATATTCGGCTTCATACGTCGAAACTTGCTTTGGAAACGCTAACAACAATGAACTGGAATGTGATGCTTTCCCCGTTGTAATCGTTAATAGACTTAAACCCTACGCTTCTGGTTCATCTACGTATTAATTGCGTATAATAATCCAATTCGTCTTCTTCTTATATTCTTCTTATTGTCGTCTTCTCCTGGTGTTCTTCCTCTTGTCTTCTTCTTATTGGCTTCTTCTTTGTGTCTTCTTTTTCTTGTCTTCTTCTTCTTGTTTTCTTCCTCCCTTCTTCGTCTTCTTCTTGTCTTCTTGTTCTTATCTTTTTCTCCTTCTTGTCGTCTTGTTCTTGTCCTCTGCTTATTGCTTTCCTCCTGTTGTCTTTTTCTTCTTGTCTCCTTTTTCTTGTCTTCTTTTTCTTGTCTTCTTCTTCTTGTCTTCTTCCTCCCGTCTTCTTCTTCTTGTCTTCTTCTTCTTATTGTCTCATTGTCCGTCCGTTTCTTCACGTCGATATTCAAAATATGATTCCTCTGGATAACCTCAAAAAACCGTTTGCCCTCTCTTTATGCAATTCATATTTTACTTGAAAATCAGCAAAGTATCTATAGAGTTTTAGATGCTTTAAATAATATACCTCGTGCTACTTATTTTCTAAGTTAACCTTAAATTTTAATTTTATATCGATAGGAAGTTATTCAGATCTCTCTAAGACTAATATAAAACTCCTTGTTAAGGGAAAATTTTTCCTAAAGTTCATAATAAATGTGCGAAGCTGCATAATAATGTGTAGAAAGAAGAAATCTAGAGTATTAAAAAAAATAAAATACTTTCACAAAAACGAACGAAGTGTAGTATTACAGGAAAAGTGTAACCTTATGGCTGCAAAGGTTTCTATTAATTACTAATAAAAATATGTGTACGTATGTAAGCTGTTAGTAATATGTGTGAACATCTAATACGTCAATAGTCATGAGTTAATTAATAATAGAATTAAATGTTTTAAGTCGAAATTGTAATTTGTTTCGCAGTTTCTCAGCTGAAATCGTTCTAACTATTAATCGATACGTAATACAATTTTGTTGTGCTTTCAAAATTTCATTCACAAATTCTCGGCTGATAAAGCAGCAGCTGTTTTTAAAAAAAAAATCTTTTTGTTCAACTTATTATTATAATCAACGAGTTATGATTTCTGTTTCTAAAAATAATATGTTTTACAAATATTTCGTACATATTGTACGCAAGTAATTGCTTTACATATATCAAAGCGTATTAAACATAACATAACACAACACGCATCGACTGATACACTTTAACCCCAAAGCGAAGACGTAGTAAAAACATAAAACTTAATGTAAAAAAACGAAAGAATAAAATGATAAGAAAAAGAAAAAGGAAAACAAATATATATTTTTTCTTTTTTTTCTTAGTTTTATTGTGTTCAGGTAGTTATTAGAAAGAAAAAGTTGTGTTTTATAAAATGTTACAGAATATTCAACGCTTGCCATCCATCGCTTGTTTAGTGAGAAGAAGATATAAAATATTCGTTTTCATTCAAATGTAATGAAAACAGAAAACCATCTGTTATTCACACTCTTTTTGAATTTTCCCCCAAAAACATCAATTTTCGTTATTAAAGAAAATAAAGAAAAACAACAAAAAAAAAAATAAAGAAAATACAAAAACCAAATACGGTTTATTTTAAAGATCTTTTCTTTCCCCTAATCAGAGAATTGTTGCGCTATTGTGTTTACATAATCCTGCGTGCCTAAGAAATAGCCCTCGATTGTTATCAACCATCGCAAGTAATGTTTAAATTTTCACATAAATTCTTATTGAGAAGAAAAGTTAGAAGAAAAAAAATTGATTTTTTAAGACGTGACTTGATCCCTTACAGGTGTTAGGTACAAATTTATGAAATAAAAAATACATTTTTTTTCGTCTTCTTGTACATTGGAACCTACAATAGTATCAATTAAACAAGTGTTTGCTCTGGGAAAAAATGTCTGATGAAAATATAAAATTAATCTCTTTCGCACCAAAAAAAAAACAAAACATCCTCCTTATGTAATATTATTATAAAAAGTATTTTTTTTTCTTTTCTCTTTAAATGTATTCAGTTTAGGCTTTTAAATTCTTATCTAAAAACCATCTTTTTTATATGAATTTATTAATAACATTTTCATTGATCTTTGTACAATAAGCGAGGGTACAGCAGTGACTCTTAAATTTGGCAAGTTATTCTTATGTCCCATGTGTTAAGTGAATATTACTGGGCATATTATGGCTTAAGGTTAGAAGTTACTAACTCTGAAATATTCCAAAAAAAGGCGAATACTTTTTAATTTTCTTCTTCTGAAATACCCATCAAAAATCCATTGATAAGTATATTTCAGATCAGTCTCAGATTTTGATTCCACATAATTGGATCCGTATGACTAACTACCGTTCGCCGTTAGAATTCTCAGGCAATGTGAAGACATATTTACCGCCCGCTTTCTTAGTTTGTTGTTGTGAAACTGGCGTGATCCGTCAACAAATATATTGACTTTAGATAAAATAATAAGAAATAATGGGAACTGATTAGCGTTTTACCAATCATAGGGGAAGTTGCAAAACTTTCTTGCAATTAATAGAATGCCGAGAATACCGACCATTATACCCATAAGCATCAATATTTTCATCCTTTTTATTCGCTTACGTGTCTTGGCCTAGCGTAAGTGGTTTATAACATTTAACGCAACGAACTTTAATGTTTTTGATTCTTGTCCGAGTGATGTCAATCAAATGAAGGCTTTAGTCGCCGCTGATACATATGTCGGTTAAAACCTGAAATTTGAAAAGTCATGATATCCAAGGTATTTATAAGAGTTTGCATATGCCGCATAACCGCCTTAAAATCTCTCTAATGCTGAATATAAATATCGCAGATCGGCGAGAAAAAAAGAGAAAAAGAGAAATATTCTGTCTCATTTTGTACTCTCGTAAGTTAATAAAACTATCAGTCATGAGTTCAATCAAAACTAAACATTATTAAATGTATATGCATAAAAGAACATCATTTACATGATGCTTAGCGTCGTTTTTATAAAACGCATCATTACAATTCATATGTGTTATGCTAATTTTCTTATGCGTTTCGAAATAAATTGCACTTGGCGCCGTACTCTATTGACAGACTTTAATTGATTTGAAGCAAATCAGTAAAGAACGCCAATAAAATGCTTGAATGGATGCCCTACGTATAAACATATGTTAACATGTAGATGACAATACCGCAATACGTAAAAGGTAATTGAACAATTATTTAGACACAAAATATAAAAGAGTTTAAATAATTTATTCAGAGTCAAAAGAAAACCAACAGACTACAAATTAATAAAGAAAAAGCAAAAAAAAAACCAAAAAAAAAACCGGAAAGAAAAGACAACAAAAAATTCTTGAATTTTAAAAACATCTGTTGGAAAAAGTTCAGACTTTGTAAGCAACAGCAAGAAAAATCAACAACATTTTTACCATTGACATCATAATCAAAAAATCGACACACAACCATAACAAGCGATCTTAAAAAAAAATTATTAATAATCGCTGTGATTGGCAACAACATGATCTCTCATATTCTTTTTTATTTTTATTTATTTTTTGTTTTTTGCTTGTCATTTGTCTTTCCATTTTTACTTAACATTATGCCTAAAAAGAAAAGAAAAAATAATCAAAACTTAATGTGCGTCATTATAATTGTATTTATATGCGAATGATTTAAGATTCGTGTAGTTTCGTTTTTGCTTCCATCACAAAGACGACGCAGCAAATTAATTTCGTGATCTCACTTGTAACAAGAAGAAATACGCATCAACGACTTTTAATAAACTAAAAAAAACAATAAAAAAGTTAGGGATTACCTTAGATACGTCAATTCATTTCTATGCCTTTTCAATTTTCACAACCGGAAGGATTAAAAGAAATAGACGAACCAGGGACCGCTTAAATTTCTTTAAATTCGTCAGATTATACTTAGATGTGGGCCTTTAAACCTCGACAAAGAAGCTAAAAAATCGAGAAGTGAAAATTGCAAAAATACGACAAATTTCGATATACCTTCGTTCAGTACATAAAATTTTCTAAGAAATAATAAAGCTAACGTGATAATGAGAGTTTTTGAAATTCTATTTCCTATAGATTCAACAGTTACGTTTTTTAACATTTGACTTAAATAATTAGGAGTAAAAATATCCACCGAATGAAAAGGCATAAAAGTAGTGAAATTTTTGATTTTTTTATAACGGCTTAATGTAACGCACATTCAAGATTCGTTCTAATTGTCCATATACACTTTTTTCGTAATTGCATTATCAAACAGAAGATTTATTAATATGAAATGTTTCTGTCGTCGATGTTCTTCTCCTTAGAGCATAATGTAATATAGTAACTACACTGCAAGATGCGCTAGTCAAACAAGGTCCAATTATTTGATGGTAGAAAGTATTTACGTATAATTTGGCGTTCAGAACTGAATGCCATATTGGTTGCCCGGTTTATTAACAATTTTTTTTTATGACCAGTTACTCGGGAAAAGTGTTTTATTCGCCTATAAACATAATGGTCGTCAGGAAGAAAGAAGTGGGGAAAGAGGTCTAAACAGTGGCCGTAGACTGAGGGGTATTTGCCCAACTAGTAAAAGTTATGCTTTTACCAATCGAGCATTTACTAATGCTGCGGTTACACACCAATCGTAATTAAAGTAATGGCTATAGCATTGGGAATTGTACTTAACTTGCTAGACGAGTTTTAATGTGCGACTATATGGACGCCTATTTGGGATGTTTTTAGCTTTCACCGTACCCAACTTTATTGTCTGTAAATCTTAATTTTTAACTTGCCTCGCCTTTTTAAACCAGCCTTCGGATATATTCAATTTTTTCAAAATACCCAAAGAAATCTATTTTTAATAAAGATATTAAGATCGATTTCTAATAAAATCTCGACATTAATAAATTCGTATCGTTGTTGTTATTCCCATGTACGGCCATGATATTGCTTTCTTTGTTGATATTTTTACACCTTATCAGCCCAAAGTTATTGGGAGGCCTGTACGTCATTTCACCAGATGTGCACTAATTCGCACGATTGTGAATAGGAGCCGTAGCCATGCGTAAAGTTATCATAAAGCATGAAATATTAATGATTTCGGTTAATTTGCAAAACGAGAAGTTAAAGTGTATCATTATCTAATAAATCTCTTAACTGTTCATGATATATCCCACCCAATGTTTCAAGTTTTCTACAATGCTCTGATGCAAACTCGAATTTGATAGCAACCAAATTCGAAATTTATTATTACTACTATTATTATTTTCATAATTATTTTTATTATAATTAATTATTATTATTATAATTCATGAATTAATTATTATTATGATAATAATAATAATCGAATTTTAAAAATATATTTTTAGTTAAAAAATTGTAATAAAATAATTAAGAAATTTTCGAAAAAGTAACTTTTTTCCATATTATTTAAATAGTTTCATAACGTTAAAGAAAAATGTTTGCATTTATTTTTATGTAAAAGACTTTGCTTTGACTTGAAATCTGTAGGGATATTTATTTTAGCATATCAAGCAATTATCTACAATTCAATATGATTCGATTTAAAGCTAATTGACATTATAACGTACAACCAAATGAACTAAGCCGACAATCTCTTCGAATCGGAATTCAATCTAATGCTCTCCAAATAAATTCTTGTCTACGGCAGTAATAGCTTTCTTTAAAAGGTAACGTTTACTTAGATGACATCTGGAAAATTTCTAACAAAATATTACCATGAAAGGTTGCGATAGGAAATCTCTCTTAGTTTTCAAAGAATGCTTAACCATAAAAAGTCAGCATAAATTGACAGTGATGGGCAAACTGACTGAAATATATTGAATAGAAAAAAAAATCAATGAAAATACCATAAATTGTTATTTTGTTTTGCTTCTTTTTCTTGTTTTTTTTTTTTTATTCATAATCAACTACATCAAAGTAAAAACTTAAATAAAGAAAATTATATAATACAAGTATATATTTAAAAGCCAAATATACATCGGTGTAGTGTTTGACAATCTTGTTAAGACGGACATTTAACAAGTTAATATATTATGTACAATATATTGAGTGGTTTGTTAGTTTATGTGCAAGACCAAAAGAAAAAAATACCATTTACATAGGCCAACAGTATCAACATGAGCTAATTAGTTAAGCGCCATACATAATTAAAATGCATTTAATGTTTTATTATATTATTGACGGTGTTACAAAACTTAAAAAAAAAATAAAAAGGTTTTAAATGTCACTGGTTGTCGTTTTCATATACCTTTGATGCTTATTCGTTGCATGTATAAATGTCTGTTACTATAAATTATTAACTAAAACTATCAGTGTAAGCACAACAGTCATGCGTTTCAATTTCAATTACTCAGATAAGGGCATCGTAAACTATACAAAGTACTGTAATAAATAGCAAACCTTCAGAAAGTCATAATTCATGTATGCATTACATTAATGCGATTGATGTGTTCATTACATTCATTAAATTGACAGATAAATTAAATTTATTCGTCTTTAAAGCCATTTGAGGTTCTTTGACAATCTCTCTATTATCAAATTCAGCATAACTCAATGTGTAGCACTCCTTATTGGCATGAGAAACTGAAAGAATTTAGCTCGATTGTATCGATCAGACAGTACATCAAGCATACTCTCGGGATACTCTCGGACTGTATTTTATTTTATAGATCGAGTACTTGGGCATACATTATCTTCAATCATTTTCAAATGAAATGAATAAAAGTAACATAAACTTCCCATAAACGTTCAACTTCAATGTGGCACAGCAAACAACACTGCACTTGAAATGCTTCAGACAGTAATTTAAAATTGATAGTAAATGTCAACCTGAAACTTCGAACAAATTCTATATATTCAAAGCCATAATGAACATGTTTTTCACAGTACTTCCTAACATTTCATTAACATTTACAGGATTAATTGACAGAAAACTGTCCGATTACTGTTTATTTGCATTAACAATGGGAGTAAGTAGAGTTCGCATGAATATTAATGAAACTTTCTCTTATTTGCCTTATTCATATTCTGCTTCTAAAAGGTTTCATAATTTTCTTTAATTCGAGATACTTTAGAGAACGGCTAAAGAGAATCCTCGTTTATTTACATGCGTCATGCTTTCTGCTTAATCAGTTTACATCGGGATTCTCAAAGGTTGGTTTTCTTTTTTCTCCTTTTTTTTGGAGCTCATGCTTTTTATCTCCTGCGATATGCAATAGATAAAAGTAAAAAACAATTGATTTTACAATTTTAGTTAAATTAACAAATATTTTAAATTTCGTTACATTTTTATAAATAATTTATAAATTAAGCCAGATCTATGAAATTTGACGGGAATAATGATTCGAATTGTTTTGTTTTTAGAGTTACCCGGTCTCCTTTGTAGACTTTAAGTCGAATGTATTTATAAAATCATTAGAGACTACTACAACTATTTCCAAGCAATGATGACTCTATAAACCCAACTTTTCATTCACGTATTAGTTTGGTTAAGAGACTTTTAAAATTTGAATAAATTGTGGCAAAAAGCTATCGCTTAATTCACATAATTTCTTAATTCAAGAAAATAGCTCCATTTTTTTAAAAATACATCTACAATTATTAAGGAAACCTTAAAAAACTGTAAACTTTTACATGTTACTGTCAGTAACTTGTAATCTGCAACACATATTGTTTCAAAATATGACATAATTACCATTACTTGGCTTGGACACTTATTAGTCCCAAGAGGGATATGAACTAAACTATTGAACGAATTAAAAAAAAGCTGAAAAAGTATACAGATACTCGTTCGCTAAGAGTTCGTTGACAGTCCGAGATATGTTTTAAGATAAATTCAAAAGTCTTTCTTGCCTTATGATGCATTTTAATATTTTACGATAGTTTATAGTAAAACTAAATTATAAGCACACAAGAAGAATTTTCTTAGATTTTCGCGAAATTTTCTTAATTTCATTTCATGTTAGTCTTAATTAATCGCTGTTGATATTTTTATTATCGCTAATATTTTCGTTTGCGTGAAATCAATATTTTTAGCAAAAAAAAAGGAAAGAACTAAAGCGATATTTATATATTTTAGCAGCAATTTGCCAACGATAACAATTTACTGTAAAACAGAAGGAGTATAATAAACAACAACTGCAACCAGCTGCAAACGACAATAACCATTAATGCTATTTTTTATGACAAAAACAAAAAACATATACAACACAAAAGGCAAAAAACAATAACAAAATAACAAAACAAGTTAACAGCAGTTGTTGACAAGACATACTCACAGACTCAGCAGCAGAAAAAATAATAGCAATAATAAAAAAAATGACAAAAATGTTTAAACAATAACAAACCACTTTAAGCACAAACGTGTGTGAAACTTGTAACAAATGCCAAATATGCAAAAACAACATCAATGGTACATAAAAAAAAAAATATTTTATTGCTTAATTTACTTAAAGTTGAACAAGTGTTACGACTCCCTCTTCGCTGCTTGCCTATGTACAGATATCGAAATACAATTTCGTATCCAATTTGTTTTCTACGAGTCAGAACGAGATCATTGCTGTAGTAGGACATATCATGTATACGTCCATTTTGTTGTTGTAACGTGAAAAGTGTGTCTACTTCCTTCTCTTATCTTCGTAACAATAGCAATTGTTGAATTGCATTTTTTATAATTATTTTGGAAGTTTTCTAAGAAAGTCGTTTTTTTTACAAGGATTTTTTCAAGCGATAAATTAAGCAATTTTACACGGATTTATTTTAGTTGCTTAGCAATATTCTCCAAGAGGCCTATGGTATAACAGAGTTATGAACAAGTGTTTTATTAAGCGGCCAAAATTCTGCTGAAAATGAAATCTCCGCTTTACTTACTATTTTCAATTAATTCTGTGGGTAATATTTAAATTTATTTACAAATTAAATTATTTTGATTTATATTTAAGTTTTGCCCTATTATCTGAAAAATTTAATTATCAGTTGGAAGTAAACTGGGGGTAGAGAGTACTCTACTTCAATTTGCTTAACCCATATTTAACTTTGTGCAGATGTTTAGAAGAGAACTTCAAAAATGTTACTTTCCAATATTGATTGATTTTCAATCTCTAGCCTTCTAATTCTAAAAATCTCGAAAACAAACAAAAAAGTTAGTCTTAGACTTTGCCACCCATTATCTACTTTCTTTGTCCGAATTTATCATATACACTTTGAATTTTAATTATTGTAAACAAAATGATTCGACATTGAAGCAATTTGAGTAGCTAAAGTCCTGAAAGTGAGTTCAGAAGATCTATTAGTTATGTAATAAATGATATGAAAACGTAACTATTAAAATTGTTACATATTTTTTCATTTGCTTGTCACCTGCTTGTCAATGACAAAGTTAGGAAAAAATTGTTGCTATAAAATCCTAATAACTAGTAATTAAAATATCATAAATGTCATAAAAATGGTCATAAAATCTCTAATTGATTTTATAATTATCGCGATAGAACACTAAACTGTTTATTTCAATATCATGTCGAGATAAGTTGTATTTAACTTACATATATAAAAGTGTATGTAAACGCATAAGCAAATCAATTCACAATTCGCTAGACACTGTAAATGTTAATTGACATTAAAATATTTTCCAGACTTCCTCTCTTGAATTGCCTTCGTTTTAATACTTTGTTTACCCTTATATTTTAAAATTTATTGCATGTATTGTAAGTCACTTAATTAAATATGAAAAAAAATAAGAATATTTTATCTGATTATACTATTATTTTAAATCAAATGCAAAGTTCATTTACATTAATTTTAGATTATTAGTTATTTACTTAGAAAAGCGTATGGAAGTCGCTTTTTAGAGACTCTAGAAATAATCTCAGTTAGTTTAACGAATAATTTTTTGAAAGTTTTAAAGTATTACAATATTATTTTCATGTTCCTTTCTTTACGAGTTCAATGTTATTAAAGATTATTTTTTATTCATTTTTCATTTATAGGATCTCCGCATTCCAATGATCGAGATGCAGGTTTTTGTTCGGGTAGTTCAGAAGGTGGCGATGATTGCTCAATTGATCATCTACGAATGGATCCTAGTAGTCCAACTGATGCTTCCGAGGATTCGGTTGAAGTTAAAGTAATGCCAATTTCTTTGGTTCGAAATAAACGCAAAAGTTCCGAACCTTCTAAAGTAGTATGTGAGCGTAAACAGTTATCTACTGCTCAGTCACATGGTCCATTAAAGAAACGCATACGCTATACCTCCAACACAGATTCAGCTGTTGTATTAACTCCGCCTACCATGACCGTAACCTCACCATCACCCCACTTATGGGATCCTAGTCAAGTGCTACCTCATGAGTTTATGCCAAATCCAGCTCAGGTATTTGTGCGTCATCCCGGTGTTACTACACTGCACAGAGCGCCCGCAGATGTCGTTGAACCACAAGAGCAAGAAGAACCTTTGGCTTTGGTTTTAAGGAAACCCACAGTCAATTCACATACTGGAATTACTACAGAAGAATGTACAAAAACCTCAAAATCTCCTAAATCTCTATCACCCAAGAAACGTTTATCTGCTGCAGCAACAAGAACAGACGATATTTTGAAAACGCCAGAAACGTTCACCGGTATTGCAGCTTTAAGCTCTAGTACTGCTTCCACTTCGAATTCTGTCTATAATGAAAGTGCTCTAGATCCGACTGTTAGCAAAAACTCTTCTACTTCCACAACAAAACCTCAACAGCGCAATTATAAGAATATGACCCGCGAGCGACGTATTGAAGCCAACGCTCGAGAACGTTCACGAGTGCATACAATCTCAGCAGCCTATGAAACTTTAAGGCGATCAGTTCCGTCTTATTCCAGCAATCAAAAACTATCTAAACTCTCCGTACTCAGAGTTGCCTGCTCGTATATTTTAACCTTGTCACGCATGGCCGGACATGATTACAGTAAAGATCAATGTGAACCCTCAATAGCTTCCTGTTTCGATGCAGTTACTGCTACCATACAGACCGAAGGAAAAATACGTAAAAAGAAAGATGAGTAAATGTATCTTGGGCTCAAAGTTCATCAATATGACTTTGTTCGACGCTGTTCCAAACGACTGAACTGCTATTTATAAAAAAAGAAACCTAATAAACTAAGCTTAAAGCTTTTTCCTACTCTCAAGGCTACTTTCTTTTAAAACTTTTTTCATGGCTTTAAAGCATTCGAAGCTTTATGGCCAAGATCAATGCAGTCGTTATTGATAGGCTCATAGCGTTAAAAGTTTCTTAATAACCGATAACAAATACAAACATAATTGTGATGTTGCTTTACTTAAACACAAGAAAGAAAGAAAGAAAACTTACTATGTTTTTTTTTTAAAGAAAAAAAGAAAAACATCTTTAACTACAACTTAAGAAAAAGACAATAATTACTTTGCATGAAAGTATATTTTATGAAAATTGTAAAAACTAAAATTATAAATGACAATAATATATTTAACAGTAACAACAAAAACAACAACACAACACCAACAAATCACCCTTTCTCTCAATTTCTGTGTGTACAAATTTAAAAACAAAAAAAAATAAAATTAAAATTATAAATTTAGCTGAACCTTATTTATAAATTTAAAAAAAAAACTTTAAATTTGATTTAATTGTGAACATTTTGTTTCTTAGTTATTAAGTTGAAGTGCCATAAAAACTGCATAAAAAACAACAAATAAAGTAAGAAAAATCTGACACTTTTACATACAAAAGTACTATTATTGTCAGAAGTTATTATAAAAAAAATCAACCTAAATGCTTTTTATTTACATCGTTCAAATACCAGACTCGTTTTCATTGATATTTTTTTCAGTGACTAAAATGTAACCGGATCCATAATTCGTTTATTGGTGCCGACGGAAGAAAGATGTAAACAGAAGGAAACCTTGTGTTGTCATATTATAAATAGCTTATGTCACTGGATTAATACTATAAAGTTACCTTAAGTATAAGAACATGTGAACATGCGTGATACTTAGAAAGAGAATACTATATACTTCATTGCTTTATCCTCTTTACGTTCTTTAGTTATATCACAGTCCTCTTTCGTGTCATGTCATCCCAACATGCATTCGCTATGTAACAACTTCCGTACCAAGAGAATCAAATTCGGTTCTTCCAAAACTAATAAGAAGCACACAAGTTGTATTCAAAATCGTATCCAAAAATATTCTAATTTTTCTTATGTTTTGTAGATACAGTAGTTCTCAATTTGAAGCAGAAGAAAGTGAAAGGAAGAAAGAAAGAAAATAGCAATCTTAATAAGGAAACAACTGGTGTTTCCCATAATAAAAGGTTTTAAAGTTACGTAAGTTTCCCAATAGTAATCCTAAATTTCAATGCTAGGGACCAACCATGCTCTGGTTGATCAATTGGTTATGGTTGTTCATATTTCATCTTACAGAACTAAATATTAACCAGACAACAGCGTTGAATCATTTGCATAAGAAAGAGCAATTTACTATATAGGTATCATCCAATTTCCGATCGATTTTCCATCTAAACATCTCTTTTGATATGAAATAAAATCGAGCCGTTTTTGAACACACTAGTAATAGGCAAAAAAAGGGGTCATTAATTCAAATCGTGGAGCAAGATGGACAAAGCAGCACAAGCAACGCTAAAATCCGGAGTGGCGCTACGTGAGGTAACAGCTTGTGTTTCGAGAGATAGGACGAAAATCGTACAGAATCTACCGCTGCAAAGTTACCCGACTATTAATTTCACTCAGTACAGCCATCAACTAGTCCGGTTGAAGCATGCAATTGAATTAAAGCGTCCAGAGAAATCCAAGGAAAATCTTGCTCTGCCATAATGGCAACCCTTGAAAAGCTTCACGAGATCTTGTATGGGAAGTTTTCGTGCATTTACTCTATAGCCCGGATCTTCCTCGGTCCGGCAATCATTTCTTTCGTTCTCTGCGTCACACTCTGAACGCTGCGAAGTTGGCCTCAAAAGAGGCATCTGAAAAGCAGTTGATTCAGCTTTTCGGTCAAAAATCCCGGAAGATCAAAAGTGATAGAGAATGCTCATCCTTCCAAACAAATCGCAAATTTTAATAACCTACAGTAATAACATTGAAATAAGAGACGTATATGGTTTTTACGTTACATTTGCATACAAAAAGAGAGAAATGATTACAAGAGACTGCGCAGAAGACTTCATATCTTCTTAAGGAATTTAGCACCGACCAAACAGTTCCTTTTTTGGTTTTCTGAAGCGGTGGACGCCTAAAATCGCTTCATTCGCAAAGTGAATATGTTTCGCGAAATTGAATGAAATTGCAAGTAGTGTTTTGTTTTAAAATCTTTTTTGTTATCACTTAAAAGTTTTGGCACTTTATGGACTTCTATTTTTGTAAAGCTTCATCATAACAATTTTTTGTCGGATTAATAGAGAGATTAATAGAGAGATTAATAGAGAGCTCTTCTGTCATTGGCTATAGGCTTCCTTCCGCCAATCATTGTGTTGCAAAAGTTTAGTACAATTTACAAAAATTATAATTTGCTTAACCTTTCATGAACCTATATGTTCGAAATAAAACACTCATAAACTGCCGAATCTTAATTTCGACATCACTTCTATCTGTAAATGAACATTTTTTATTTTATTATAGCGCTGTCAGCGAACATATGCGTATTCATTAGTTCATTTTATTGTAATAACTACTGTGCAAAGACCTCCAATTCATACACAGTTCATCATTCTTGTGTCTTGTAGACAAATTTAAGGTGCCGCGTTCTTTGAATGAGTTCGGAAAGACTTCAAAATACCCGACATTCAGTTTCTAAAAGTAACAATGGGCACAAAAAACATAAAATTGCCTTGATTAGAGACACACCTAAAAAGGAAAAAGAAAGTTTAGAGAATGCACAAAGAGCCATAAAAATTATATTCAGAAATCTAGAAAAAAGGATTCTAGTTTTATATCGGTCTAAACGAATATTATCATAAATACATTGCTGCACTCTTTTTTAAAATTCATCATAAAAACGCTTCCGGGCAATTGTTGCAATAAAATTATTAATATTAATTATTAAGATGATGAATATCAAAACTCGGTTCAAGGGGGAATAATTTTTTAAATTGTTTTCGATACTAATAGATAGATATATATATCATACTGCCTATCACATCATTAACTTATTCGCTGCTATATAACATTTTTGCATTTAACGAAATACGATGTGTATTGAATTACTAACATCATGTTAAACTTAGCATTCTATTAACATTTAATAGTTAGCATAATAACAATATTTCTTCTGTTGGCACTTGAGGCCAATAAAATCAATTAAACAGGAAAAACGTTTCAATATCTTAGCAATTATCAAAAACATATATCGTGCATTTTTTCAAATGATAAATCACCACATAAGTCATGGGCGTTATGTATATGCATGCTTATAAGATTGCAATGTACACGAAAAGAAGGGGTTCCAAAATGAGATGATAATTGGATTTTTTAGTAAAACCTATTTGTTATCATAATTAACGACAATAATTTTTATATTTATATAAGACAACAGCGATATGAAGGTTATGTGGGTTATAAAATATTTAGGAGGAAAACATTTCTGCATTGATTGTAAATACCTCCATAATAACCACAACGTATTCATATAGTTGCTAAGAAATATCAATATAGTCGCGTTGAATTTCTTCATCTTTTCAATGATCTTGATGACTGATCTTAACGGCTAATATACCTTACTCTATTGTGAGTTTACTAGTCAATCTTACTGTAAGCAATCTCAGGTATTCTAAAATGTCAATTTAACTTAAACTCATCAAAATTTTAAAACGGTGATCTGAATTTAAATATTGATTCATTTTGGGACACCACTTACAAAAGAAATAAAAAATTAACGCAGAACTTGTTCATATTTTGTACGAAGTACGTGCAAATATTTTACTGATCATAACTGATCTGATTCAGTGGAAAACAATTTTTTTTTCATATAACATACTCATGTCACTTAAGCTAACATTTTGTGTAATTAAGTAAAAATATTTTTCTTAAGTGTAAAAAATTTTTTTATCTTATTAATGACTTTAAGTGATTGCGAAAATCTTTAAGTACATCAGCACTGATTGCATATATGAAGTACTAAACGAAACAGGTGTGTTACCAACGGTCTAGTCTGGTTGTAACCAGACTAATTGTAGCTTATCGCACTTGACTAATTATCAGAATGATGACAATTCCAAGCACCCAAATATAAACGGAAGTTCAAACAATAATAAAATGACAATCTTTATGTGTGTGTGCTAACAATAATAAACTAAATTCTATTATAATGATTATCATAGAAAAAAGACGTGTATAAAATTTGTCATTAACTTTGTAATACTTAGTTCGGCCTATAAGAGATCTCAGAGTAATATATTTTATCAATAAAAGATTCTGAACCTGCTGAATATGCCAAGAATCGACCATCGATCATATTTAGAAATATAATATAGTAATAATATAATATAATAATAATAATAATATAAATAAATTCGGTAAACTCGATAATTTTTAATTTTTATTTTTAATTTGACCAGCCGATTTGGAAATATTCCCTGTACGTGAGGGCACGATGGTTAAGAATGATTAGAAGCACAAATCTCCTTCCTTTGAATTTTCAGAAGACGATATAAGACAAACTTGGTAACACTGGATTTTACTGTTTAAAGTGTCGTCAGCAATAATTAACTAATTTATTAGAATTAATCAAACGGATCAAAAGCTGTTCAGTTGCAATCACTGTTCAGGCGGCATATCTGGTTTGAAATCAAATCGTTTGAAGTTTTCAATTCCCACAACTGTGTGTGTGTTATTGTTTTTGTACATTTAATACTAAGTTTTATTAGTTCATAATATTTTAAATAATCTGACGAAGTAGCTGCAAATTTTTTTCAAATTAAACTTTGAATTACAACTATTGCCGTACATCGATATTTAATTATGTTCACAGGTATGGATTTAGTATTTCTAGCGGTTACACCTATCAGCGCATAAGAGAGGAATACATCTATTATTTTTTCCTTTGCTTTCAATACGTAGAAAATTGCACGCAAGATATATAAGGTAGAAATCACGTTGGAGCTTATTTTTTTTTTGGAAAAACATGAAATTATTGTGAAAAAATCATTATAATTTAATTATTTAGAATATTGGTTATCCGCTAATTTCACATTCTTTCAAATGGTAACATATGCTTTGCTTGTCGATGCATGGCTTGTGTTGTGGAGTGGAAAGAACTATGTCTGATAAGGAGGCTTAGTACATCCCAATTCAGTGTTACTAACGCTTGCTTTATAACTTTTGCTATATGTAACCAAACTTTAGTGTACTGACATCACTTCTTATCTTTCTCTTTTGCATATTGCTACCGTACTGCCTTTAATGATCTCCACAACATTTGTTATTGAAAATGGTCCGCAGTGATTACTTCAATTGCTTATGAGAAGCAGCTGATGGTACCCTAAGTTGATTTGATCCCATCTAATGTATTCCACAAATATTCCGTTTTAATACCGATGTTTTGGCACTAAAAATATTATTATAAAAGTTATCCAGACAGACCATTTGTTTTTATAAATTAATTTTAAAGATTTCTCTTAAGAAGAGATTTCACTTAAGAAGAAAACTTCTAAATATTTCTGTTAAATAGAAGACGACTTTATTTCTTTTTATTCATTCTTTTTCCCGTGAATTATGGATATTGAATGCATGCGTATCGAGGTCAATGATGTAATGTGCAACAAATTACACTGTTTATTAATAGGTGGTTTGTACCCTGCAACATGTTGTTATTACCGTTACTATTTTTAATACTATTATTATTAATTATTATTTATGATTATTTAATGCAATTCGATATATTATAATTTTACGTAGTTAACACCTGTTTTTTCTTTTCTATGCAATCGTTCAAAAATAACAAACGGTTCTTGTTTTACGGAATTTTTGCTCGAAGCAATCAATACCAGTAATAAAAAAATTAGTATTTAAATTAAATATCAACTCAATCAAAAATCTGATGTAATCGTACGCAGATATTACCTATAATAAAGTCGCTGTCTTTTTTTTTTTTTTTTTTTTCTTTCTAGAAATATATTTATAGACAGTTTTTCTATTTTTATAATAAACTTTATCTTATGATTTGCCGAGTTGCAATTTCATCAGCATTAGTTCAGAAAATTAATATAAATTAACATAATTATTGCAGTCAAAAATACCAACTTTTAAGAATACAAGCACTCAACATTTTTTATATATGTACTACCGATAAATGGGTTCCTTTCAAATAGGGCTATCTATGCTGTGTATTAAGTAGTAGCGTTCGGGAAAATGTCGCTTGAATTTGATTGGATTTCCTTGCAATATGGAAGTCCAGCTTCATCATTCCTCTGCGAAAGTATGAGTCAAGAAATGATGTAAGTAATTGTAGATATATTGCTAAGCCAAGTGTTCTTTCTAAGATTTTTTAGCGGTTGGTATCTAACAGATTAGGTCAATCGTTGAATTCAGTTCTGTCTCCCACTCAACATGGATTTTTGAACGGAAGGTCTATTTCTGCTAATGCTTTTGAGTTAACGGGTATTGTTTTCCAAGCATTTGCCAAGCACAAGCAAATGGTTGTTATTTATACCGATTTCTCGAAAGCCTTAGATAGAGTTGATCATAATATCTTAATTCTTAAATTAAGACCCTTTGGTTTTTCTGCTTCCCTGGTTTCCTGGTTTCGAGATTATTCTACGGATCGCTCGCAAATCGTTCAATGCATGTCAGGCGTGAAGAATTTTAGTTCTACCTGGTGGTCCCCATGGTAGTCATCTTGGAACTTTCCTCTGCTCACTTTTCTTAAATGATCTTCCGACTTGTATAAAGTCTTCGAAAGGTTTGCTGTTTGCGGTTGACATAAAAATTTTTCAATTTTCAAACAATTTCAATTCAGTTGAAGGTATCATGAGCCTTCAGTCAAACATTAATAATTCGATTTCGTGATGTGAATCAAATGATATGCGTCTGAAAAAGTGTTGCACCCTGTCAGTTTCTTGGACCAATAAGTTACACTGTAAATACTACATTCACAATTATAAACTTGATAATGTTACCAGATCTTGTGACTTGGAAGTTATATTGGGTTCTAAACTGAGTTTTCATTTACAATTTGAATCAGTTCATTTCCATATTTACACAATTTAAAAACTGAAAACGAAAATATTTTAAGCTACGTACGCCACGTCGGACCAAAGAAGAAAACATATAGTTTCGTTTAAGATCAAGTATCAAATATCGTAAAAGACTATACATACATAAAAGAGATGTTTCGATACTTTTTATTTCCATGACTATTTTTGTAGCTGTATGTAGAAGTGATAAGAATCAAAATTAATGCTAATTCAAGTGATTGGAATTTAGTTTAATAACTCGTATATGAATGAAAAAAATCGGAGATTTAAACAGAAGCTCAAAGATTTTCCCTCTCCTAAACGAAATGCTGTTAAATTGAGTAAATTAACATTTTGTACGCATATTTAAAATTTTTTCAAATGATATTAAAATAAAGCGAAGACAGGAGCATCGTGGTAACAAAGAAAGATCATTTAAGCCTTTTCTTAGGGTAGTAACGAGAATCAGTTAGATGTGCTTACTTAATAGAACTCTAGTAGGAACTAAGGCGAATGACTACGTTTTCGCTTTCTGCGTGCAATACGAGTAGGAGTAGTCTCCTCACGATTACTGTGCTATTAGTAATCTCAAGACGCAGGTCGATTTGGTCTTGGTCTGCCACAGTAGTTTTAAGCAATTCTTAGAAAGCAATTACGCGCTCTTATTTACTACCTATTTAATTACTTTTTCTGTCATTCTCATTGTTTGTATTAGTAAAAATACTGTTAAAGTTATTTTGACATGACGTGAAACTGTATCAAATGTTTACAGACCAAAAGCGTAGACAATTCTGTATTTTATATATTCTGTGTGAGCGCTCTGATATCCATTGTGGCTGCGATGCAAAATGACCTGTAAGTTATGTTATATAACTTCTATGAAACAATAATAATTAGCTGAAAAATTTGATTTACATCATCGTGGTTGTTATAGCATTCATTGTATATATAATATGATATTCTGGGTACCCTTAGAAAAAATATCTAATCAGACTTTGAATACAACAGCTAATATAAACAAAATTTGCTTAAAGTTTTCATCCTCCATCAACGTGTTAGAGTACTTACTGGTATGACGCTTTGTAGCTTGAAAAAAGCTGACTGCATTGAGAAGCTTGCCTAATATTTGTTAATGCTGTATAATGTATAATGTAAGTAATTGACTTTAAATGTCCTCTTATGAAAAATTTGTGTATGTTTAAATATCATCAAGTAATCTAAAAAAAAGCTTAATATCAATCTTTGAATTTATACTGACATTTGGGACTAACAGAAGCTGTTTTATTAATAGGCTTAATATTTTCTACATGCACGTCTGCGAACATGTTGTTATACAAATACGTCGGTTGCATATTATTTTATTCATACTGATGTAATTAAATGAGTTTATAACACATTTCTAGGCTATTGATGTTTTTAATGACAATAATAAAAATATGCACAACAAATTTTATGCTAAGCGCTTAATTAAGCACAATATGAAGTTATTTCTCTCATTTCATGCTATCTTTATAAACTTGGGCACGTTCATCAAGTGGAATAGTGTAATATACAAGAGAAAGTGAGCGGGAATGTCTGATTGATTGACGTTTGTACTTTTATAGTCTACTTGTCGGCATAACAATAGAAAACAACTGCTAGTGTATGGAAATTTGATTGAACCGGTTAGATATGCATGAAGAAATTGCATTTACCTTATGCGTCCACACACATTCGATGTTAAAGTTTAAGTATTGACTATACTTGAGGTAAAACATAAGTGTAGAGTATTGTTCAGGTAATAGTGAGACTGGCTAGTAAGTGGATAAGTATTTCTCGTTGTTTTATATTTCATCTCTAGATTCTGGTAAATCAATGTTATTCCTGTGAGGCTCGAAAACTCGACGTAAAATTTCTAAGTCGGTGTAGAACATATTTTTAAATCCTCCAACAATTGCTTAAAATTAGTGGGATATATATCTCATGTATTTGCATTGGGAAATGTACATAAGTGAATGCTGCTTTACCTTGGGGGCACATTGCGTTAAAGGCATGACTGTAAAGAGATATGTTTACATCAGAGTTTATGCCAACTATAGACCCTAAAAATATGTTGTTACTGGCTTATCACGTACCTTTAATTAAACATACTTTTCGCAAAATTTCGAAATCGTAAACTAACAATCAACAAAGTTATATTAACATAGCAGTTCACCTAAAATATAAGCAGCAACTTTTAGACCAGTATCCGCCTAGTTTTAAATTATACTTTTTGTCTATTGAAGGCGTGCTAATGAGCGCATTATTATTATTATTATCTTTATTGTCTCCTTCTTTTGCAATGAAAGGTGTCTTATATCTATATATGCAGAGTTTCATAATTCAAAACATACGCACTTTTGTTGTTGAGTTTTTTACTGGAAGTCATCCAGGAAACGTTTTATAATTCTACAAGTCTGTAGTATTACGATCAACTGCATTTCTTTATAGATTTTAGGACTTAGTCTTAGCTTTTTAAAGTCTTAACTTTTTAACAAGACTTGTAGTTCCTGCTGTTTGGCATCCATATCTGCATTTTGCTTTTTCATAATTTCTAAAACATATTACTTGATCTTGTACAGTAATCGTGAAATCTTCAGATAATCTGCCATTATTTAACCATTGGTTTGAAGCCTCATTGTCAACTGGATTGTGATTTAAAATATTTGGATATTTACCATGTAGTGATGTTTTATTTTTCAGTTGTTGCTTATATCTCGATTATTTTGTTCTTCTTTCAGTTTAAGTGGTGGTTTCAAATCTGCTTGGGCATATGACTTAGAGTATATTAGAATGGTCGACTTCTATATAGAAATACTCTCTAAATGTTATTATCTGGTCTTTCAAAAGATTGTTAATGTCTAATATTCCAAGCATTTTGGTTGGTAAAACAAATTTTTCTATGTCTGATATGATGGTGTTCCCTTCTGATATCTCTTTGCAGATGTTCAATATCAGTATTTGCCCAATTAATTATTCCAAAGAAATAATGCGATACTGAGTCAGCGTATGTTTTGATTGCTTTTATCATACTTCTCTCATTTAATGACGTGCTAATCAATTTTTTAGTCTGTTATTGCATTCTTTATTATTTTTCCTTTAATAAATGCGTGTTTTATTTGTTTTGCTTGTTCAATGTTATTTTCAAAAATTTGTCTCTAATACATCTCCTTCTATTAGCTGAAATTCTTCTTATTATTACCCTTTATGTATTAATAGGGTACGACATTTATCTAAACCAAATTCCATCATATCACTGGAGAACGTTTGTACAGTAGCAATAATATGTTTAAGTTGTACTGTGGTTTGAGCATTATAATTTCAAGTCATCTACGTGTAGCAGACGATATGTGCTTTGTTCACAATTATTTCCAGTTCATTTGGAACTATATTTTGTTAAACAACGGGCTTAAAGTATGTACTTCGAAAATCCCTCGTTATATTTTAATCGGATTTATGAGCACATTAAATATTGTGCTTTTTACAAATAAAGATGTTTATCACTTTTCTTGATTCAAAAATTTCACATGATTCAAAAATTTTATAAATTTATTTTCCATTTTATATACTTGCAGGATCTTTATTAACCAGTCATGTGGCACTGAATCAGAGGCTCTTTTTCAATCTATATTGCCCTGTTTGTTGTATGCCTGACTTACAACGTAATAGTATTTTCAAGATACATTGAGAGTATAGTGTACAGTATAGTATACAACATAGTATACAGTATATAGTATACAGTATAATATACAGCATAGCATACAGTGTAGTGCATAGCGTACAGTATAGTACAAAGTATTGTATACGCAGCATAGTATGCAGTACAGTATACAGTATAGTATGCAATATAGTATATAGTATAGTATGCAGTATAGTATATGAGGTATAGTATATATAACATAATACATACAGTATAGCATGTATTGATTTATTAAGTAATTAAGTTATCATCTTATATATCACTGATAGCCATGTTGTTGGCCTATATTTAACAGAATCTGTAGTTGTCATCGGGCCGTCAGCAAGGACGTACGTCACTCCTTTTTTTGTCAAATAATCGCAGGTTTTCATAGAATTCTCTAATATTAAATTTATCAATTCCGCGATTTTCTTATGCGTACTCTAGTTAAGACTATTTATCCTATTTTTCATAAACCGTGCCTCTTATAACAAAAAACGCATATAAAACGAAAAAATTAAAAAGTTCTGTATAAAAATGTATTATAAAGTGTATAAATGAGAACCTCTTTGTATACTTTTGTAATCAAAGTTTTTGCACAAATTTATGGCGGGTATTCAAAAATTCGGTACAAACTGTCTTTTTGGTTTCTTTTATTAACTAACTGCTCAATCGTTTTGTTAATTAAATGCTAAATTATTCAAATCAATTTTCTCTTGTATAGGTTTGCACGCGTTCGCTTGTTTACTTTTTTAAATAATCTCCGTAGTACTATTTGTAATAATTGTAATATTTATGCACTTTTTTTATTACAAAATTAATCTTGTTGTTGACTCCAAGTTCGTCGACCTATGGCATAACAGCATTAAATTCTCGTTCCACTACAGGTTAATTTTATTCGTAATGTAACAGGTGTCCGATTATTGTCGTTGCATTTGAAATCGTGTGGCTCTGTCGTGGTGGTTATCGCGGTAGCTGTTGTGTTCGCATAGTAAATAAAATTATAAAAAACTTGCAACTAATTATTTAAAAATTATAATCGACATTGATTTATTAAGTGTTACTGCTACTGCTATACTTGCTATTGTTCTTTTTGTTTTCGATTTCAATCACTTTACTTAGGTGTAGCGGTTTTTTTTTTTCAATTTCCAAGAAATATTATATTAACTTAATATGTTACGGGTTAAATTCTATTTACGTTTTATTAAACGAAAGCATTAAAAGTGTATGGCTAATTATATATATATTTTATATAAAACTATAAGTGAAACCATATATGTAAATAACACAACGATCAATAAATTCCGAGACTGATATATATGAATCGCATCTACTACTTTTAGGAAGTGCTGTCTGGAATTTTGGGGATAAGAAATTTTTTTTTCGGATAAAACATCAACTCACTGTTGAGTGCAAGCCCGTTTGGAGTCGTTTGGCAGTAATAAAAAAAATTCATGCGGCTTGTCACAATTTTTGCTTTTTTTTTAGGGTTTAACACGCAGCTCAACGGATGTCCTTTGTACATATGGACATTATGATCGAAACTGGCGAGCATCTTGCCTGCCTAATTTTTCTACACAAAAATTTTGACTGATTGCGTCATTCTTAAAAGAGGCTTAAAATCTTGGATCTTGAAAAAACAAAGTTTCTCTTTCGCAGTTCCAAAACTTATTGATCAATGTATTATAGTTATGACAGATTTATGAAGGCTAATCCTAACATAATTATTTATAAAGTATGGAATTCGTAATAAACTAATTCAGTTAATCTAAATCATTAACTAGCAATTATGGCATTACTTGGAGAATGCAAAGTATAAATTGGCGCCATTAGTACATTCGTTTATAATATGCATTTAAACAGTAACACTTCCGCTTAGCTAGCTTTTCAAGAAAGATAAAAAAACCAGCTTTGTACGACTCTAACAGAAACAAATTTTTTTTATTAGTTTAGTCAGTTTGTCTCAATTGTGCGAAATTTAAATACTATCTAGTGACTCTAAACAAGAACAATTATTCGACATGAAATCGAAATCGTTAGAATCTTTTTATTTATTATATTTAATGTGTTCTCTTATATTTAAGCATAATCTGAAAACCATTTTCAGAACGGTTTTAACATGAAAAAAAAATAAACATTTAAAAGAAGTTTTTAATTGACTATTATTTAATATGTTTTTGCGATACTTATAAATTACAGACATAATGCAAAATGCCTTTGATATATCATACGATTAAATTAATGATTCATCAAATTTTACAACATTCTTCGCAAAATGTTCATAGTAATAATAATGAAAGCTAAGAATGTTTGAGTCTTAAAATAAGTCACATTACGATTTTTTATTGTCATTTCGTGCACAGCAATGAAAAACAACCTGATGCAAATCAAACGATCACATTATTATTTTTTACTTTAAATTTAAGAATGTTATGAAAATTATAAGAGAGAAGCCTAAAGTATAACCTTTGATGGATTTTCACAGGTTAGATCTATTTAGCGAAAAGTAAAATAAAAATAGATCGGTCTATAACTTATAAGAGTTTCATTCCGTTTGCACAAACAGAGCATTATATGCGTATACAGAGGGTACAAGAAGTCTTTAGAATGATATCATCAATTGTATTAAGAACTGTACTCTAATCACTTTGCGTTGTATATTTAGAAATATGATTTCAATCAGAAGCTACAATACACTCAACAGTCACTACTGTCAAATGAAGACCCTTCTTAGTGAAAAGCTATATTGCAGTATTGAGTTTTTCGCCTTACATTTGGGATGACATGAGGTGATCAATCATATTTGTAACGGGCGATCAGCTTAATAGCAAAACAATCGAAACAATAATCGTTATCAGCTCGCAAGTCGTAAACAACGCATTCATAAATATTTTTCAAATTTCTATTTTCTAATGTCGGAATTTGCGAAAAACCAATCAAATGTTTGACTGCAATTGCATGAAAACATGAACGTGTTTACGGAACATATGTATTACACAAATGGGGATTGTGTTGTATTAATTCCACTGCTATGTAACTGACTCATAATCATTTTTCATGTGATTTCTTTTCTTTTGTTATTACAAGCAATGATACTCATGACTGCGCCAAAACAAAAAAAAAACATTTAAATTCAAATTTATACATGTGTGAGGAGATATTTGAATAATTTCACGGCTGACAGTGTTTGTATGATTAAATTTCAATTTCAATTTAATGATATGCTTAAGTGGTATCTACCTTATGTTCATCACTTTGATTTACAGATTATTTTATTATCAGACTTTAGCGTAATATCCATAAACGCAATTAAAATTCAATCAACGTCTTTTCCTAAATATCATTTCTTCAATAGTGACTGCATCCAAATTGTTTCGTATGCGTTCGATATTAATAAACACCCCATATATCAATACAAATTATATGACATTTTTATGTGTGAGAATTTAATCACTCAGAATACGCATCATTCATGAAAAAGTAAGAAAATAAAAATGCAAAAACTTATTGTACACACCACCGAACGATGGGGGTATTTTCGTTTTGTCAATTTATTTGCAAACACCCAGAAGGAGGATTTAGAGAGCTCATAAAGTATATATATTCTTGATCAGCACTAAACTTAGAATCAGTTTAAGCATATCCGTCTATCTGTTTGTCTGTCTTTTCATCGACTTGAAATTTGACAAAAACATTGGAAGCTCTTGCCCGCAAGTTGGTATCAGCGACGTATGACCAATATTATGAAGTATCGAAATTTAGTTTTTTGGTCTTTTCCATAGAATAACGGTAGTGGGTATAAATTATTCGCCCACAACCAAATATCATTTTCTTACTTGTTTTTTATTTTATATTATTATTGTGCGGTTATTGAAAAAGTTGTGGTATATGATATATAAACAAAAGCGTTGACAAGTCAATCAGCAATTTTTGCTATGTTCACATTTTTTACGTCTGTAAATGCTTGAAAACACTCTGTCTTCCGTACTTTTAATCATACATAGTACTTTGACGAGAGTATTTCCCCAGACCGATCTTTAGTCGGAATGAGAAGAAGAATTAGCTTTCGAGGTGAATGAAGCAATCGAGTTCATTAGTAGTCTGAACAAGGCAAGTGATCGTTCTAGTGCAAAGCTATTACCGCACGTTACACCTTATTTATCTCCCATCAAATGTTTGACTTTTTGAAAAAGCAACGGAACAAATGTGCTGCTAATACTAAGGAAAAACTTCAGGTGGAAACTTGACCACTTGATTTTGTATTTTTGGGAAATTGCATAATTGCATCCAATGAAGACAATCCTGGAATGGTCCTCTTGTTGTTATGGTTTTACTACGAAACTCTCGTTAGTTATTTATTAGTGAACAAAATTTCGAAGTATCGCTATAAGGAGATCGAATGCAAAATATAATTTTTTTTCATAATTTATGACTATTTTCCATACTCGATAGTGCAATAAAAATCACTTTCTTTTCGTCAACAATCGTGTGTAGACGGATGTAAGCGTGAACTGAATTTTTTGATATTCCCTGTCTGACGTATAAGCCAATATTTCTTTACAAAAGAAACACATTCAAAATTTCGTTTCCTTATGAAAATTTACTAGAGGAGGAAAAAGAAGGAAGGAGTCAACCTGAAAGAAGTAGGTGAAAAATGTCGTTTTAAATATTGGCTCCTCTCTTGATAGCTAATTTGGAAAAGTTAGGAAAATTATTTCAGTTATCAGCAGTCTACACGGTCGATACGTTCTATAGCTGGGTACAAAACATTCCTTAACACTCAATTCATGTCTATCTAGTTGAGACTGAGTTGAAGTCAGACATGTCCTACATTCGAAACATTAAGACTTAAGCTTTAAGATACTTGGGTATATCAGTTCTTTTAGTTCTTTTTTCCGAAGACCCATTAAGGAAGCATTAAGGAACACGTTTAATCAATATGGTAATCTAAAAACTTTCGATGCCTTCGGTTTCCAAGTTAAACATTCATAGATTTTAATTCGATCTCGCGATACTTTTTTAGGAGAGCAAATAATTTGAATTTCTGCCATATTAGGAAGCGCCATGAATATCAAAATTTCGTGAACGGAAAAAATTAAAATATATTTTGCCTGATGAGTTTGATGAGTTATCTTATGCAGCGTTTACATTGGCAGCGATTTCAGTGATTTTAGATGTTTTCGTAATTTCAGCTAAAATCACGCAAAAATTCGTGGTGCACAAAAAATACACAGAGAGGTAGCCATCATGATCAATGAAAGCAGAAAGAAGAGGAAAACAAATAACACAAAAAAAGCGAAAATTCATCAAAGTTATCTTGAAATTCCTAAATTTAGTTCACTGTTAATGCGATAAATTAGTTATAGATTTGGCGGTATTTGACAATTGATATGCTGCCAAAGTAAAATTAATTTATAACGCTAATGATTACATATTTTTTCTTTTTATATTTTATTTTGCGCCTCCAATTTTCATAAGTTACATACGAGTATATATATATATCATATATATATAAATCATCATCATATATATATAAATCAATTTTTTCCATGCACTATATGTTCACCTCTAAACAAAAATCATATGTTCACATAGAAAAATAAAACACTTTCTGCTATCGAATAAAATGTTAACACTTATGCTTTTAAACAAACTGATTTAACATTTTTAATGAAATACACTTACTTAGGTCTGTTTACTTAGGTCTTCTTAACAGCGATGTTTTCACTTAAGCAAAAAAAAAAAAGAAGTCTAAAATGTAATGTACAGTTCCTTGATATTAGCTGCTCAATATAAATTATAAATGATATGAAAGGTTCAGCCCTGTTCGCACCTCCACGACAATAGATTTTAATCTCAGCTATGTAACTGCGATCTCAATGCCCTGACATATGGGACATTAACTCAATTTGGCCGGCATTAATAATATAAATTAGCTATATGCACTTATTTATATGATCATTCATCATTCGTTATCGTTATTTCTTATTGTTTTTATTAGTAAGAAATATTCTTCATTTGCACAAAGTTAAAAATTTAATTATCTTCTATAATAAAAATGCGCATACATTTATTTAAAAGAGAGAAGACTGATTTTTTTTTGTTCTTAATTTATTTGGAAATTTCAAAATATTTATACATATCAGTAGACAGCAAAGAACATGTGTATGTGTTTATACGCGCTCACTTACCATTTTAGTAATAAGGAGAAAAAAGAAAACAGTTATTTCATACTGATGAACTTTCGATGTTTCTTCTCCTTTACGTTGTCCTATAACAGATCTTAAAGTCCGTTGGCGTTTTTAATTTTTGTTTTTGCTACTAAATCAATGCAATAATTCTTCTGAGCAAAAGTTCCAAATGAATACATTGTTATACGCTCACATTCTTTCATTCATGCGCGCATTTAAGACTTCCTTTCTGAACTTTTTTTTTTTTGTTTTTTACTTTTTTCGTTTTTTATTTTTCTTTTTCTTAATGTTTTGTTTTTCGATTTCGATTCTTCTCTGTTGATTTTGATTTTAATGTGAAAATAAATCTTATTAATATTGTCGCAATTTCTGTGGCGGCCCGTTTATATGCCCTCGGAATACAAATTAGTTATAAGCTCATGTTTTTTACTTTGATATTATTATTTTTCTATATATTTTATTTATTTTCGTTTTTAATTTTTTTCTTTTCAGTTTTATTTTTATGGCGAATACTTTAAATGCGTCCAGAATTTTTTTTACATATCATTAAATTTTGTTTTTTAAATGCAGCATTAGATAAGGATGATATAACGATGTCGACGTACAGTTTGTACTATTCATTCTATAAAGTAATTGTGTGTGTTTTTAATCAATAGTTTGATCTGCTCAGGTCACTCTTTACTGCCTATTTTTTATTATTATTTAAAATTATTGAAGGTAAAAAAAATTAAACATCTTGTAGAAAGGACATCTTCTGCCTGCACATCGAATTCGTAGAAAATAAAAAATCTGTGCGTGTTTTTTAAGAGAGTACGTACACACGTCTAGTTTCGTTCTATAGAATTCAAAAAATAAAAAGGCAGACAGGTTCGTGCTCAGGCACGTGTGTATATTAGTGTGCACATATGTATATTTATATTTTACATTTACGCAGAAGTCATGTGAAAAATAGTTAAGAAAATTACTTTTTCCTTGAAGACTAGATATCATCTCCTCAAAATAGCATTCAGATTAATAAAACAAATGAAAATATAAATGCAATTAGGAAAGTTCCTCTTTTTTACTCTCATCACATTTAAACGCCTTGATATCACGTTTTAATTGAATTTCATTTATAAGTCGTAAATGTGAATATTTTTTGTCTATTATCTATATATTTATAGTACTCGAGTCACGCCAGTCCTTGCAATGAAAATTTAAAAGATTTTGGAATAAAAATGTCTATGATCTATTATGAATGATGTGTGATCATCGAGTAAGAAGCTAAATGTCATACGTGAAGTTTCTATTTCATTGTTTCGAATGCAACAATAGGCGACACGCATCCACATTGATGGTCGGTTCAGAATCTTAAATTGAAAAAAAAAATTATATTTCACCGCGTATTCCTGGCTGTCACAAACCAAGAATTATATCCAGTATACCTTCGTTCTTCGTTTTATGAGGAAAAGGAGAGAATTTTATTTTATATGAACTTTTTTTATATTAACTTGAAGTAAATTCATTCCAAAGCGAATGTGATTTTTTGATTTGAGTTTTTGTGATTGTAAATGTGCATCAATTAAATTTGCTGATTCGAACTGAGTCATGGAAAATTTGAATGTTTTAGTTCTTATTTTAAACTTTATTGCGGTATTTCTTTTAAATTAGAATTTGTATTTGTCTTCCGAGGTAAGGATCATGATTAACTTCATTCGGAATTTTTCACCGATGTCCTCATGCACTTCCGAGTATTACAAATGGAATAATAAAATTAACGCAGATCACGGTAGGATATGCGACTAGAAAATTTTTTTCAAACATTCAGATTTGGGAACTGCAAAAGAGTTCATTAAAGTAATGTAATATTTTGCTTATAAAAGGACAAAGTAGACAAATGAAATAAGTAGGCGTGAATAATAACGCTTTGACCGGGCCACTAACGTTTATACTTCCTCATGAAAACTGAGTGTATAGTAATGACCTTTAATTTGTTTAGTATTGCAGGACGAAAATAAATGAAACATAATAAGGTAACAAGAATAATAATAATAAATTACGGAAATTAATTAATTTTGTCCAAATTGGAAGTAAGTCAATTCACGTTTTTCGCCCCATGTGTTACATGGGTGCCGATAAAATGTATGTTTTTACATGGAACCAAGATATAACTTTTGGTATTTTATTGTATTACGCGCGGTAATGTAAATTTTTTAAAGGTCAGCTTTGCCTGATGAAGTCATTTAAACAAAAAAGAACCTCAATCCAAATGCTTTAAACGTAGCTCGAATAATTATTTGATTTTTATAACAAATTTTGCCAATTAGTCTACACTGTGCAATTGTACAATTTTGTGTAACGACTTTGTAAACATTGCTAAGCGTAAATGTTAACGAAAAGCCCTATTTTTGGAAGGTTTAAAATAATAGCCTTTCCAGCATCAATAATGGAATAAATCAAATCGTTTCTCTTTATCTTTCGACCGTTTGAGGAGCCTGCAAGGACAAAAATTTAAATAAGGTTACCTAAGGGGCTCTGCCGATTTGTATGAAAAATTGAAGAAAAAAAAGTTTTGTTTTCATACCTAATACCTATGAGTAATTGTTATTTTCTACATCTTATACAGCTAGAGGATGATACAAATTTTGAATTTTAAATTTAAATTGATTAAAAGCCCTTATGTACATACAAAACTGAGCCGAAAATTTAAATAAAATACATTAACTAATTCTAAAATAGTTTCTGTTTTAACTCAAATTCATTTATTTTAGAATCTTCTTTTTTTGATAATGAAACAACGGTATTCTTACCGATGCCAAATTAAAATTTTTGACAAAAAAAAAATATATATTTTTATGTTGAAGACACATCTGCCTGATGTGCTCTAAATATGAATAAGAAATTAAATTTACACAAATACCATCAAGACAGCCAAGCCAAGCCGACTGACAGACAACAACCTGACAAAAAAAAAATAAAAAAATAAAAAAGAAAAACCGAAAGCATAAAAACACAAACCAAACAATTCTAAAAACACTTAATAACCACAATTAAAATTTCGTATGCGTCTCAACATGCACAAAAAACAAAAAAAAAAAAGAACACAAGCACGCAAATGTTCTGCTATTCGGTATAAGAGCAATTACACATCTTTTCGTGTTTCTATGTTATAGCCGCACATACACATGGACACTTAACTGCAGATGTCGCCACAATGTTAACGTGGTCAACGTAGATTAATTGTGCAAGAGCGCCAAAAGTGTGCACACTGTATACATATGAAACTGTTTGTTGAGTAAGAATCACAAATAAATGAACAAAAAATCTGTAGTGAGTTCACAAACATCCGAAATGTAAACTTTCAGTTATAGGCAGCAGTTTTTATTCAAATCGTTACAATAAAAGAAGATCATTTAAGTCAGAGATGCAAGATATCTTTATTCAAATATGTCTAGTACATCTACGATTTGTCTTGCAGTTGCAAGAATTCAAGAAGATCTTATCCAAATCTAATAATACAAAATTTGATTGGATTTAATTTTCTCATTAGCATAAAGTTTTCATAATGGGTTAATAAAAAACAAATTTTTTTGGAGCAATTGGATGCGGTTTGTGTTAGGCGAATATATACTCCTTTCGCATCGACTTCTTATTAGGTTCAAATAATTTATATTAATGTTTAGTCCCGTAATGCTAGGCCGTTAATTATTATTATTATGGTTACTATTATAGTTGTGCTATAATTACGGACAGCAATTATGGACGCATTTATATAAAGGAAATTAAAAACTTGCATTCAAAAAAATCTATGATGGGTATTTAGAGGCTATAAATCTACGATCAAAGTAAAGCGTAAGCATAAGATATGTGAAAAACTTTCCAATTTTCGAAATTACTCTAGCAAAATGGTTCAATAATAATATTTCGAAATTGACTGAAAAGGGCAAATCTCTTCAATTCCATCCCACATAACCGTCCTTACGGAACATAATCATAACAGCGTCTACAACAAGAAAATTAATTATGCAGAATTTGGACGTCAGTTCACGGTTTGGGCATCCTCTTCTACTAGCCTTTCTATCCGCCTATCTGTCTGTCCTGTCTTTTGATTGATCTATCTATCTGATGTCCTTATGTTTGACGTCTGTCTGCATGACATCTTTTTATTTTTGTGGTTAACCTATAGTTCGCAATTTTCGGGATCTCTTGAGGAAACTTGTGAGGTGAATCAATTTTGAAAACTTAGCCCCATATAAGTGGAACCATGTAAAGTAAACCTCCCTATATTTATGTGACAATAAAGTAGAATTTTTAATGATTGATGAGGAAAATTCATGAAGAATTATCAAATCTATAACAAAAGAATAAATTTTGCTAAACTCTAACCACGATGTACAAAGATACCTTTACACGAAAAGAAGGTATAATTTTAGATATTTTATCATGAAAATAAATGAGGAATTGTATTAGCCATAATGGTGTGGCTTATGTAATGAGCGTGTTTGCCAAGCTACTATATTTTTACTTATTTTTAAATATTACACTTACGTTATATTTGCACTTAAGATGAATATCTTAGACTTCAGATGAATATCTCTACATAGCAGTTCTATGTTACGTTTCAAAGAGTTCCGTGCTTGCATATCAAAGCTTTGTTTTATCGTTATAGACCAGTACAGTATAGACCAGTGAGAACAAAGTTACCTTTGTCAAGCATTATCAAGTGAAAAAATTTATTTCTTTATTAAGACTTTACTACTTTATAAGAGGTAAGAAAATTTAAAACTTTTTGCATTTACTTCCGGCGATTATGGTGTTAATAATCTTGTGATTCTTCGGGTCATATTCAGAAAATTGTTTTAGCTTTTATACAGAGATTTGAATCAAATGTTTGGTGAAAGTCAATTAATCAGATGAATGACCCCAGTTTGTCTTTCGGTCTATTGCTACTTTTCCAGGAAATTGTAAATATTTCAGCTTTAATTTCAGATATAAGAATAGATGTAAATATGAAAGACAGCTAAATAACTGAGAAAACTTGAAACGAAAAAGAAGGTCGCATTTGACATTTTGTAAATAATGGAATCTTGATCTATTGCGAAACTTTGGCTAAAATCACGGAAATGCCTGAAGTGCCTTATAAACTATCACTTTGTTGCTAACAGTGGATTGATTTAGATAAATTTTCAATTTGGATTTGATGAAGATGTTAAGAAAAAATTTGATATCAAGTATCATGTTTTAAGCGAAGTTTTTCACATCGTAATCATCATTGCCATGAACAAATCATTGTTCAAGTCATTATTCAGACTGACAAAGAATATCGGCATAAATATTGTAGAGGCTTTCCTGAAAGCATTCTTTAAAAGAGTCCCCAACGTGCATCGACCCAACTTCTACAAGCCCAGATGTAATTATTACATTTGATATTTTTCACGTTTAATCATCAAACTGAATATATATATCAAGATTATTTTCTTTAAATACTTTAAGATTTGAATACATAAAATCACGAATAGCGTGAAAAGATTCAAATCAAGTCATATGTTTGAAAATTAATTTTTGAATCGATTTACGTTCGAAATAATTTCTAAACTCATAAAGACTTGAAGCAAAATTCATCCCGAATGGAATACAGAATTGTGATTTATTTACTTGGAGGAGAAAGTAATGCAGTTGGAAACACGTTTTCTTCTTTTTCCCCATCTGTGTATTGACTTAAAACTTCCTTTATAAGAGAAAGAAAAGAAACGTTAACTGTTGTAACCAAAAGCAAACGAAAACGGTCAAGTTTTGTTCTATTATTCCATATATAGAAATGAACACAATGATGAGCGAAACTGACGGCGCAATTTCAATCTGTTAAATGTGTTTGCTTTTAATATAAAAACAAACATTGAAATAAAAATTTGAATGTAAAACGTTTAGATAAATATTATAAAAAATAAATTTGAAAATTGTTTTATAAATCTAGTGAGAGAAGTTACTCATAAATATCACTAAAGCGAGCCTTTTAAATTTGTTTACATAAGGTTTTGTAAGGATATTTCTATCTCAGTCGCCTATAGAAATAAACAAAATATAAGGATACGTTTTTAAATTCGTGGTTTTTATTTTGATATACAGTAGCTATCGTTTGTTAATAGAAAAGAGTTCAAATCACAAAAATTGGACCATAGGTTTCGAAAAGAAATGCTCCTCTTCCTAAAGATTTACAAGTAATTTTTCTTATTTGACAAGCAGAAGGCAAGCTTGTCTTTTGGATCTTTATTTTTATTGGTTATCTGTACTCTTCACATTTTAAGGCTTCAAACAAGGCTTCAAATGATTTTAAAGTGCATCAACCTTGGGCAAAAATCTTTTCTAATTATGTCTTCAAGTTGTGACTTCCTTAATGCCCAACACTGTGCGCGGCCAACAAGCAGTCTATTAAGAAATAAGGCTTTTATCTAATATATAAACTACTACCTAGATACTGCGACCAAAAAAAGAAAATTACAACAACAACCAGAAACATAACAATAACTTTAAACAATTCAAGAATAACTTGTGTAGATTTTTTGGGCGCCAAATGTTACAAAAAGCAAAAAATGTAATGCAATTTTATTTATAACACTCTTTGCCTCACCGATGTCTGGCTATGTTCCGAACTGAGGGAGGCGCCGCCGTCGCCTTAATGAAAATGCATATTTTTCTATACAAAAAAAAAAAAAAAAGTATGAAAAGAAAAATTACAAAAAATTACGAAAGAACATATTCACGCGAGTAAGTGCCGTTCGTGTTTTGCTTCTTTCTTGTTTTTTTTTTTTTTTTTTTGTTATTGTTGGCGCATATAATTTGGCACGCAAATTTGTCACCAAACGCGTAAGACGCGAACAAAACTAATATGAACTAATGAAAAAAATTCTTAACACATCCTAATGCTTGCTTTTATTCCAAAAAATTATCAAATGTCATCATATGTACATATAGTCAGGCACACACAACTATTCCTTCGGATATTTTACAACACACAACCTACGGTATAATTTTCGTGCAGCATAAAAAATTGCTTGCTTTAAAGAATTTTCATTTTTACTCAAAAATTATTATTATAATTTTTTCTTTTATTTTTTTTTTTTTGGTTAACCATTAGCGAAAACAAAAAAAAACAAGCCTGCAAATTAAGTGGACCGTTATAATGGGCCTTATAATAATTGAGGTCTAATGAAATGTTCAACACCCATACAATTAGACTAATAATAGCAAATAAGACTGGGTGAGTAAAGGAATTTGCGTAGGCGTGGTATCCAATTGCAACAAAAAAATCAAATTCATATCGAAATATTTATATCTAATTAAGAAAAATTCAGACAGTCAGACATAAAAAAAAAAACCTAATATGTAATTAGAAAACACAAATCGAACATAGTTTATGCATGGAACAAAATAAAACTCCTCCACAGTCTCGCGCTTCAAAAAATCATCAAATGTATAATATAATAAAACGAAAGTTTTCTTTTTTAATGCGTGAGGGAATCTTCTGGCCATTTAATTAAATAAATGTCGAACGGAGTCGGCTGTTAAATAAAGAAGAATAAAATGTTGAGGTAGCAAGTGCTGATGAGATACTCTACACTTAGAGATTGCATTTACGAATGCTCAAGAATTATTCAGCACCAAGCATTAGTTTTCGTACTTCCGCTCAAATGTTTAGCAAACACATATATAAATATCTAACCTCGAATTAGTCGCGCAAATTTCTGGAAAGATATGATTTGTTTAGAGAGAGAAAGAGAGAAGTAAAAAACTTATCTTCGAAGACATTCGTAGCGCCCTGTAGCGATCAAAACGTTCATTGATTGCAGCCATTTTGACGATGACAGTAAATGTCGGATATAAACTCAAAAACAAATGTTGGTTGGTTGCGAAATATTGACGAGAGTGAGTAATTACCCGCTTATGTATTCATTAATTTTGTAATATTGTAATGTAAATTTAAAAAATTTATATTCTTTGTGCTCTTAACTTAAATTAAAAGTATTCAAAGACTTTATTCCTCTATTTTTCTTTAGAAATGATTCCTAAATTTTGTACCAGTAGCCATGTATCAAAGTGTTAAAGAAAGAAAACATTTTACTAAGTCTTTCTTCAAGGAATTGTCTTGAAAAGATTATAACTAGGATAGTAAAAGGTATAAAAGTACTTACAGCGTTTTCTTTTATCTGCGACTCATCTTTTATGTTGAATATCTGCACGCTATACTATATTGGCGTTGTGTTGAATCTTCATCAATTATGACACAGCTTTTCTGCAACGTCATCAATAAATTCGTATTTCGATTCCATAAAGCTTTCAAATGAGTACAAGGAAGAGATTAAATTTGGAACTTTTAAGCTCGACGAATACTAAACGTTTCATAACTTTATTACTTCATTTGTTAGTTCACTTGTTCACTTGGCACAAAAATATGCATCAGGGACTTCGAAAAGTATATCTATTCTCATGATGTTAAGATGATGCTTTTAGTCATAAGCCTGTCTACGTTCTTACATTCTCACAACAAGAGCTGTCTAAATGATTCTTAAGTTAGATTCATTGATCAAACTTGAGACTATTCTGATTTTAAAAACAAGTATGCCTGCTATTGATAATAACCGAGTTCTAGTAAACTTTAGTCTAAAATTTACCACCAAGAATCATGCTATTCTAAATGTCAATAGCACATATGGTACCCAACGGTCAATTGACGCGTTTAAAAGTGAGTATCCAAACTTGATATAAAGGTGAGTATAACTTTCTTAGTCGCCTTTTAGCTATAAGAATAATGATGAGTAATTTCTCACGGTAGCCTTCGTGTAGTATAAATAACGGCTACTGTTATTACGAGCTTGATGCGTTTTACTGAGTCTATAATCATAAAATTCTTTGATGTTAGTTTTGCACTTTCAGGTTAAGCAAATTTCATATTTCTACGGTAGGTTTTTACAATTCCCAATAAAGGAAGAGCACAGTAAAATCGCTAATGGTTGGGTAAGGGTGTTTCAAATTTATTGCTTGTATGTTGCCCGTCCTTCGCATTATGATTAGCTTTAATGCTCTTGAAAATATTATTAATATATATTTCATAGGAAAAAGAAACGTAACTCTGCGCAGAACATAAACTTTGCTAAGTTTCTCAAGTAAAAAGAAAAGATAACAAAAAAATATAATGATATTCTCATGGACGTTGTGTGTAATAAATATTCTTATTGTCATTTAAACGTCTTATTAAATGTCATTTCAATGGATTTTTGTTTATTGGCGCCAAGTGTCATTTTACGCATCACAATATTGACATTTAGCAACAACGACATGGCACATTAGTGTGTATGAACACGACAACAACACATAACACAATGCATAACCAGCGAGCGAGTGCAAAATGTCTAAAATATGCGTGAAAACAACGCTTTTCGTAATGGTCTTGTTTTTTTTGTTTTTGTTTTTGTTTTTTTTTTTTTGCTTGTATTCACTCTTAGTAGTAGTTAGTATAATAAATACATGCATATATTGCGCCAACGTATTATTTAGGTTTAGTATTGTTTATTGCTTTTTTTTTTGTTTATAAAATAAAAAAACCGCCAATCAACGGAACAGTCATTTAATCAAGCGACCAACCAGACCCGACCAGACAACCAATCACTCTTATTAAGAAAGAGAAAAAAATAAATATACGCATGCGTGCGCACCTCCTATGTGTCAATTTAAATTCCTGCTATCAATTATTTGTTTTTAAATAATATTGTAAGCAAACTAAATCCAACTTCAGCGACAACAATAATACATATACGCATGAACGCATATACTCAGTCATATACAACGATTAAAACGAAGCATATCAAAATATAATTTAAAAGTGTTGTTGAACAAAGTGATGGTGTTTTTGTTATTGCTTTTATACACATACACAAAATCGATCCGTTTGTGTTCGCTGATATGACGTCAACGGGTATAGCTAAACGTATGAGACTGATTCCATTTAGCAAGGTAGGCCGGCTTATTCCTGCTATTCATGTTTTTGTTGCTTTTGATTTTATAAACGTTTTTCCCCCAACATGTCCGTCTATCTATCAATATCATCGCTTAACCAGTCATAACACAGTCTTATTATCAAAAAACGTGCTATACGTCAAATTACGTATTTCTGACTAAGAAAATAATAAAAAAAACAATTCAACTGCATATATAAATCAGAATGAATTCCAAAAACAAAAAACAACAAAATCAAGAAGGAATAATTGCACATTATATTGCTAATTATGTGATCGTTTACAGTGAGAGTTTTATTATGCGATAATAGTATTATACGCCTGGCGGTTTTTAAGTGAACAAATGGCTTTAATTATAAATGAAATCAATACATGTTTGTAGGAATTATTCGGATTTGTAATGATATTTCGAGCATCGTTTCCCATAAAATCAGAAACGCCCTTCATTCAATGCTTTGTTGGTTCACTGGTAACACCTAGACACAGTCTATGTTAAATCTGTTTGTATATGTTGCCTTTCCATCTGACTGTAGAATTGTTTGTTCACCTTTACACCTTACATTTTATTATCCATCCGTTCGTTCGACTACTTATCCACATCTTGCGGCCCTTCATGTGTCTGAGTAGATATTTTATATATCAGGAAATTAAGTAAACAAATCACTTTTTTTCACACTGGCGGCAACAAGAAGAAGTACTTTCCGGTTCTTATTGTTTCGTTCTTTTGTTGCTGAATAACCCGTAGACTTCAATGTTTCTTCAGTTCTGATATTTGACGAAAAATCTGTTTAGCACAGTACGAAACTTAGGGTAAAAAATGTCCTTTTTTTTGTTTAAACTTATAGAATTACCCACGAAGAAAATAACAATATTACTATACGACTTACTATTATCGTTTAAATTCGTTCCCCTGTCCGCATCACTACAACAAATCAGTTCATCATTGATGTCATACCTTAGCAGTATGACAGAATTCTTCACACAACGTTAAAGATGTTTTCTCGCTTTAAAGCGCTAGTTGCTTGGATGTGACGGTAAGATTTCAAGACGGGATTTAGCTACTTAATTAACTTAATCAGCACAGCGTTTAAACAATATCCGGTCTTGAGATCTTAGCCAAATACATTAAATCACGTACCAATAATTATTTCTTCATTGCATTTTATCGACACAGTTCCCAGAGATAGAGGAGCTGGGATTCCTTCCTAATCCTTCATATGCCATTCCAATAAATTATTCATACACTTCTCTTGACGCATCTTTTCGAGATAGCAACTAGGAGGACAACGATCAAATAACGTCCATGTGTACCCTCAAGTTCCAAACTAAGTTCTGTTATATTTTTATTGAAATATGAAATGCTATAACAACATGAATCTATTTCGAACTGCACTATCAGTAGCTGAATCTTGTGGTGAGAATGATAACCGCATATGGATACTGGATTCTGGTGCATCATTGCATATTTGTCATGATAGACGTTTGTCTAATTCCACCAAGCTTCTGGTGGATCCCTCAAATCAAGTGGTATTGGAAATATCGTGTTAAAACGGCTAAACACGAATTAAAGAAATTTGAACTTGAGTAACTTGTAGGCCACTGTTATGTTAAGTGAGCTGTAGCAGGAATTCTAAATCGTTTAATTCATACAGCTACATTTTCACAAAAGCATGATTAGAACTTGTACAAAGCTGTGTATGTGCATCTTTGTTTTGTTCGTTGATTACATTTTAATTATAATATATTTTGATTTATAGATGAGTACACCCGGTATAGGGCAAATTAAATAACTTTCAAACCGACCACGGCGCGAATATATCCATAAAGATATTGAAATTTTTTTCGCGAGAACATGATGTTATCCTTGAAATACCAGTCAGCTCACAACAGAAGGCAATGGCCGAATATATATTGCAACGAGATGTTCCAATAAAATATTTACACTGATTACTAATTATTAATTCTTATTTATTAATTGGTAATTAGTAGTTAGTAATCAGTAATTTTTAGTTATTTATTATCAATTATTAAGTATTAATTACTAATTATTAATTATTATTTATTAATTATTATTTATGAACTACAAATTATTGCCAAAAGTACCTTGATCGGCTCATTATTACATACAATTGGAGTAACTGAAGGTGTAAAACTATTCCCTTATTAAATAAATAAATAAATTTTTTCTAAATTTTATTACTCTGATTCCTTGTAAGCTAAGAATTATTGGGAGTAGTGAAACTATGTCTCGCCCCATTAAAAATCCCTCAAATTCCGCTTAATTGAAAGATTGTTATCGCTTCCCCACTGTATTCAAATAATAATATATGTGCACTTCGAATATCAATGCAAAGGGTGAGGGTATATTCATTTTGTTGAATCGTTTGCTACAGTCAGAAAGAAGCGTCAAAATATATGTGTAATTTGACAAAAATGAAGACATCTTTGCCAAGTTGGGAAGTTGTTATAAGCTGATATTGAAAATGGACTAAATCGATCAAAGGTTATTCCAATACTTTTACTTAATAGCTTTCCGTTTAAGACCAAAAAAAAATGCGTTTTATGTTTACTGTTGATAATCTGCAATAGATGATATGTTGAACATTTTTCCGTATTTTTTATTCTATTCTCCAATATTAGAATGAAAATATGGCAAGAAATGGAAAGAATAGATCGCGGCTACGCAATATTATAGAGTATTGAAACTTCACTTTCTTCGAGCTGTTTTTTAATATAAATATGTTTGCTGTATGAGATTCAATCACAAGCGAATATAATTTTCTTACTTGCTCCTGTTAGATAGTTATACAGCTGTCAATAACATTTGATCGAATTTTCACGTCATATTTTTTGTTAGTCTATAATTCATAAATACATTTCTATTTACGTTTTATTATATTAAACGTAAGCGTTAAGAGCGTTTAGTGAATTATATATATTTTATTCAATTACTTAGGTGAGAACACGTGTTACATCAATCAATAAGTCCCGGGGCTGATATACAGATAAGGTCTTTAATAGTAACAAAAAATCTTCATTAATTTTAGAAAATGCTATCTCTCAAAATTCCTTGACATTCCGCGATCATTTGTTAAACTTAAGAGTCGCTTTCATTATTTTCAAAACAATGAAAAAATCCGAATTTCATCAGCCAGACAGAAAACAGGCAAATAAGCGGAGAGAAGATAGATGGGCAGAAAGACAAACAGACAGATAGGACGACAGACAGGCAGGCAGATTCATTAAATCATTTTGAATTCCTCGGTATAATAAAAGTAGATCCGCTTCAAGTTACACATAAGCACAGTATATGCTGTAGTACGACTTATGAAACTCAAAAAGTCTTATCGCAACTGTGAACCTTCGGAAACAACATTTTGTTGACTATTTATCTATTTCAAACGTGATCACACGTGCACAAATAATACCGAATTCAAATGAATACACCAGAAAACAAATCAAAATAGTCCTGAAAATTAGGTCGGATAACCAAAAAGTGAAGATGGAAGAGATAATTCATCCATTCACACTTTTACATGAAAATTGGAAAATGAGAAATCGGCTTTCTAAATGGATATCGCGCTTACTTACAGTTGAACAAACGAACCGTATCACAATTCGATAGTTACAATGGCAAAGTTGCATGAAGTTCAAATTATTGTCCCCTCACCACATTCTCTTGACCTAGCCTCAGAGACTATTATCTCGTCCCAAATTTTAAAAGGAAACTCCATGCAAAAATTTTTGAGTTCAGACGCATTTTGAGGAAGTTAGGCAAAGAAGCGTTGAAGTGTTGATATCATACTTTTAAAGGAGACAACGTTTACGAGTAAATTAAAAAACCAAATTTACCAAAAACAAAAATAATTTTCTTACTCAATCCCGGGAATTATTAAACGATGCATTAGTACACTTTTGATTTTTCGTTTATAGTTTTGCTTTCTAAATCATCTCCTACAAGCTCTATATGACTACACAGTGTTTTTTTTTTAAATACGAAAGAACAAATAATGCCTTCATAAGACTGGAGAAGTAGTTTACGATGTCATGCATCGAGAATGCGAACAATCAACCCTTCCTTTCTTAGGCCTGATTACAATAACCTTCCCTCTCGAGCTGACTGCATTTTCTTAGCGCACCTTAAAGTAAATAAGATCATATTCAATACCAAACATTATGATGATCGCACTGAACCTGCCAAAGTTTTTCTTGTAATGACGCCCTTTCCGTTGGTCACATTCTATCCGAATGTCCCTCTTCAAAAATTAACGAACCCCTTGCAACGATTCTTGAATGTTCGAGGAGGGACATAATCCCGAGAATTCGCCTCTCACTGCAATCACATGAATACTTTAACACCTAGATTACACATAATTTTAACATTTTTTTTTTTCATTTAATTTACTCAACTTACAACTTTCTCAGTTAAAAATTGTTCATTTTGGTGATTATTTCTACATTTATAAACTCTGATTACATCAGTATGGGCATATGATCTAGTTATCCGGCTTCTTTTAAATCATATTTCGTAAATTTATTTACGGATAATAAATAAATAAATAAGTGAATAAATAGCCCCTTTAAGCTGATGGCTTTATCTTCTATCAACATTCTTATCCTTATTTAATCTCTTAGTAAAAGCAAATTTCAATTTAGACTTAACTCAGTTTAGTAATTGAGGACGAGGAGTTTGAGAGAGAAAAATCTTCCTTAAAAACGAAGAAAAAGTTCGAATTTTAGTTCTTTTTTATATTAAAGGCGTACAAGTTTAAATACTACAACACAGCAGGGATTTAAAACTTTTGATAAAATGATGATAGACACATCAGCGTCACTCTTCGTGATCATGCAGTAAATTTATTAAAAACGAAGAAAGATCGTAAATCTTGTATTCGTTGTCTCGTATGAATTGTCGTCATCGACATAGAATCGCTATGCAATGTCAGCTTAGTCATAAATTCAATTAGTTTAACTCTGTTTTATGGGGGAAAAAAATAAGATATCTCCCTCTCTACCTCTCCCTCTCAAGGTGCCTTAAACAGGAACAAATTAAAATGTGCTAAAATGTTAATTTCTGATCACTTCGCGTAGGCGAATTAATTATCTTCGAACACATACGACATTTTGAACAATAACTATCTCGATTTAAGCATCGCAATCAGCTAATTATATATTTTATGCGGTAATGGAAGGAACATATCCCAAGAGCAAAAAGCTAAATGCAAACATGTACTTGCGCGAGGAATAGAAAAACTAAGTTTTCATAAATCTTGCATTTAGATAAACTGTGCAAAACGAAGAAAAGAAAAACATTAACAACATATGCAAAATAGTGTTTGCACAACGACAACAAAACAATGGTATAAAAATATTTTGAGGGCAAAGTAACCAATGAGCACAGAACACACAATGCCACAAAACCACTTCAAAACAAACAATCTAGCCGCACAGTTTACACCCAACTCTTGGCCAACCGAAATTCTGTGTAACACTCTTTACCCCTCTCTGCACAAAATTATACACATTCGTAGATATATAGGAAGAGACAAAAGCAACTTGAAATTGGACATAATGACGCCAGGCGCCAATTGGCAAATAACTAGTAAACGAAAAAGTTAACACAAAGCTTAAGCATAACGTTTCACACATTCATTCGCATATATACCAACAAGCATTTAGAGACTATAGTTATTGTTACAACAATACACACGAAACTTAAGTAAGTCATGGATACTAAGAGCACGCACACAAAGCATATATATTTTCCAACTAGGTGAAATGATATAGAAAGGATGGGTGGATGTGATATCAAAATAGCGTATGGTGCGCAAAGAGAAGATATACAAAGCTATGGATATGGAAGCTACACGATTTTCTGGGGAACTAAGCAAACGTGGAGTTCAACTTGATTCACAGTCACAGGCAACCAAAACAAAAACGAAAATATGAAAACTACACTAAAATAACCACAGCTGGCAGCAATTGTGTAAATTATGTTGCACGCTGATAACCATCTCAGTGGAGACTCTGTGGAGGCACGATTTTTTGTGTGTACATACATTTTTTTCTTCCACTGTTCTTTTTTCTTTTGTTTTTTCTTCTTTTTTTTTGTAATTTTTTGTTTTTTTTTTTGTTTTTTGCGGTTGGCAGAGTGCACGTTGCACGTTTCACTTTTCAGACTGACTGTTTGTTGCTGTATTTGAGCTGGACAGTGCTCCTAACTTGCGATTGCTTTATATAGCTTCGATATGTGCCTGTGATTCTGTGTGAAGGCGGATGTGTGCAATTCTATGCGAACAGTATGTAGGTGGATTTAATGTTAATGTTTTTTTAGTCAAAAGTCAAAAAGAGTGTGGATGCTCTTCTGCTATGGATTCTTTTAAATCATGGTTTCAATGGCCAACTGACAGCAACGGCAAAGAGCGGCCATAAGTTCAATTAGACAAAACTTTACTCTAGATTTCTACACCTCGCAGATGTAAAGCAAGATGATGGGGATTGTTTCGTGTGCCATTGCTCCAGTACGCTTCGGTTATTTACTTATTTACGGGAAGCGTCGTTAACGTTGCGGTGGTTCGCACACAGCAACCGGCTGTTAAATGAAATTGATGTTATGCATGATTGCAAAGGTGTGCGCACTTGTCTGTATATACATATATATATATATGTGCGTGTGAGTGTGTATTTATTATGTTGCTTCCAGACAGATTTATAAATTCAGTCATGGCATTTGTACGCGAAAAGTAAAAGATCTGTAGCGCCACAAAATGTTATATATGTGGCGCCATACTATTGTAACATCAATCGTTTTGCGTATAGAAATTGCGTTACATATAAACAAACATTTCAGTCGGTGTGTGCCGTGTGTTTGACAGTAATAACCATTTCAAAGCGTAGAATGGCGTTGACAGTATTTGACGCGTTCGGCTGCTCTTCACAAAATAACAAAACGTGTTGATTGCCGGTGGTGGTGGTCTAAGTAGAAAAAAAAAATACTTTTCTACTTTGTTTGTTTAGAGGTAGAGGTTTACAACGCACGGCTAAGAAATATTGAGCAATTATTTGTGTTATTTGTTAAAGTCAGTGATTTATAAACCCATTAAAAAATAGAGTTATTACGACAAAAGCAACAAAAAAGAAGATTGAAATCATTCTTAATAAAAGAATATCAACGAGGTGTGAATTACCAATTTTCTTTTTCCCTCTCAGACTCTACATCATTAAATGTTGCCTTTTGTAAATTCATCCTTGAAAAATTCCTTTGTTCTCTTTCTTAGACTCTAAATTGTTTTTTGCTTTCGCAAATTTTCTATTTCAAAAACATTAAGTGTTTATCTTTGACAATTGACGCCTTTAAATTATAGTCTAACGTCTAACAATAAACTTAATTAATTCCTTATGTCAAGCCGCACGAAAAAAGTAAAGTGTTTATGAAAATAAATACTTTATAAACGCTTCTACGTAATTGAATTTATCTTTAACATATGTATAAATAACAACAACAACAACAATAACGATAGCAACAACAAACCCACATTTAATGTTTAGTCATCTATTGGGTGACTGGCTTAAAAGTTTTTGTGTCGATTACCTCGCACACGTATGTATTGTAATTCTTTATTAATATGCACGTTATACATACGTTCAGTTTCTCTTTTAAGCTTTGTCGCGGTTTACATGTGCACTAAATAAAAAAAAAAGCAAAACAAGTAAAAGACTTATACACATCGAATGTTAGGTACCGTTTCCAGTATAAATATGATAAATATACCAAAAAGTATTGATCTTTATATAGTAGAGATATACATGCAAACGTTAATATGTATGAGTACGAGCCAGTTGAGTGAAGTCGTCTTAGTAACACCTCAGCTGAAAAGTTCGTGACGTTTTTCCTACCAAAATTTAATTTAATTTTTTCTCTTATATTTCAAATAAATATTATTAAATCAAATAAGTCCTATCCCGTTTGCTAACCTTTTGTCATTTTTCTGGTAAAATCATTATGCCAGCAATGTACAACTTAGGAAATTTCTAACCGAAAAGAATAGTCAAAGCAAAACAAATGGAGATCGGACGACGAAAGAAATGCACTAAAAACTCCCTGCCGGACTTTATCAGTTTTTTTTCTTTATCTAAAGGCGTAGCTTTTACTATTGATGAATTCTGGTCGCATTCCTTCATTATATATTGCCTTCGATCGCATTAGTTATCGACAATAAATGATTAAATCAATCGTTCGACCAAGCGGTATATATGAATGTCTCAGAGGATTGTATACATTTTGAAACTTGATTTAATAGTTTTAAGTTAACAAACAACAACCAGCTTTCCAATATCTATATATGTATCTTTGTAACTGTTCTAAACAGAAGTGAAACGTGAATGAAAGGCCTAACAATTAGGGATAAACAAGAAATCCTCTAGAATCTAATCAGATTAATATGTTCTATAAAAAAAATGTCTAAAGCATATTGCTAGACGTCACAAATTGAATGACAAAGCTAATGTATTCATAATCATACTTACAATTTATAAAAATTAATTCAATTAAATGGCAACACGCGACTTTAGCACCTGAACCTAAATAAACAAACATATGTATTGAACGGTAACTCAAACTGTTGCTGCTAGTCATGTAAACCATCAGTCAAGCGTTGTAACAAAAAAAAAAAGAAAAAAAAAGAAAGAAAAACTAGTAATAATTATGTTAGCTAAACCACGATATACATATTAGCGGTTAAATGCACGAAACTAGGAACACCAATAAAGCACAAAAAAATGTGCATTTTTTAGTTAATTACTGTGACATTTTTTTTTTCTTTTCGCATAATGATCAAATAAATAAAAGGTGTCAGTCCGATTGGTGGTAGAGCGTAGAGTGGGTATTATTGGGGCGATAACTTTACATTACTCATTGCTAAGAAAAAGTGTCTCCTTATAGAATTTAAATGATTCAATATTAAAGAATAGATTTGATCTATAACAACATTTTTCGGTCAACATTCAATTTTCAATTATGTTGTATAAAAGCTAAATTAGAAATCTCTAGCCTTTCGTTATAGTTTACGGACCAATTCATCACGTTCTTGTCACAATATTCGATTAATAACCTCAATGTTATGATCGAGGGGTTCTCGTAGCTACCGCGAAAATTTGTAGCAAATTTTGAAACTCATCATTTGTAAAATATACCGACGAAGCTTCGTAAAGCGTGGTAATGTAGAGGATCGTATGTAGGCATGTTCGACTGCAACTGAAGACCACGAAGTCCCAAAATTTGTGTAAGAGAAAGAAGTCTGAAGCGAGTAACAAAAATTCTCTTCAGAATGAAGCCTTGGCAGAATGAAATTATTTAAATGCGTATCTGCAGAGTGAAGAGTTCTGAAATTTTAAAAGTCTTTGTTGTAAAAATAAGTCCATAAATATAAATTTGTAAATTCTGTCTAGGCTTATTGTCGATTCACAATCCCGAGGCGCAAACCTAACTTAAGAAACAGACTTGAAATACGTCTTGAAAGGTAAGGGAATTTTATGTGTAACAATATATTAAAAACCCACACAGCTGTTCTGGTTATTACCAAATAAATATTTAAAAATAAAAATAAATAAAAAAATAACGATTCGTAGCCACATGTTTATTTAGAAGTATATAGTCTGATTCGAATTTTCTTCACAAGGTATTTAAAATATTTATTCGTTCACTTTAGAAAAATGACCGATGAAGTTGGTATTAGGAAAAGGGAGATTTACTAACAAATTTGAAAATAATCCTGTATTTTTCCGAGATTAATTGCAACTAATTACTTTACTTTCTGAATCCATTTGCAAAATCGTACTCTTTTACTTATCTTTTGGTTGACCTATCTTAACTTGACATTTTCTAAAATTCTATTTTATATAAAATTGAAAACAATTCCAAAGCTAAATATTGAAAATTGTAAATATTTTTTTACTTTTCAAATAAATTCGACGCTCGTTGACTCAACTTGAATTAGTGATAAAAGTAAAAAAACTAGAAAACTAGACTTTGTTTCAACGACATGTTTTCCTTTTTATTGATAATTTCTTAATAGTCATTGGCGTCGTTTTCAGGCGTTACCTGTTGTTAATCGGCGCTTATAATTTTTTGTTAGTGTGTTGTATGTCAATTTAAAAAACTAATCTATAAAAAAAACCAGACAGTAATTATATATTTAGCTTAGATCGAATGATTTGATACTTAAGCTATTTAAATCGAAAGAAAATTTTCGATTCGCTCAGGATCATAAACCGTTATTTTTATTACCAGGAAATATAATTTAAAAAAATTTATGCTTAGTTAATGAAATGAAAATTCCTATAACGATGAAGAAAATTCGAAATCTAGTAGCAATAGATAGATGTATAGATTAGTTATAAGTGTAGTTTTCAACTGTTTTGGAAAGTTTCGAGTTCCTATGTCGAGACCGTTTTCAAGCAGACAAGATATGGGTCTGTTTTGAAAATTTCTTTATGAAATTTAAATTCAGAATATATTCAATAAATTTTAAATTTCTGTTTTGTACTTTGCAGATTTGGAACTCAGACACAATCATACCAAAATTAGTTTAATTAGTGAGAAATGAATTCTCACGAACGAATAAAGTGCGTGATGACCAAACGAGTATTAGCTTAAATATATTGCATGGTTATTATCGCATATTCAGAAACGTTGCAAACACAATAGAAATATTAACATACTCCTATTTGGGGTAAATAGATATAGAAATTAACAAAACAACAACCGAAAAAACATATGGTTTTAGTTAGTGGTGCTTTGATGGAAATCTGTCATGTCGTAGTCACAACTTGAGTAGAGATTAATACAAACTGATTTATTAATTATAATCTAATACATATGACAAACCAAGAGGGAAAGGGAACGAAATTGGATCACATAAAAAACCTCACAACAATCATGATGTAATGCTGCGCCAAATAGATTCAACATGTTGTTTAGATCTGTGCGGTGTATTGATTTACTAGAGAATAACAAAACAAAACAAAAAAACTATAATACGGAACAGATGGCTTTTTTAGCAATCAAGTAAATTAAACGCAATATGGCCTTTAATGTGCGTATGTGTGTGTGTTTGTGTTTGTGTGTGTGTGTGTGTGTGTGTGTGTACATCGTCTCCATCTCTTTCTCACTTGATATTGTTTGCCTGCAGTTGCTGTTAATGTTAAATGAATTGATTCTCATTTGACTGGCGACGATAATCTTATGGTTGCGAATCTTGTGTACGAGGTGGTGTTTATAATGATAGCGCTAAGACTATCGTACAGGTGAATTAATTTAAATAAATTGAAACATTTCGTTAATAATTTTCTTTCAACTTTTATGTTATCGTTTAAGTATACATCAAACCGTAATAGCCGTTGAAGATATTCGAATTAAAACTCATTTTTCAGTTTTTTATTTTTTTTTATATTTTTTTTTATTTATAGCCTCTCTCAGGTGAAGATTGTGTATGTGTGCGTGGCGATCGCCTTAAGTCTTCCTAAAGTGATGACTTGGAGGTCCTACGAGATAAGTGAAATACACATAACGAACATTCTTCTTCCTTTTCGGTGCATATCTGTGCTAAGCGAGCGAGTATTCAAAAATTCTTGAGTCCTCCCCACAGACCGCATGAACATGCATGCATGCATGCATGAACGCATGTGCATACGTACGTGTCTCTTAAGATATAATTTATGTAATTAAATTTCTGTTTTTGTACTTCTGTTTATGTATTTGAATTGAATATATATATATATATATATATATATCACGTATATACGTGTTGGTGGGTTGTTCGTTCGGATCGGTCGCACTGTTCACATTGCCTGTATTGTGTGCTTTTGAATGCAGCGTAGCGCACATAAATTTAAAGCTTTTTAAGGGCAAGGCGCTAACCCTGATATTTATCGATATGGTAAAATGAGAAGAGTAACTACATAAACTCATACGCGCACATATATATACATACATGCATACATGCATTCATGCATACACATACAAACAAAAGTCACAATAAGAACAAGAGTAACTTTAACAACAATATGAAAGAAAAAATGTCAGGACGTATGACAATTTAAGCACGACACACCAACCAATTGTTATCGCTTGTCAGGCGTCAGCAACAAGTTGCAAAACACGTTAACACACATACGGACACACCCAAATGTCTATTGTATGCATTCAAACATAAACAACCAATCAACCTACAACTACTACCATTATCGCATGCTGAAGACAAAGAAACTTAATAACGAACGACGGGGAGAGAAGTGTAAAAGGTAATTCGTATTAATAGTTAAGAATGAGAGAGGAAAGAGGAGCGGAAAGCGCGACATGCCAAAGTGAATATAAATACATTTAAATGCCATTAAAAGTAAAGCATACTTACATAGTTGCTGGATGGCGGAGGCCAAAAAAGGCCAACTGGACTTGAAATGATGATGCATTTCCATCCCCGGTCGTCGTCCCTTAAACATATCACAGCCGCCATCAACAACGGCATACTGGAAGGTGTATGCAGGCTAAGGCATTCAAAGTGCCACAACTAGTGCGGAATGAAATCAAGTCAAGCTAAAAACTCCAACAACAACAACAACAATAACAACAACAACGACGATTATAACGACTCTCAACGTCAGTTCACTGTAGAGTTTAGTTCAGTGGTGTGCTGTCAAGTAGTCTACAATATACAGTTGACTGCATACTTTCATATTTAAACACTTTTTCTTCGAGAAATGAACACAATAATAACAACAAAAATACTTTACTACCTTTTACAGACAATATAAAAGGCGCAACATATGGACCAACTACTAACCACGTACTACGGCTTCTGCATTAAAATAACAACAGACACGGGAGCGGGATTCACTGACAAGAAGTCGTACAGAAAGTTTAAGGAGCACAACCTTGCACTAAACTTTACCGCCAGTGTATGTAAGTAATGGTACATGTATGTGTCCGATCATGTCTCTGTGATAAGTGAGCGTACACATACTCCGATTTATAAAAGAGAGTTAAAAAAGAGCTTTACCGACGCGTTAGCATTTCGTCGTTATTTGCCTCTACTTTGTTCTGGGTCCTGTGGGTTTGCATTCATCTTATATTTTATGAAACTCTCCGCCAAATTTGGTTACACTACTACATATTTACAGAGATAATCGATCCAATGCCAGTTGATAGTCGTCGCTGTGATGCTACTGCTTTACTGTTCCTGTTTTGTCATTATCGGCATTTGTGCACACACACATACACACACACACACAAATGCGTACGCAGTTGTTGGGACTTTTCTTTGTATCTGTTTTAGCACATTAATTGCGTGTTTACTTAGATAACTTGGTAACTGAAATTTTTAAACAGGAAAAAATAAAAATTAATCCAGAACTCTGGCTATAAAGAATCAATCAAAATATATATAAAGAATTGTCCAATAGTGCCTAAATTAGGCTTCGGTAGAATTAGAAATAGGTACCATCCAAACAGAACATATTTTTTAACCAAGACTTTGCGAAGAGTACCGAACTTTATTTAAAAAAAACATCAGCTCTCTGTTTCTTTGTTCCCTAGTACGAGGACGATACGAGGACGATTCAATATAGAAATATGAAATCAGTTTTCTATATGTAATAAAAAAAACGTATCTGATTATTTTCAACTTTCCCCGTAATGCTGATGACGAATATGATACGTTATGTTTTGAAATCGTCTGTGCTTATGCTAAATATCACGCCATAATTACAAAAGATAGATCTGCGGTAACTATGTGAACTTCTTAATGAAGACAGATTTTAAAAATCTCTTGCGATTACCAGAGTCTCATCTTCTTTCAGAAATTTACGTAATGCGAAGTAAGATACTAAGATAAATTAAATATGTCCATGTGTCTGGTTGAAATGGTTGTGACAACAAAAAATTAGGCAGGAATTTGGCACATAATTAATAGTCACAGTCTGAATTTGGAAATGAATGTAGACTGATCGTAAACTCGCTAAGCAAAGCTGAAAATTTGATAAACAAGAAACTGAAATTTCACTAGTAATAAGTAATAGGGAAAATGAACGAGAAACACGCCCACAATTGAAAAAAACTTAGTTTGACTTTGCACTAATGGATAAACGCCTATTGATTGTGATTGTGCGTATTAAAGTACGCCCAAAGGAAAAGAAATAAATGTTCAAAGCTTTGCGAAATCGTACATTAATTAGGTGACATTAGAAAACACTTCATTAACTTCTTCCTCCACAAAAATGCGAAAATTAAAAGTAGATTTGATGATCTACGCGACCCTTGTTTATCATGGTTTTAAAAAACTTTTAATAAATGAGAATTTTTTCCTATACTCAAAACTTTCTTGGTATAGCAACAGCGATTTCATTTCATTCACTTGAAAGCCATAGCTTACTTTCTTCTCGCTTCAAATCATTTATCACCCTTTACCCTGAAGAAGACATGCGATAAATTTTGAAAATTATTGTTTTGGGTTTACTAAATAATTTTGCAGTGACAGCTTAAGTGAAGATATGAGAACAGATTGCTATTATTGGTTTAACGTTAGAGAATCTAACCTAACGGTGTACCAAAATACAAGACTATTTTTCAGCGAACGATAGTCAGCGTACTTGAGGCAAAACATTCTCCGCAATTCCTAAGATACCAGAAGAAACACTTACAGAATATAATCCAGAACTTCCCTCTCGGGTCAGAGGATAATTTAATGCTATGAGAACAAGTTTTTCTGAAAAAAAAACAAAATGGTCTTAAGTTTTTCCTTCTGACTTTCGTCATATTAAATCAACAATAGGTTCACAAGCCCAGTCGCATTTAACAAAATATCCATGTTTTTCGGCTTAGGTTAAAGTCTCGGAGCTATCTTAAAGCTAGTAACTTAGTTCGTAACTTTTCGACAATTTCAATATTTTTCAAATTTTCAATATTGCAAAATCTTCTCCTCAAATCGAGTCGGTGTAGTTTTATCACGAAGTAAGCTTTTTTGTATTAGCCGCGAACCATTCTAAATAATCTTGATATAAGAAATCGACCATTTCCCTATCTGTTGCGATATTTTTTTCCAACTATGCAAACAATGATTGCAAATATTATTTATTAAATACAAAAATATTGTTTACAAATTGTAATCAATCGATCAATTAATCAGATATCGTATGCAATTATTAGAATTTATCAAAGATTTTTCTTGTTTCAACACAGCGGGAGGGAGTTGAAAAAACATCGATATAATCTACATATAATCTTTGTCTCATTTATATTGTACTTAATGGACGTCCTGTATATGAAACAGTCTAGTAAAGATATGTTATTAACTTAACATCTTACACCATCATTCATCTTCCTTCCTCTTCCATCTCCTCTGAGAATCGTACATCCCTAAGAATCAACAATATCCGTCAATTTGAAGCCAAAGTTCAAGGCGTCCAAAATATTAGGCGATAGTGCCTTTAAACATATTTAAATCGCTTTTAAGATCTATCAAGTCTCCGCGTAAGATCTTTTCTACTTTTTAAATTTCTCTTAGTCCTGGTTGTACACCGGCTAAGCTTATTATATACGCATGTGTTTGAATATGTTGAAAACACTAATGCCACGTTGTTGTTGATGTTGTTGTTGTTGTTGTTGTGCATTTCGAAATATACAAAATTCAATGCTTTCGATAAGCAATCAATGCCTTTCGCATTGATTGTGGTTAATGTTGTTCCTTTACGTGGCCGTCGCCCCGAAAACAAAAAAAAAACCTACAAATTCCACTTTATTGTTTTTATAAGCATCTCTGCTCGATTGCAGTGTACTGTATTCATCATTACGTTTATACCGTTTAGGAACATATATTATAATGATTTTATATAATCAAACAAGAGAACTTAAAATTTAGATAGAAAGTCACTGGCTAGCAAATGCATTTCTAAATTAATTCTATTAAATTTTGAAAACTCGCACCATCAAGACAGAAGTAATAAATGAATTTTAAAGTTTGTCAACTATATTTGTACAATAATCGTACAGAAATTTTTTTCTTATAATTTATGTATTAAGCAAAAAAATAAATAAATAATTTGAACAACTTCTATATGTTACTCTTAGCTAACTGGGGAAACCGTTCGAAACTAGCGAGAATTATTTCTTTTATTAGAATCAATATTTTTATTTATGCTTTGGTGGTTGGGTGTTCGCTAGTCGGCATTCGCCCAAAACAAAAAAAAATGCTTTCTTACTTGACTTTTTTTTTATTATTTTTCTGATGTTTTCAAGTACAAACTTTAATTTTAAGTTGGCATCGAATGTTAACTTGGGTTCCGTTTCGCGTTTTGCACGAGTCAGCGTTAACAATAAATCCGATGATGTTCTCCAAGTTTTAAACGTATACGTATTCTTCCGTTTCATTCTTTTTTGTCTTTTGATTTTTGTTTCTCTTTTTTTTTTGTTTTTTTTTTTGAGATTGTCGTCGTCGTGTTAGGCAGTGTTCGCGCAACGTTCTTTTTGATCCTTTTGCATTTTTGCCACAAAATTTATGCACGTTAGTTTGGCAGTTTTCCTGGAATATCAATGCGATCAATCTCGTTTCTCATTTGATTGCATATTTTTATATTGGAGCCAACAAACATAGTATTGCTGTGCTGTGTGTGAATTCGGTCTTTTGAAGCACACATACGATTGCGTTCGACTTTAATACACATGAACAACAATGGAAAAATGAATGTATTCCCATAGTGGCATAATGTTGTATTGTTAAGTTGTTTGTTGTACATGTTCGCTCACATCTGTACAAGCATACTTAAGCACTCACTCACACACACACACGCCACGAATATACTCGCACACACCCTGTATGCTTGTATGTGATTATGAACTTAAAAATTATGCCCTTGTTTATGCTGATGATTGAATTCGGTGTATGCGACTGTGTGTCGGTCGCATGCGTGGCGCGTTTTATATTTTCCTTTATTTTGCCGTACAATGCAATACAAATATTTTAGTAATTTAGAGAGAGGAAGAGCAAGAGAGATGGAGAAAGAGAAACATATATCGTGCAGATATCTACGCGCAGTCGCATTCGTTCGTTATGCTATATCGTTTTGAAACATAAAAGCGCCTTAAAGAATTTGACTGGAAAGTAAACAAAAGTGAACAGTAGTTGCTGCCTCTTGTTTTCGAAAATATTAATAAAATCCTTAAGGTTATATTCTTACTTACTTAGCAATTTCAATTTCAATTAATACGCTTAATACTTTTCACTTATGCGATAGCTGTTCGTAACATTGACAACGACCAAATTTACTGCCTTGAATTTTCCCTTTCCACTCTCGACCGATGAAAGTATCTTCCTTAAATATAATCTATCTATGTAAAATCTGTGGGAAACATACTTCCAATCACAAATATGACAAAATCAGGTCAAAACATAGCAAAAAAAATTGGAAACTCTTGCTCTAAATTTGTATTGAAAAGAAGCCAGTTGGTCAGAGCAAGCGCCTAAAATAGTTCTTCTCTCTGCAACAACCACATAATAAAAATTCCCGACATGTTCTATAAAAATGAAAAAAAATAAATACATATCAGCCAAGTCCAGTCAATATTGTAAAGCATTGAAATTTAGTTTTTCTGGAAATTTTTTTTTTTTTTTAAGTTGAAGATGATGGGTGTGAAGGATTCGTCAACAGCCGCATATAATCTTTTTACTTTTTATCCTCAACCATTCAGAAACTTATTTACACGTGATAAACGATTCCTTGTTTTCAGTAAAGTGTAACGGTAAATAAACTAATAATGAAAAATTTTTAAATTTGTTTCAACAAATGTTGCAAAACACAAGGCCGCTGTTTTTTTTCGCATGTTTTTAATCACTTATAACCCTTACGTTTTGACTTTCTAGGAAAGCAAAAATATTTTCGTTCAAAATAAAAAAGAAACAGATTTCAATGAAAGAATTATCTTTAGAAACTTTTGATTTTAATACGAAAATTTATATAAATTATTCGTTTAGAAGATTGAATTTGTACGATTTACAGGAAAATAACAAAAAAATAAAGATATCTCGGTACACAACCCATTAAAAGGGTTTCCAAAATCTGTATTTGAAAGCCTTCAAGTTGTGGTTTGCTTAGATAGCTTTCTTAGCTTACTTTTGTATTGAATTTTAAAGAAATATTTGCAAAATTTATTTGTAAAATTAAAAAGATAAGTTTATTAGTTTCTTTTAACAACCTCTCGATTATTTTAGGTGTTTTGGTGGAGGGTTTCCGCCTATCTTCACAGTTGATCTTTGATGTTTAATTAGAAACTCGTTAATCACGTCTCAGTTTTTTATAACAACTTTTGCAAACTTAATCGCTTAGAGTTCTAAGAACAAATGATGGGTAGACAGACGGTCACGTGTTAATTTATCAAATAAGAAATTGAAAAACAATGTTGTCGAACTATGTCTATGTTGACATGAGTTCACAGTTAACAACTTTTTAATCTAAGAAAAGCTAAATTGAAACTTTAATACTTATACATTACATTCCCTAAACGTACTTCCACGTTTTTTAAATAGTAGTACAAATTGAATTGTCTTCACTTACTTACCGCCGACTATCAAGTTTGAAAAAATACTTCTCCATTTCATAGATTTCAAAGCAGGAAATATACTGCATACCTGAAAATATCTTGATGTCAATCTGTTTAAGATAAAAGAGACAAATTTCAAGGCGCTAATAATACATTAAAGAAAATAAATAAATAAAGATTAAAAAGAAAGATGTGCCGAAGCTTTTATACCCACTAATTTTATGTTAACAACAACTTTGAAAAAAGTGAAGTTATGGAACTTTCAATGCATGCGGCCATCTGTTTGCACTTTTCTAGGAATATTTTGGAATACGCGTAGAAATTTTTACTACTGCATTTCCTGTAGTTTGGAGGTAATAAGCAAAAAAACCCAAGACTTGGCCCATTTTCGACATAAACTTGTATGCAAGAACTTTCAAGAAGGTATCTTAATTTTTGCGACCAAGATAAAGTTTAGCGCAGACATTCACAAGCGGACAGACAGACGGACATTCTCAGAATAATATATATTTTACATACAATTCGTAGGATTCTCAAAACTTTTCTCTAGTGGTTGCATTAATTTTGACCTGTACGGTGGACATAGGAAAACTAGAGATGAGACCACTAGCAGCTTAGGCTATCGGCTTTGTTGGTGTTTTTTCATTTTTATGAAAAAACTCTTGCGCAATGAGATTTGAACACACGTGTACTGTACAAAATAATAAAAAAAACATCTTATTCGAAGTATTGGGCCATCGGCGGCTATGCATATTTTCCATCTGTCTTCTTAGAATGTTACTCTTTCATCAATTCAAACAATTTGTTAGTGGAAGCTCTTGACTCTGAGCGCTTCCGAGGTGTCAAGAGTCGATTTTGTCGTGCAACTGAATGGGCAGTTGTCATGTAACAAACATGAGATTTTGCAAATTCCTTGATATTTTGATCGGTTTTTGAACAGCGAAGGGTTCAAATCAATTAACTGTTTGTATTAACCGTTCCAAAAGCTTTATCTGCTCATAATGGACGAATATTATAACTAAACATTAAGAGAGTTTTAACAACACTGCCTAGAAGTAACGATTTTTAATTAAGAGATTTAAATGTCAAAGCTGATAAATAGAGACCATATTATGTCAAAAGTTTGATCTTCACCTAACTATGTAATATTCTCGCGGACACAATGAAGACAAATTTTTATTCTCCTTCAATGTATTGTTTTTTTATTTAAAAAAAAAATAAAATTATGAAGACATCGGTTCTTAATTCTAACTATCATTTGTCTACTTTTTATTACCTCACTTGTTATGTACACATTATATTTTTATTAAGCAGTTATTAAATGTATTTTAATAAAGTGTAATTCTATTAGACCCGTAAAGCTACGCACCATATAATTTCAAATTACACAAAACTATTTTTCTCTACAAAAAGTTTACATCCATTTTTATTGAAAAATTGTGAACTATTTTATTGAATAAGCAAAGTTACGTAAGTTCTCTCCTCATTATTATCTTGTCTACAATGATTTCCATGAGCTGGATGACTTAAATCAATAATTCACCCATTTCAAGCATATCAAAAGCTTACAAACAACCATTCTTGATGGAATTTGAAGCAAGCTAATAATCGCCTGAATGTTTTTTACACAAACGACAAATATTCGTTGTCTTAATTTATGCCATGATTTCATTGTAATATGAACATGGATCGTACATAAAGGAGTTTTATTTAAATCGCATCTTTCCGATCATAAATTGATGAAATCCTTAGCTCCTTCGTTTTATTCTTTTTTTAAGTAAATTAAAAAAAGGAACATTAAAGGATACCATTTTGCCAAATAAAAGAAGATCAAAGAGATGAGAACCAAATTTACCACAAGAACATGTCTTATAAATATTTCCTTTAGTCAATCGAGTAAGCGATTAATTTCGCTACAAATTTAAATAATAAAAATATAAAATTTAAAGGCGACTATGGCAGGAATATGCAAAAAATTGCAACGAACGAACTAACGAAGGAAGATTTGAAATATCCGGGAAATGTTTACTCAACTTCCCGTCAGCGGAAAAAACTTCTTGCTTGCTTATTTTAACTTAATAAACTTTTCAAATTATTGCAAATAGCTTACATTCAAGAAAACAGTAAATCGTATAAAAATGTTAAATCCTGCAACAACATTTTCTGTTCATTTTTATTTTAAAATGTATAACATAAGCAGCACAGCAAGTACTTAAACTTTGTTATTATAGATCGAAACTAAATTACTACTTTTGTACAAATTATATAACAACGTAATAAAATTTTCCAATATACTTAAATGAAAAGTTGTTTTTCAAAAAACAATTTCTTTTTTTGGTTTTTGGATTTTTTTTTTCTTTTCGGAATTAGCAAAAGCGTTTTTCAATAAAGCGACATAATAATCATTAAAAATCAATTATTTCTATGTAATGTAACATATAAATGGACAAGGAGTTAAAACTCTATTGGCATTCGTATGTATCTATGGATGTGTGTGTTGAGATTGCCATAAATGAACCTCTAATTAAATACTTGTTAAAACAACACCCAAAAAGCAGAACAACTAAGCAACACTAAGCAAGTTATTTACACCGAATTTTAGCATTAAACAAATAACTATTAAAGCAAACGAAGAGACAAACGGTCAAAGGGGCAGACGATACAACAGATACGTTAATAGGATGGCAGCGAGAGAACTGCAATTATCAAAATAAAAAAAGTAAATAAATACATAAAAACAATCAAAACAACAACAACAACAGCAAGAACAGCAAGAACAGCAAGAACAAGAACGGCAATAGCAATAGCAATAAAAATCGTTAAACACACAATAACAACAAAAACAAGTGATTGCTCGTACTTAAGTATAGACAATGGTTTGTTTTGCTTTGCTTTACTGTAAATTTGTGGTTATAGATTTGTGTGTAAAGTGCTTTTGCGCTGATAGAATAACAATTGCATGCGATGTCATTAAGAATCACCTTCATCAGCAGCAATTTAATCAAGAATTTGCAACGACAACATAACGAAAAGTCCGCAAAACAAAATGGTAACAAATGCATTCGCACCAAATGACAACTTGTTGTTTGTTGTTCTTGTTGCTGTGCTGTTGTTTCATCATGTTTTTCTTTTTTTTTTCGTATTGCAACCAAAATGCTATAAGCGCTTCACGTAAAAATATCCGTAAATACATTGAGAACTACAGACGAAACATATGCATCCCGAAGCGACGATTACCGAGGGGTAAATAAGCCAATAAAACACACTGTAGATACACTTGAAAAGACACACAAATACATGCATACAAGCACACACACATACATGGATACGTATGCTGTGATTGAGTGAGCAACATACATAATAACATTTGTGTGGTGGTGGTGATGATCATGATGATGATGGTGACCACCACCGGCTTATTAATATTCCAGCTGTGTACGATGACAACAGTAGTAACAGCCGCAGAATACTGGACACAACAACAGCAGCCAAATCGGCTGCATTCTAAATTAAACCGCAATTGCTTGTACAAATACAAAACACTCTTTAACAACAAGAACAACAACAACAATGATAAAATACATCGCTGGTATCAAAAAGCAGAAACAGCGGCTTACTGTCTCAGCAAGCAAAATGGTCAATGGAATGCTACTTGTTTCGCATAGAGAGGTCTCTCCGGTATGAGAAAAACGCCTTAAATTGGACTTTTGTCACAATACAACATATGCAACAAAAAGCAGACAACAAAAAACGCTTTGAAAATTAAAGAAAAAAAAAACAAAAAAACTCCATCACATCACAATATCAATACTACACAAAAAGAACAACAAAATCAAATCTACCAAAATTAAAAAGAAGAAAAAATAACCAGCACACCAGTGTTTGTTGTCGTGTAGTGGCTGTTGCTGTGTTGTTTTGCAAAGACCTCTTTGAAAATCTGCTGAAAATCAATCAATTTTGTATGTTTTCGATTTCTTTTTGTTTTTGTTGTTGTTTTTTTTTTTTTTTTTGATTATTGCTGCTGTAACTGCCTAAAAATTGGCTTAAGGTGCGCCTGATTCTGATTCTGTATCCTCAGGTTCTTCGTCTTTGGATTTGTTCGATCACCGCTTGACTGTTGGCTAGGGACTGTGCATGTGTTTTTTTTGCTTTTTTGTGTATTTTTTTTTTGTTGCTTTTTTGCACAAATTCCACTTACAAAAATGTCAAAATCAATTACGCGCTTTTGTACGCGTGAATTGACAACAAAACCTTTTTTTCGAATTTTTTGTTTATTTAAGTTTCGTCTGAGGATATGTTTGCGTATACAATGAGGATGAGACGCGAACACTCGTTATATGGAAGCGTGTAAATGTGTTTTTGGTAAAAGATTGTCTGTGAGGATAATTTAAACAATTTTAAATTGCAATGCGCGTAAATTGTGCTCAGATAAATTGTTAGCGAAAAAAGAAAATTAAACGTGATTTAAATCGTATGAAAGCAAGAGATCACCAACATTTGATACTTTAATGTGTTAAGCAGAAAAATTTGTAAAAGAAAATAAAAAAAAAAATCCTATTGTATAGAATCGCAAAATCTTACGTTTAGACCTTCGAGATGACGTTACATAATAATAGGATAGTTGTGATTGCTTTTATACTTATGCCATTTCTTCAAACCAATATTCCGTCTTCGTTCGAGAAGACTTTACACACAATTAAAACGTTAATAAATCAAGATTTTGACAATAAGGATAAAATTTTTTTAAAATTGTTGCAATCTAAAATTGATGCTAGATATTCATATGTCGTGTGTGGAAATTACTTCAACTTTCTGTCTACGAGTCCGATTGTCTTACATATGGCTTTACCGTTAATCAAAAAACGCCTATTTGGAGGCCAAATAAGTTGAACAGATTACAAAAGGCAACGATAGTAATCCTCCTAAAGAGTTTAAGTCCTATCACTGAAATTTCATATTAAGTCTAACAAAGCTTAAAGCGATCTATCTTAATCACCTGCCATCAACTTATTGACTTATCGGTTAACTAATTAGAACGGTTCTTGAAATATTATAAAAGAAGACCATTCGATTATAATTTGTTTACACACACCTTTTGCCCTACTTTCCCGAGTAAGACTGGTGTTCCATAAGCAGCACCTACGAGTCTGACCCTTGGGAAATTTTTCGACGTATAATTGCAAATTGTTACTGATACATTAACCATTTTCCAATAATAAATCATTATTGTTCACTGATGAATTGCTATTTACTATTGTTTCACAATTCCTTTCATTGCATCGAAGTACTATACACATATCCTAAGCATACATTTCGCGCAAGTTCAAATACAAGGCTGTACAGCTGCATGGCACGAGCAATCAAGACATAGCGAGTAGGAAAAAGGGTTAATTATCTTAAATTTGTACCACTAAGAAATACGCTCCAGAAAATGTATGATAAATTAACTACATCTGTATATGTTCATCTTTTTGTTTCAGGAACTACAAATAAATTATAAAGGTAATCCTACATCACTGTGATCTCCTTTATGTTAAAACTGTATCATTAAATTTCAGTTTTCAATATGATCATTTTGTTGAAATATATACGTAGTTTTGGGAGACTTTCTTAATTGGAAGAAAAGAGCTGCTAGATCGTATCATGAAAAATAAATGCGCTACGCATCAAAGCGCAAATATCTAAGAGAATCGAAGGCGATCTATGCGAACGATAAGGATGGTGTTTTGTCGTTCCAAAGAGACCAAACTCTTACTAAGGACCAAATGTTAAATGGAAAATGGTTGGAATATACGAGAAGCTATTATAGGTCAGTTTCTCAAGACGAAGACGTTTGCCCTCAAAGCAAAGCAAAGTGCATTATTCGCCATATAATTACCAAGGAACTTTACGAAGAAGAAAAACGGACAAGTACAGCTGATCTAGCTGATCTAGCTGATCTAGCTGATCTGGCTGATCTGGCTGATCTGGCTGATCTGGCTGATCAGAACTATTTGAATGCAAAGAGCTTTTGATTTTTTTTTCAATATATTAGAAATATTTCATAAATCTATACACTCTACGATAAATAAAAAAATTATACGACTTAACTCAATTTCTTACGATATGAAAAGTTATGTTGACAATACTTTCTAAATCAAAATTTTTTACCACATTTTTGAGTTGAAAAAAATTGGTCAACTAAGTAAAAATTTCATTTCGCTATTTATAGAAATAGCACGATAAGTTAGTATTCAAAAAAAGTGAAATTAATCTTAACATGTAATAAGGACTCAAACATTAAATCTAAAGACACAAATAATGATTAAATGCTTAATTTTATAATAGTTTTCAAGAATTCGACAATAAAAAAAAAAATAAGTTATAAAGTTAATCTTATCTGGTCTCTCAAAGACATTTTTATTATATTTCTTCATTCTTAAGCAATTGTAATAGTTTTCGATGCGTCTACAGCCATTAGTAAAATCCAGTTTAAAAACCTCATTATAACTTCATCACATGCACAACTGCAAGTAGACAAATGATCCGATCCGGGCTATAATCATTCGCTTTTTTTTTCTTTCTCATATTTTGACAGTTTACAACATATTATTAACGTTGAGGGAATTTATTAAATTTTAGCGAAAAAATTTGAAATAAACATACAACAACAAGAATAACGACAACAAATCCAGCAGCACAATTAACTTTAAAACTAAACCAAACAAAAACTGTACGAAAGAAATTATATACAGTTCACGACGAACATATAAAAACCTATTGTTCGCCTGCTACTGTAATATAGCGGCTTTATTTGCTATGCACTACACAAGTACACAGTCCTAAGGAAACGATTAACTAAATAGTTATAGCTCAGTTATGCCTCTTAATGTTCGTCAAACCGTATGATTCCTTTCTTGAAGTCGTAGCAAAAGTTTCATGGAATTCATTTAGCTTGACTAGGTTCCATTTATATTTTTACCGCAATTTAAAAAGATTTTATGAGAACTTATCCTCATACGATAAAAGATAAAACTTACTTCTTACTTTTCAAACGGTTAATTGAGTCGCGTTTTAAAGGAACTTTTTTTATCAATTGTGATACATAAATATGTAAAGTTTTAGGTAGGACTTCAGTTTACCAGTTTCACTTTCCAAAGAGGTGCTGTATGAATTAATGACGCCTACGATTAGTGTTTTGGTACACTAGCAATATTTAGCAAATTAAACAGGCTGTGTGGTGATTGGCAGTAGGTTAACATCGGAAACCGTTTATGTTTTGGTTAATTGTTTCAGTTCTAGAATAGACTATCACCCCTATAGCAGAAAATTTCTCCGTTTTCTAGGTATTGTGGATAATTTAGAATGATCGAATTTAAGTCAACAAGATCAAGATCAAGATCAATCAAGGATATCTACGGTAAACGTAAGAATTCTTTTGAGTAACAAAAAACATAACGAAATTAATATAATTTCATTTGCTTGCAGTTTATTAAAAAAGATCTAATTAAAAATGCATAAAAATGCAATATTATGCATTATAAACGTGCAGTTATGTGATGTAAGTTGAACAAACACACCAACGTACATAGCATAAGACAAGCGAGCAGGCATATGGACAAACAAACAGTCAGAGAACAGAAATTTAAGCACAACCACACTGCATTGGATCAGACTGAAGTTGTATTTTGCTGTGTGTGTACGTTATATGGGCTTTTTGGTCTGCTATTAATCAAACAAGCAATTAATTATGCGCCAGTTGAACCTGGTAGTTAGTTTCATTTTTCCTTCGTCTTGATCGCTATTTTTTTTTTTTTTAATTTCTTCTCTACTGCGTTTTTGGTTATTGGGCAAAAGGAATAAACCATGAAAAGGTTTTACATTTTTATAAATTTTGTCTTTCGTTGCATTTGACGTTGTCATGTTGAGGCAATTAAAATGTTGTCTTATGGTTTTCAAAAATGCGTACTTATGACAATATTTGATCGTGTTGTTATGTTTCCTATTGTTGTTGTTGTTGTTGTTTTTATATTCACCAACGGATAACAAGTGACAACAGTATGGCGTCTACCGATATTGGTCTGACCGTTTGGATCGCAGTTTCGCACAAAACTCGCCTTCCCCACTGCTTACGTGCGTTTGTTTAATTGGTATCGCATTTATAATTACTCTATAGCAAATTTTGTTTTTTTTTTTTTATTATTATTAATTCTTGCGGTTATTAACTATTAATTTCATATTTTCGCCATATATACGCTACACGAAATATACCAACACATGCTTATCTGGCCAATAAATGCAGACTTCACAACTTTCGGTATTCAAGATATTTTTTCTCGATGTATGAATTGTTTACATTTTCGTAAAAAGTCAAAGTCATTTTAAGAGTTTTCGCAACACGGTTTCTTAATTGAGTGCGATAATGTTTTCACACCTGTTTCTTATACCCGTCACAGGAGCTATATTAGTTATGGGAAATGTTTTCGATACTTAGTAGTACACATCATGGAACGAATAATTGGTACGTTTTATATGTATTTTTGAGCAGCATAAATATCGGAATTGACTTAGCTACGCCTATTACGTTTAGGAACTCGATACTTTTCAACTTGAAATCTTTCGGTCCAATATGCGGTTCGCCATTCAGAAAATATTTGAAAACACATCTGCCTACAAAGTTATGTGATTGTGTAGGCTACCAGATTTGATTTGATGATTTGATCTAGTTATCTAAAGCTATTATCATTTAATTTCAGGGTGTCCGATGAGATGTTAGTTAACCGGCGTAATCAGTGAGCGGGATAGTCTCCGACGATTATGACATTCTACTGATCCCCTTGAAATGGTAGAATGAGAAAGTTAGTGTATGCTATTTCCTTTCATTCAGACCAGGATGTGACCATCTAATAAGACTATTTAGCACTTGCGTGATCCACGATCCTTCACGAAGGACCATCGATAGAAGTAAGAAAAGACATTTTGCAAAAAGTGGAATTGAGGGCAGATGTTTTACGCGGAGCAGTTCACCTGATCCCGCTGTTATTGCGCTTTATTACGCTCGTAATAAGGCCATTCATTTGGATTATCCTGAAATGCTATTCAGTTCTGTCCACATAGGTTTTCAATGTCGAAGAGAAAATATAAACACAGTAGCGCCGTGCTCTCACCCAAACTACTACTTTTTGGTCTGTAAGAATCTGCATAGACCTGTTGAAGTTATGTCGATTTCCACAGCAGCTGATTAGATAGAAAACAAAGACCCCTTCCATACTCTTGGTCGCTTTTCCGATTTCAAACATTCTTCTTCATTCTGTTTTCCCGACAACTGTTTGCCCAAAACGAACGGTTTTGCTTCATCTGTCAATTTCGTAGTGGTTCCCTGCTATCTAATATCACTTGGAAGGGAAATGATTTGCAAAATAATCGTTATTTAAAAGTAAAAGGAAATAATAATTATTATAAAAAATATTGAGTTTTCTGCAAAATCCTGTACCAATCTTAAAACCTAAAAGGGGACACCCGTCCTGTACCGTATAGTGTCTAATTCAAAAATAAATTACTGAACCTACATAATACAGTTGGGTCATATTCCCAACGTGTGGAAACTTGCGATAGTTTTTCCAATATCAAAGTCTAAAAATGTCTCTATTGTATCAGACTCTTGCCCAATTTCCCTAATAGCTTATCTCTCTTTCTTCAAAACATGTCGTCCTTTGGCAATGTGTCCTCTACATGAATCTTCTTAGTTTACAATGCTCATTTTAATTTATTTAAACATTATATCTGTATCTTTATATTGTTCCACTGATGGCCTATAAACCCTATTATTTTTCTCAGCTCTCCATGACATTTGCTTATTATCTTTTTGATAGATTGTAAATGCCATAAAAAAAGATCACATCTTCAAGAATCTAATTGAAAAAAAATCCAAATATTGCAAAATATTGTTGGTATTTTCTGCAGATTGACGGTTCTAAATCTAGCCACCTTCTTATGCAGCGGTAGGTGTTTCTAGACAAATTCTGTTAACCTTTACGCAGCACGAAAGTGTTTCGACATTCACAACCGAAACCAGGGCTACTTTAAGCTTATAAAGACAAACTCGAAAGTGTTATTATCCACACCCCTTCAATTTCTAGCTGGAGCATCACGAACAAATTAAGAAATACCATCGCAACATATGGAGATAAGATTAAAACTCTTTGGGTATCTAGTCATATCAGTTTAGTGGAAAATGAACGAAGTGATCGAGCGGCGAAGTTTGCTGGACCTCTAATTGCGGACGATATCATGGAAAAGTGGAACATTAAAGCATATATTAGAAGGAAAGTTTTCGTTAGCGCTACTCCTCAGTTAATCCGCACCTTTTCCCTCCAATATATCCAACTAATATTAAGAAAATCAAGATTAGAACATTTGCGATAATTCGCCTTTGGCAACACACCAATGGATACTTAAGAAATCTTCTTCTTCAAACTGCAATTGTGGAAAAATTCTTACAATAAAAAATTTGCTTTGTGACTGTATAAATCTTTCCTTTCTTGGAAAAGTCGTACTCGAAATAACCCTCCTACGGACATTCTGAGATCAGCTATAGAACGTAACTACTAAGCTTAATACCTAAAGTCCTTTTTAAAACAGTGCCGATAATCTGCATTACTGAGTTATAGTAAATTTAATTAGGATCATGTAGGATCTCTAAGTTTCCATTAGAGTACGAGAAATTTTCCAATATATTAAGAGAATCGTAAAAATTGAAGGATAAATTGACGTGTTTGTTTTGTATAAACAAAACACATATGATAAAAAACATGAAATGAGAAAAAATTGTGCAAAATTGTAGTTTGAAAATTTCTATTTCCTTAAATAAATTTGTTGTTTTGTATACATAAATACATATATAACCATATTGTGCATGACGAAATGTACAATTTTTAATTGCAAAGTTTAAACAATATATTTAGGTTTGTGTGTGTTTCTCTTTCACACCTGTTTTTTCTTACAATTGCAACTTTGAAAGAGGTTGCGGTAGTAATTTTTATTGCTTTGTACTTAACACTAATGCAAATTTGTTCAAAGAGACAGAGAGGATTTGACGTAACAATAGAGCGCAAAAGGCGACTATCTCCAGCTAAATTTGCTTAGGTAATACTACAGTATCTCTTATTGTTTGGAAAGAGTTCATAAAAAAGTTAGATGATGACCCCCCAGATCTCCACATAATTCGATTGTACTTCCTTGGTAATTTTTCCAGCTGTGCACAGGTACATCATCCAGTTTAGTTAATTTTTAAACTCAATCTGAAAAGTGACAAGAAAACTAACGATCTATGCATCTCAGAGCCTTCACAAGTCACAACGCAATTACAGGCATATCTTTTTTGTTATGATTTTGCTACGGAATATCAAATTTGATACAAAATCGCAAAAGCTCTTCTTCTTTTATCATTAATGACTAATAACAGCGCCAAAATACGGCTCCAAGTTCTTTTTTGTAGACGAAGATTGTAGATCATAATTATGATATGAATAGACAAAGGGATATATTGCTAAATAATAATAAATTCCGGTATCCACCAAAAGCAAGAACGTAAGAATTTATGACCCATTACAAACACTAAATAAATCTAAATAATGGTGAACATAAAATCGAATTCATATGCGTATATGTAACATAATCGTTGCAATAAACCATCATTTTTGTTTGTTATTTTACTAAAATGAAAACAACTTTTATTACAATTTTACAATAAATTTTTTTTTACATTAAATTTATTTATGACTTTTATCTAAAAACATTTAATTAGTAGAATATCTTTTATTAGGTAGGCCAAAAAAATATTGACCCTTTAGGAAGTGAAAAATCATCTACTCGCAACATTATTTATCATTCATTCATTCTTATAAGAATCGGTTGCTAGATAATTTGATTCTTATAACCTTCTTACACTATGATATATAAATATTTTTTAGAAATTTTAAGTAGTTAATAGTTGTTGCATTCAGAAGGACAAAGATATCATACTATCTCGTGTAGATAACCCGATATAAACCTCCTTAAAAAGGAAAAGTTCTGCATATTTATGATATTTTATTTTAGATATTATTGAACGATTTTGTTCATTTCGCTTTCTGTGCCAACTTTGCGACCATTTTTGGAATGATTATAATTTAACTTAATTTTGAAATCATTCACTTTATTAAGACCTGCATAACAAACTTTATATATGCATTGCACACACACATATCAATATATATAAAAGCGTACGCATATATGCTATAAATTTTATTGCAATTTTCTTAAATATTTATTCATAAGATTACTTTTTGTGTGTGCAAAGAAAACGCATACACAAGTTCGTCGATATGCGAGAGAGAAAAGAGTTCTTTAACTTAAATACTGTCACTTATGCTCCACGCATGCTTAAATATTTCGAAAACAAACGTACTTGTAGCCAACCTATTACTTCTGACTGCTAGGTAGAATTTAGTGGTCATGAGTTAGTCACCGAGATTGCAGCCACTTGGCTGGTTTTTGAAAAACAAAAAAGAAAAAGTAAAAAGAGCATGCATTGCACGTTCATCAATAAATAATAAAATAAATGCATATATTTTTATTATACAACAAACATTTGTTGTTGAGTTGTTAGTGTTCTCGCGAACATTTTTTTTTAATATTTGGCTGTTGTTTTTGTGTTCTTTTTTTTTTTGTACTTTTCGTTTTCATAAAGCAAACACAATATCAACAATAAATACAGCAGAGCAGATACGAAATGTTGTAGGGACAGACAAATGGTTATTATTCTGAATGTTCTGAAAACATTTGCTCAGTTTATATATATATATATATGTGTGTGTGTGTTTGTTTGTGTACGTGCGTCTGTTTATTGAAAAACATTTCGATCAATATTGGATTCATTTTAAGCAATATAACCATCGTCATCATATTGTTATAAAACAACTCTACTGACAAAAGGAACTCATTGAAAAAGGCCGCCTTAAATATCTAAAAAAAAAAAATGTTTTTTTTTCTTGCTTTACAAAAAGCATGCATAAATTTTAACATCCTTGAGAACTTCAACGTATGAGTATTTTAATGCATTAAGCAACTGTTACTCTCTGGCCAAATAAACAAGAAGTAACAACTGTAGCATCACCACCACCATCATGTTCAACTTGTGACAATTCCTGGCGTAGTTTTCCTTTTTTAAATCAAAGCATAGCAATTTTATTCGCTTAGGAAAAAATTTGTTTTTTTAAATTCTGTATTTCTTTTCTTTCCATTTTTTTCTTTTTTCATTTGCTTGGAAACGTAAATACATACAGCCATATAGACATGCAGGCGTATTCGTTCATACATATGTCAACTGTCTTGCAAAACACATGTAGACATAAATGTCAGATGTCGCTTATAACTGCAACGTTTATTTGTAAACCAAACTTGTGTGGCTATGTGTGTGTGTGTGTGTATGTGAATGCACGTACGTGTGTGTATATACCAAGTCTCATACCTAAACCTACATAAACCAACCATAACAGTAAGCAATAACATCTACTCATCATTCACCTCGTCGTCATCATCATCATCGTTAAAGAGCATCATTTAGTCATAACTCTTATTTTAGGCCTGCCTATCTATGCGCGGTCAAACATACACGTATACGCGTTCATTTTAGCTCACCAGAGTCACCGGTAGTCTCCACTGAGTATTTATTTAATCGATTATCATTTTTAATAATCGCGCAATATGCTTTATTGTTGTTGCTGCATGCTGCCCTGCCGGCTGGGCTTATTGGTCTACCTCATCTTCGTCATTATTATTATTATTATTATTATTTCTTTTGGTTTTCGTTTCTTTTAAATTCAGTTAAGGTGCATTTATAGTAATTCTTTTTTCGTTGCTCATTGATTTGTTTACTTGCGTTTGTTTGTGTTATTGCTTTCAGTATAACTATGATTCAATATGGACATGTACGCATGTTTTAATGACATTACTTTGACATTTATGACTTGTGTGTGTTGAATGTATGACGTCGTCGTCGTCATTTTCGTTGTCTAGCTTATTGTTACTGTTTTTTATTTTTGCTATTTTTTTGCTTTTTTTGCTTTTTTTGCTTTTTTTTGCTTTCCCATTTTGCCTCCAACGGTTCGGGTTGTTGTTATTGTCATTTCATTAGTTCGCATTATGTACATATGAGCAAATATATATGTTTCCTTATGCACGTTTGTATCATAGTTTTCTGTTCTATTTTAATTGCTTTTAACGTTTATCTACTACGATGAGGCGCGATGGAGGCTTTCCATCATTCTTAAGATATTTTTTGTTGTTGTTATTTTTTAACTACTTCTGCTGCTGGTGACTCTTGCCAGCGAAACGATTGTTTTTGGAGTTTAGTAGTAAATGAAATCATAAATGCTTAAATAATGCAATAAATTTTGTAGAAATCACAAACAAGATGCCATCTTTCGGCAGACGTTTGTGATTTATATGAGTGACATTGTTTTTTGTCGTATATTTAAACAAACATTCACATACAGTAAATTCTAGTTAATTGCACTTTTTCCATTTTATTTGGTTCGGCTTGCATTTAACTAAGCTTCACAAAACATAAATTTAGACACGACCAACGATTCGCGATGTAACACAAAATATATTCAAGTAATGCTGCTGAAGTATCTAAATGTGCTGTACTGTACACACACTTGAGCTTCTAAAGGCATACAATGTGATATTTCGTAGAGAAAGTTTTTAAAAGTAGCATAGGTTTTAGCTGATTATTGATCTTCCAACGATTTTTTCACTATTCTATTAAAATAGTATAACTAGCAATTATTACAAAATATTCTTCGATTTATCTGTTATTACTGCATTCGAATCTTTACAAATTGCGTTAGAAAAACGCAATTCAAGTCGAGTAAGTTCGGTTTAATTGCGAAGATCGAGCTTGAATATAAATACATAGATGAACATATACATACATATCTATATACATTGTATATTTTATTCATATTTATACGACTAAATCATTATTAGGACTACAAAAAACTTCGGAATTTATAGACAATGGACCATATAGTAAGGTGATAGCCGGATAAAAGTGTTAGATAAGTATTGGAATATTAAGAACAAAAAGGTTATTTTCTCTTTTTTTCTACCAATTTTTAGTACAAAGTGACTTGTACCCTATCTTTGAACGATTAAATTAGCTTTTGGAATTCCTGAGCCAATCAGTGAAGCTGTAGCGGTCAGAGAACTTCATTTTTGCGTTAATGCTGAAAATGCTAATAAAATGAATATGAAGTTTACATTTCCGAAGGCCAAAACTTGTCTTTTTTTTACGTATTTAATTTACTATCTATCAGAAAGATACCAAGTAAATGTCATGGAAAGTTAAGGAAAACAACAGGGGGTCATTGTCCCAGAATAACCATAGACGTGATATTTAAGAATACAAATGTAAACTATATAAGGCTAGAAAATTCATTAAAACATTGACAATAATACGCAGTGTCTTAAAATGATATCATTGAAATATTTCAATAGTAGAGTTATTGACGGCTTCCCACAATTGTATACCGTACGTCGAAATAGGTTGAAGTATACTATTTTATAAAATGCATTTCTTTCTTAGGTTAAGTCGAGATTCTGAACGAATTAGCCAGTAGAGACTTCTGGTTGTTAAGTCAGCTTCTAGTTAACCTTTAATCAATATTTAGAGCAAGACATTTACTATATTTGTTGATTGAGACGTTATTGCCATATTGCAAAATAGTGAGGGACAAGAACTCTTATTTATGCGTAGATTTTCCAACTTTTATTTTGACATTCGAAGTCTTTAGACAAAGCGAAATTTAATTAAGAAGTCAAAATATTGGATAGGAATATCTAGAGTGAAAATTGTGTAAAATATTGAACTTAAAATACCTCCTTGTGACACTCCAGCTTCAATTTTGTATATATTGGATCCTTCATTTTCAACTTTATGTCTGTTACATGTTTGGTAGGCCAATCTATTGAGCACGGGCTGTCTAGAAATTTTAATTATTGTTTTGTGTTAAAAGTGAGTCAAAGATTTTTAGGCTGAAAAGTTTCTTCTACATAATCAGCGAAGCTTTTGGACCTGTCTCTTAAAGAAACAATAAAATCCGTAATAAACTTCTCTATATCTCTTACACCAGGCATGACTTCGCGTGACTGCTACCTCATTATCATTAACAATGTTGATATTGCTATCACTAATAATATATTCACTGAAATTTAGGATAGAAGAAACGATTCATAGAATTTGTGTTTTGTGTCATTAATGTTATTACAATTAGATCGCTTAGGTTTATTATGTCGAGATGTCTACAAAATTTGACATTTCGTCAAATTGTTTTCATGACCGGAGTCCTCTGCGGAATTATTCATTTTTTATTCTTCTTATATGGCTTGCTAACAAAATCAATTATGTTATCACTGATTTGGGAACACTAGAAGACGCGGGGCAGTAAAATGTTTGGGTACCTCTTCTTTTATTTTAATAACATTTAATGTCAAAATGAAAAGAAAATGTTTTAATATACCAGAAAACAGCCAAATCTTTCAATTGTTTTATACAAACACTCCATATTTAACATTAGATACAGAGACTTTCTTAATCTTTTACTTTCTTTTCGACCAAATAATAAAACTTCCGATTTAGACAAACTAATTTTTTAAAGCTAAAGACCAAAAATGAAAAGTAATTTAAATTTCCATAGTATGATTAGTACACACATAATATCCTATAAATATGTAGTCGTGAAAACTATATATAAGTCATGCTATGGACGAATTTCCTCGCATCGATTAATTCGCCAAAATATACTTGCGATACCTAATAATGAATCTATTATGTATCTTGTCGTTCACCCACGAAACTTCTCAAGCTAGATGTTACGGTAGTCGACTACTATAAATTCGGCTCGAAATCATATTTTCTTAAGTTACACTGAAATCTAAACTTAATGCTTGTCCTTGTATCATGCGTCAACTCTTCACTTCATTAAAAATCCCACAAAAGTCCCGATCATTGCTATGAATGAAAAAGAATAAAAAAGAAATTGTTTTTTTATAAATTGTGAAAAATCTTTGGATATGTTGTTTACTTGAAATTTGTATACATTTTTTAGTTCTTAAAAATATAAATTTTAAAATATTTGAAGAACTAATAAAAATATATTTGATAAAAACGATTTGGTCTTACAGCTTCACTTTAATCACTTTCAATCTCGATGTCGAATAATAGCATATCGCCCGAAACGAAAACTGTGTCTACATATTTCGGATTCACTTTGTATTCATATTCGAAGGCTGGATTATCGTTTAGATATACTTCAAAAGCTTTTTTACCGCGCACAATGGTCAGAACGAAATCGGCATTCGGTCGTAAACCTGTACCTACTTGTGATGTGAATTCGCCAACCCATTTTCCACTTGTAAGAGAATTTCGAGCTATGGTGGGTTCACCGGTCTCTCCATCTTTCGCTTTAGCGAAACGCATTTGCAATTGCAATGCTACAGTCGGCGGCGGCCATACATTAATACCAGACTGTAAGCTGATTGTAATTGTTTGCGGATTCGATTTTACGCGACCTTTAACGGATACACTGAATCCCGCATCTAAAAATCCGCGATCGAACATAGCATAGTAAGGCATTGGCATGAAACGTTCTAGCTGACATTCTGACCCTGAGGTCTCCGCAGCGTAATCGCTTTCATCTACTTGGTCACATTCCGTTACTTCGGCATCTTCACCTAATCGGTCAAAGTGAGCAGATCTTTCCGGTCGTTGCGGGTATTCAGTAACAATTTTTCGATCAACATTGACATCACTCAAACAGCCATGTATTTCTAATTTTTTGATATTATGAAAGGGCAAACGGTGAGTATACTTACACACGTGAAAGCCGTTGACAGCAATCATAAATTCTTTAACTGTTAATAGAATTTGTATTGTAAGAACACTGCATGCTTCTAAGTCGTAGGGGTAATTTGTTCGTATTTCATCACATCCCCATTTATTTTTAATTCTCGAGTTACGCGACATGAGATTCTTTTGCATTGATCCAGTAATACGCAAAGCAATATCGTTATTTGCATTATCCATGCCAAAGTCGATAGTAAATCTAGGCCAAAATGAAAGCATAACTCATTCATAAGTTATTAGACAGTTATTGTACTATTACTTGTTTGTAGCATTATTGAGGGCACCAAGTATGATAAAACTGATACCTTCTTGAATACGGCCTAGGTTATTATTAGTGTATATCGGATCTGCTTCAATATCCGCCGTGAGTGATTCCTATAGACAAGAGCACTATTTTCAGGATATCGAGGCAGTTATACTCAAATTTTTACCTCTGAATCGGTTCTGCTTTTACCGAAACAATACGCTAACATTTTGTCTCTTAATATAAACTTTTGCTTATTAAGTATTGATGAATTTTCAACCCGCTTAACACGTCAAACGTTTTAAAATTTTATCAAATATATTTTAAATATTCTTCAATTTTGCATATTTTTTATAAGCTACAAAGAAATAAAAAATTCATTAAATTAAATTTTTTAAGGAGACTGCTATCACAATTTTACAGAAGAAAGAACAAAGACAAAATGAATTTTTTTTCAATGTCGCTCTGCTGCTGACATATAAAACTTTATTCTTTTCTTTCCATGTTGTCATTTTTGTTTTTATGTTGTACTAAATATATATTGAGACGCTTTTTAGAAAAAAGAAAAAAAATTAAAAATGTGCCTAAAGGGCATACGACGAAAATGAAATTATTCTAAATATTATCTAATTTCCCTCACAGAGACCACATTATAGCATTTGTGATTTACAATACAAAATTATAACTTCGGTATTCTAAACGAAGAGCATTCTTTTCATATTCTTGATAAATTTCCAAAGGTTGTAAAGCTCTAAGAGAGGGTTTGAAAACATTATGCATTTCATTTTGGTTTGCCTTGTAATACATCTTCAACAAGCAATTTTCTCATAATAATTGTAAACTTTTAAATCGAAAATGTGTACAGAGATCTCGTTATAACAATTTGGTTGCACGCTGCTCTAAAGGAAAATGCAAATAGGGTGCTGAAGAAGTAGGATAGACGATTGATTTTCACTTTTTGTCTGGCAGACATGTGTGGATAGAAGTATTGATGAGCAATATAAGATTTTTATTTGCATTGAATGGATTTTTTTTAGATAAGTTTCGGCATCATTTTCCGTAGGAAAATCGCTCAAAATGCTTGATGATGTTATTGTCGAGAGAAAACATATCGACAACAACGATCTAAACTTGTCACTCATTTAGCTGCTCCAGAAAGCATTCGAAATCAAATCTTCGGTTGTTCTTTAAAAGTTTTTTCATAAAAATAAAATTTTTGAATAGTAAAAGTAAGTAAGTAAGTTTTTATTTTGATTAGATGGCAGAACTCAACTTTTCAAGAAATATTTAAACGGTAAAGAAGAAATAAAGCGGCGGCGTGTAGCTAATTTCATATCCTCAGAGAACTTTATATTTACTGCGTCTATTATATAATTATTGTACTCATTAATCTCACAAACTGCATTAAATACGAAATGAAAACTTTCACGTTTATTTTATAAAAGTGTCAAAAGTCAACCAGATATTATAGAGCTTCGAAATTTCGTTTGTTTAGTCTTTTTTTGTAAGATGAATGCTTGTTTGTTAATATTCTTACATCTTAATACTTAAAGATATTTTTGTATGATTTCACCGTGAGCGTGTTTTTAAACGGAGTTTAGCTCTTTGTAAGTTGATCTGTAAACTGCATATAACATAAAATTGACTTAACTTTATTTCGCGGTTCTAATTAGATTATTGAACTAGACTCCACTATTCGTTTCGAATAATAATCAAAATCCAATTCAGGCTTGAGCGTAAAAAATCATTATCCTCGGCCGCTAAGTAGTTACTTATAAAATTATTATATAATTAGTAAATAGCTCTATGTGCCGTTAATGTTTCCTTCCTTAACAAAACAGACGGAATGAGCTGATTAAACTAATCTTGCAGTGAATAGGATAAAAATAGTTACAATACAAGAAATCAACTTAGTATAGCAAAGTGATAAGTGAAGAAAATCTTATGGACTTTTGGTGAAGATCGCACCTTCATATATATTTAAGTAGTTGAAAACTTACTTGTGCTATTGTATCATATAAAGATGGCCATGCAATATATGCTCAAAGAAATATTTTCAAGTTTTTTCATTATCATATCGAAAAAATCAAAAGAAAGTTCATATACATCGTGGAAAACTTTTTATGAATAATTACTAATATCTTGCATTTGAAGGAAATAAAAGATTTCAGCACATTTTTATCGTGGAAGCAAGAACACGTATATAAAAAGAGAAGGATACAACCATACTAATCGCTAACCTTGTTAACGTCCAAACAACTTTATTGTCTAAAATAAATTTTTTCTATTCAGTACAGCGCGAAGAATGTGTTGTTGAATTGCCGAAGTTTAGAAGAAGAAAAAAAAGAAAGAAAAGAGAGAAAAGAATTTTTTTCGAAGTCATAACTCTTGTTGTCTTAATTTGCTCGCAAAACATTTGAAAACATAAAGCAAAAAAAAAAAAGATTTTTTAGAAAAGGAGATTAAGTAAAGAAAAGATGCAAAAGACCGATGGGAGGTTTCCAGAGAATTTTTTAAATAAGCTTGTATTCAATTTTTACAATGAGACTGCAAAGAACGAGCACAAGCCTGATATGGGTTCAGATCGTCAACCTATGACATCTAAAACTCTTAACTTAAACCTGAATACGCCAGATTGTTTAGAGAACTCTGTCGAACGATATCCCACAGCAGATCCAACAATTGATGGAATCAAGAAATATAAGAAAATGAAGTCATCTAAAAATAAAGAAGACAAAGAAGCGAATTTTACACGAAAACGTTGTGGCATAAGAATTTAAAAAATGCTTTGTCTAAACTAAGAACTCTTTCGAAGCCCTTTGAAACTTAAATAACATTGCTTTTCATTTTATCTTTTCGGATCTAACATATCACTTTGATGACTACTTATCATTCTTTAATTCTTGCAGTTTTCATGTAAAATACAAAAATTAAAAACTTTAATGTAAAATATTAATAATTAATATAATAATAAAATTTTGCTTACAAACTTAGTACTAAAGTGCTACATTGTGGTTCGCAGCAACAACTATTACGCTAAACGTTTCTCACGAATTCACCCGAATTTTTCCACTTGCAGCAAGGTATTGAGTTGAGAAAAACAAACCAAAAAAATTCGAAATTCTTTTTCATTCTGAGTATATTTCCAATATTAGTTTCGATAAATAGGCGTTGATAGCGTTAGGCTGATATATAGGATAGTTGTGAAGCCCATAAAAACCTGTTTTAAGTAAATTGCATTAAATAAATCGTTCTAATTAAAAGTAGCTTGTAACAAGAAGCGGATTTCTTTATTTTATTCTAGCAATTAATGGTAAGTTGGGCGAGTTGTATAAAGGAATTTGTGATTTTCGAAAAAAGAAACAAATTGCATTAAAGCGAAGACTTAAGGAATCTCAAAAATTCTCTCCTTTTAAGAAGCTGAATATGTGTCACCACTTATTTTAAACGCTTAAAGCAAATTTTTTCAAAATTGTAATAACAGAAAACAAAATGCGTGATTTTTAGCTTATAAACAATTACATTACAATGCTTTTTATCATGCGTTTATTAATGGAACAGAGACACCAAAAAATAAATATATTCTTGATCAGCGTCAAATGTAGAATCAATTCAAATATGCCCGCCCCTTCGTACCACTAAGTGCTGAAGTTTCCTGTAGCTATAAATATTGCTATCAAAAATCTCGTCACGTTTATGATAAAATCAATCCATGTTGACACCAAGTGCGAAGTCTTTTTATATATTCTTGAATCTACATCCACGACAAAGCAAAATTCCAACCATGTTGCTGGTGTAAAAGGATCATGTCAAGAAAAGCTTTTTTATATCACAATGATAGATATGATATATACGCCACAGACTGATTCATTGGGGCTCAACGTGTCCAACTACTCTTTGATAAAATACTTGTCTAAAGTTTCACATAGAGTCACAATATTTGAATAATTATTGCCCACTTGCACTACATTACTTGCCGTAGGACATACTGTAAAACTTGCGACCACATGACTGTCTCCTGTTAATTTATCTGACGGTAAAGCACCTCCAGCCTTGATGAAATTTTGTTCATCAAATACACTCCTCAAGAAACAACAGCGGTTTTTCTGTAATATCAGCACAACGTCTGAATTTAAAACCCCTGTCGGAGGCGAAGTGCAATTTCTGGTAGACCAACACAATTCATAGACTCATAAGAAGATATATTTAAAAATATTCAAGCCATACCAATTGATATTTGTGAGAGAATCGTTTAATCTTTTCAGAATGTACGATAACTTTTTTGATCTCTTCAAAGTTCACATCTCCAGCAACATCCAGCAACAGCAGTTAACTTAAACTAATAGCTGACAGTGAATCTTTACCAATATAACACGTGCAAAAATCGTTTTTGACTCGCTGAATACCTTTTAGGAAGAAGAAGACATTTATATATTTTGTCGTCTTTTTTGTTTGTTTTATTTCTGCGAAATTGATTCTCAAAATTGAAAGCAAAAAAGCTATAAAGTTTATACGTACTTATAGAAAACGCAACATCATGTGCTTCGAAGTGAACGATGAAGTAAGTCAAATGAACTTTTCAACTTTTTTCGCGGGCAATCTTCGTAACGTCCTGCTCTCATTGATAGGAAGAGGCAGACAAAGTGAAAGAGAAAGAAGAGAAAGAGAAAGACAAAGACAAAGACAAAGTCAAACAAACAGAAGAAGAAGAAGAAAAAGAAAAGGAAGAAGCTCCTAATACGGATCCATATTTAAAATACGCAAACCACGACCTTGGTGTATTGGAAGAAGGTGTATCTTTTCGAATACGCGGCAAAATCCCAAACCAAGCAAGCGTGTAAGTTGACTTTCATTTCTTCTTCGTATTTTTATACCAACCTTAAGGAGATTACTTGATGTGTTAAATGCACAGAACTATGCGTTAAAACCTAAGCAAACTGTTTATATATCTGAACAAAGCGAGTAGGGGAATCGGTTTGGAAATACACGAACACGTTTTCCAAACTTTGTCTAGGGAAACATGCCTGGTGTTAGTTTTTTCCTTAGGAACAAAATCTAATCAATCATTTCTGTTTCAGAGTGTGAATTTTGATCTTAATTTTTAGAATTATACGTCATTTTTTATCAGGCTTCACACCAGAAGTATATAGTGCTCTAAATAACGTATGCATTTTGATGCATCTGTTCGAATGTATTTTTACACAGAGCTTGGTAGAAATAATTGGGTAAAAGTTTTTTTTTCTGCTTTTAACACACATCTCGGGTCGATTTATAAAAAGTTCGGCTCAAGCCGGATATATAAAACTTCCTTATCCATTTTTCAGTTTAATATAAAATTCTTAGGTTTTCAATACATTTTTTACCCGAAAATGAGAAGGAAGATTGTGCTTTGCGTATTTTAGTGCTCGTGGAAGAAAACTTAATTGCACGCTACTACAAAGAGAACAATAATTGGGGACCAGAAGAAAACTATTCACAATCGCCTTACACTTTAGCAGCTGGTAAATTAATTTCAATCGAAGTCTTAATAACCGAACGCGGATTCTACATTGCGTTAAACGGTTTTCATTTGTGCATTTTTAAACATCACTTTCCATATGCAAGTATCAAATCATTAGAAATACGTGGCGATTTTGATCTTATGATTGTTGAAAGAAAATTTGTCGTTAAATATCCGCAACGTCCGGCCAAATCCAACCACTTTGGCCATATAGCTGCTTCAGGTAAATTGCAGAGCAATGAAAAACAGGAAGACAAAGCAAAACCGAAAAGTAGGGAAGATGAAGGAAAGAAAAAGGACGAACAAGAAGAAGAAGAGGAACAAGAGGATCTATTTGATGAAACCGCATATTTTGAAATTATAGATGCACCTCCACCAAAAATGGTATGCGTACGAAAGACATATCTCCCTGTGCCGTATTTTGTTTGCTTTGAGAGGGGACTTTTCGATATAGGTTTTAGCTTCGTAATCGTTGGTCGTATACGTCCTCAGGCTCTTCATTTTAATGTATCGTTTTTGACAGGATCGCATCGATGGCCTGCTCCAGGCGTATGCTACGATGTTGTTTTTAAACTGTATAATAGCAAAAAAGGTGAAAAAGCGCCAGCTCTAGACGAGAATGACGAAGCAATAGACGTAAAATTAGGAGACGATCTTACGTTGATTGTTACACGTGGGAAGAAAGGTTACGAAACCAAAGTAAATAAAAAATCTTTAAAAACTCGCCCCTACAGAATAAATCCTTTGGCGGTGAATACGTCTTTGATATATGGCGATTTAAAACTTATTGATATACAAATGGTTACTGATTAAATTCTTAATTACAGGATAAAAACTAAACATCCGGTTGAGTTTTGGTAAACAATTTAACATAAAAATTTTGCTTGAATCTTTATTGTTCGACCAGTTTGTCATTTTATTTCTAGAACAAATGTATTGTATATCGTAAAGAGCGCAACTCATAGATTGTCATAAGTATATTTATTTACACATATTATTATTTTGCAAAAGGAATTAAGTAAAGATTTTTTAATAATTTCATTGAATAGTGTTATATAAACACAACTTTAAATTGTGAAAGAGTTTCTAAGACCTTGCTAAAATTGAAAAATAAATTATTTTCCAAGCATAAGAAAATCTAAAGTTTGTGAAAAAATTTCTACCGTTTCCTTTTAAAGTGTTGCTTGTATTAGAGTCCTAGAATCGGGGCTTCTTTTCATTACCAAAATTGGTGTGACTTTGAACAGATTTGTATCTGTATTGGGAATAAACAAAGAAAAATTACCAACACAGACCAGCAGACTGGGAGATAGCTGAAAGTCAACCAAAATCTAATTAATTAAGTAACGCTATCTCTAACTTTCTAATAGTGTCCGGCAAATTTTCCAATATAATGGATTAATAACTTAGAGAACATAAACAATAAATATGCGATTAGCAATAAGACAAAAATCAATGAAAATAAAAATTTGTGTTAGACTATAAAATGACCATAAATTGCAATGGTTTGGGAAAAAACCAAACAGTAATTCTAATCGAATTGCAGGAAGTTTTTATTTTATTATTATTCAGATTGGGTTGAAAATTCCATGTGATTGCAAGTAAGAATGTTTATATGCTTTTAATTCAAGGATTGTAATGTTGTTGCCTTTTTTACCAGTTGACGACATGAAATGAAAAGAGTTAGTGGCGCTAACAAAAAATTCGCTCTTCAAACAGGGTACAGCAATGGCCGACAGTTAAAAATTTGTTTATTGGCTAGATATGTCTGCTGAAATTATCATAGAAATCGCAAAATACGCACCAAATTGTTGAAATTAGCCTGCCACTGCCTATTACATTATACAGCTATCAAATCAAGACATAATTGAAAGTACATACAAACATGCAACAAACAATTTTTTTTCGAAACCATTTCTTTCATATTGATCACGATAAAACCGATGTTACATTTGACTTTCTTTTCATTCACTTCATTTTCATCATTTTGTGTATCAACATAATACATAAACTGAAAGAGTACTTTGTATTGCGTATACTAATAACACAGAAACTTATGCCCATTCCAGCGAGAAACGCCTCCCCCAATAAATTTCCACTTTGACTAAGCGCTTCGAAAATGTTCTTAGCGCCGCTTTTGGAAATAATGTCGACAAAACCGAACCTACTATGGATGTCTTTACCAGGCGCAATTTCGCGAGGTACACATACAGTATGTGTTTCTCTATATGGTCTACAATATTATTGGAAAGTTTAATGCATTTTTAAAAAGAGCAACGTTTCCCGCCTAAGGTCTACCATGAAAAGTGTACCTTCACACGGAGACATAAGGCATAATTATCGGTATATTATCATGAAACTCAATAAAGAATTGTATTAGGCGAAGTGATATGTTTAACTGTCGACCCTGCCCGACTACTTTTAATTATTGCTTACAAAGAAGAAACAGAGGGCATTGCTAAAATTATATATTTAGTTTTGCTATTGTTTTTGAAAAGTAATCTAAAGGTGAATTTTTATTTAATTCCTTCACATCTGTCATTATTAGTCCCAATGCGACGTGAAAACTTCTCCTACGAAATATTATTTGAGGTAGTGTTTACATCATACCATGTTTTCGGAAGTATAAAAAATGTCAGGTGAAATTCGTATTAAGCCCTAAAAGAAATGAAAAAATCTTTAATGCAGAATGGGGTGCCTGCAAAACCAGATGCCAAAAAAGCCCTTTGCGAAAACAATGGTTTAATTCGGAGAACAAGAAAATAGAGTAGAAAAGCGTAACGTGGAAACCAACCGACCATCAACGTAGACACCATGTAAAAGTCATGACAGAGTGGTTTTTCAACATAACAGTGCCTGGTCATATAACGCAAAATTCTTCCACGAAATGAGTAGTTTCAACAATCTTTCTATATTGAGCACTCCCATAACGCATGGACGTATAATCAGATATGATTGAGTCGATTCACAAGGAACATATTTAGCCTACAAGGTCTCACATTTCATGGAAAATAAATCTAATGCACAGTTAAGCGCTTCGTGATTAATACGATAAATCTTAATTGTTAAAACAACCCCAATCGCCAGATATGTTGCCATCAGTGTGAACATAAGTGTCGTATCTTGTAGGATCTACTTATATGATTTGCACTACTAATAGATAGATAAGATATCTTAAGAGATATAAGATTTGCAAAAATTGGAATTTTTGAAGCAAAATTGAAATCGTTTCATTAACTTGCTCAATAGACACTGCAAAATAAGACTTCCCGCTGGAATTAATAACTTTTTTTTAACATTTTAAAAGTCTAAAAGAATAATAAATTAATTTTTCGAACGGGCCTTTTTTCTTTTGTGCAGAAACTAGTAATTGCTGCTTATAACAAAGGATGCAGCTTTTACACCTTTTCCGTGCCTTGATGAGAGATGTATTGTGAACAGCATCTTTTTCATTTTACTCTTTTTTCAAAAACTCGTTCAGGTACTTAGAAATTTCTTTTATATTTTCATTTATTGGAATTATTTTATCATAGCAAGGCTTCAGTGTTCACCCAAAGCAAAGTTTCATGTTTAAAGATATTAATTAATTATTTGAAAAATATCGCAATTTTCTGTGACAATCAAACAATTCTTTTTGTAAGTATTAAAACTATATGCATACGTGTATAGGTCTAAAAAATATAAATACATTTTGAAAGATAATAAAAAATATTCTGCAATTTCTTCAAATGTCAACTTTCAATTTAGGCTATTTTAGTATCAAGAATGTTTGCGTTATGTGCTAGTTTGTGCAAAGGCGAGGAAACGCAGCGATCCAAGAGAAGCGATGAGTCGTTAACACTCCCTCTAGATAAGACAAGCGTTCACATTGAAACCATAAAAGTGCCCTTAACAGAGGGCTTAAGTTTTCAAATATGCGGTCACATAAAACAGGGAGCTTACAGGTACAAGACACATATCGTTTTGCATATGATAACTGTTATGAATTTCGTATAGTTTTACTATTGACTTCCTAGTCGACAATAAAGACGGTGATATTGCTTTACGAATAGTGGGCGATGTACATGGAAATATTGTATCGCGTCTGTCTCGAAGAAATCGTGAATGGAGCGAGAAAGAAACGTTATCAAAATCTCGTTATAAACTATCGCCAGGAAAACGGTTTATGATAGAGGTCTTGACGTTAGAGGATAGCTTTAAAGTTGCCGTTAATGGTTTTCACATTTCCAGTTTCTACCACGAATTCCCTTTGAAAGATATTAAAATAATTGATGTTCATGGTGATGTTAGAGGTATTACAATTGAACAGAACTTTGTTCAACAATATCCAAAACGTCCAGTAAGATCTTCACATTTCGAACACTTAAGTAAACGGGAAGAATATAGAGATCAATCTGAGTCTTCAGACGATGATGAATTTGAGGATGCGTCCGACACTCAATTGACAACGTCCACTAAGGTGTGCACAGTCGAAAGATACCTGCCCGTACCCTATTATGCAAGCTTTGGGAACAAATTTTTTGCAAACGGCTTCATGTCTACAATAATCGGTCGCGCTCGCAGCATTAACTCATATTTTGCAGTCGTCTTTCAAACGGGCACACAGGACTGGCCATATCCGGAATGGTGCTTTCGAATTATGTTTAAATATTACTGCAGTCAATGTGGCGACAGCGCTGACGATGATGATGAAGACGAAGAGTCTGTGGATGTACAGATTAACTCTGAAATACGTGTAACCATAAAACGGACACACGAAGGTTATGAGAGCAGCTTTAATGGAAAACCACTGCGACTAAGGCCTTTCAAATCAGATCCCGATTCCGTTGATACAATTTTGATTTTTGGTGACATTCGTTTATTAGATATTGAAATTGAGAGCAATTAAAAAATAATTAAAACTTCTATATATATGTATATATATATATTGTCAGATAATCCTTAAAAAACATAGAAGAACTAGCACGACAATGAAAAAATCTTCAAAAACGAAAATATTTTTGATTATCTAAACGAAAACTACCCTACAACTTTATACTTTCGATTGTTTTCGTTTTTGACTTTCCTTTTTTTAAACTTTCAAAATCAATTCAATTTTTTCAGTTTTCATCGGTAGATAAAAATTTGTAATTAAAAAAGAAAAAACTAATATAAAAGTTAACTTCAATAAAATATCGTTTGCAAATTTTGTGTAAAAATTATGTAAAATAAAATTCATCGGTAGTCGAATCATTTTGTGTTATTGTGGAAAAAAGAAAAAATTAAGAAAACGTATTGAAAACGGGCATTATGTTCTCGATAATCAATGGTACAGTCAAACTGTGCGACACACTCAAAGGTAACCTCCCACCGAAAAACAGTATAGACGAATTTTACTTAGAGGAAACATATGTAAAGCCAGTATATGAGACAGACGAGCTCCGACATTTATCAGAAGGTTTATCTTTCACGATAACTGGCAAAGCACTGCCAAAGGCGGAAGGGTAAAAGTTAACAAAGAATCTTATCTATTTAAAAAATATATTCTGTTTTACGCTCTAGATTTGCGATAGATTTTCGTCGAGAAAACCTAGAAAAAGACATCGCTATCCGGGTCACTGTCCTGGTAAATCGCAACATAATAGCACGTAATTCTAGAAAAAGTTTGGTTTGGGGCGTCGACGAAATTGACACGGAATTGGAATTTAAACTTCAACCAGGGAAATATATACAATTACAGATATTGGTCACAGAAAAAGCCTTTATGGTAGCCCTTAATGGTTTCCATATAGCAACTTATGCGCATCGAATGGCATTGGACAATATAGAAAAATTTCTAGTTCATGGTTGTATAGCTAATGTTAATGTCAAGCAGAAATTCGTAGATGTTTATCCACATAGTCCTGATAAAACGTTACATATCGAACGCGTATCGGCCCGCTCGTTAGAAAGAGGAGACGATGATGTGATCACTGTCGATGATGATGATGATGTCTTTGATACTTTGACTATACATCCGGGCGAATTTGAAGGCGAAAAGTACTTGCCATTACCTTATTATGCTACTTTCAATGCAGGTTTCTTTCGAGTACGCTATAGTATTTTTATAAAGGGTCGTGTACGGGGTCGTCCGAAGCAATTGACAATAAATTTGCAAGCGGGCGCTCGCGTTTGGCCACCACCACCAATAATTTTAAGCTTGCAATTCATTTTTGAGAAAATTGATGAAAGTGAGGGCTTAAATAGACAAGATGACGTGGTAATATCTCCGAAAGTAACTACTAATCTTCCACCGGGATCGAACTTCGAATTAGAAATTGTACGTAAGCTGAAAGATTTTGAAGTTTTTTTAAATGAGAAACTTGTGAAGAAGTGTGGATATACGATAAGCCCTAAGCTAATTGATACGATTTATGTTTATGGCGATATTAAGCTGTTCGATATCGAAATTGTTAGTGACTGAATAAAAAGAAAACTTAGTAAAGTCGTAGTTTTCCACAAACAAAGATTTGAATCGTGGATTCATTTATGCTACTTGATACACTGCTCACTTGAAATGAAGTTCCAAATAATTTCTTTCTTGCGTAACGAGAAATAGTATACTGGACCATAGAGGGAATGAAAAATGACTACTTCTATATGAGAAAAACTTATCAACAGAAGCCTTTCAACTTTGTGTGAAATTATTGGCATCGCATCTAAACACGTACTTTGCATTTGAAAGAAGTAGCCGATCTTAAGAAAAGGCAAAGTTATTGATAATTATTAAAAGCGATGAATTCTGATCACAAGTCATATAAAGACCTTACAAATCATATAAAGAACCATACAATATTTTTGTAAGATTTTCAAATAAAATAAAATGACTACGAATTTCAATGTGCTCGGGAAAACCTAAACAATGATCCAAATTGATTTGCGTGAAATTTACATTTAATTACCCAAAAATTCCATGAAAATGCAACTAATAATAGAGATGTCATTTTAATTTAGAGATTATAAGGGATTATAAGATTATATACATGGAGGTATAGGGAATAAGGAAGTTTCTAAACTTTTTATTAGTTACAAAATGGATGGGGATTGAAAATAACTGAATAGAAATTCCTTAGAAGCTAATTAAAATTTACTTTTCTCAATTGAAAATTTTAAGAAACAATCTTCAGTATAGGATTAGATGATTTATATAAGGATTTTGTGGCAAAAGATATGAACCAAATGAAAAAGTTAACACTCTGCCATCAAAATAAGAAGTCGTTAAAGTGTTTAGTGCGCCCAATGAAGAAGAAATATTTTCATTTTACAAAGTCCTCGCATTACTTTAAAGTCAAAAATAACTTAATAGTGTGGACAATAAGTATGTATAAAAAGATTGCGATTTCAGCTCAACTTTAAAGGAACAGGTGAACGAAATGTTACCGTCCTGAAATCGCTCAAAATTATAATCCGAGATCCATACAAGAGCGCCAAAATGTAAATAAATTGTAGGATGAGTTGCGTGAGAAGACCTACGTTGGAATGAGGAGAAATAAGTTTACAAACATTGAATCCAAGTTCGACTTACATTTATTACATCTATATTATAACCTTTTGGTATTTGCCAAACTACAAATACAAAGCTTTTATTCAAATCACCAATACAAAACGAAAAGAAAAGTGATTAAGAACGTATTGTTTCTGAAAAAAACAAAAGTAGGGCCACACGAAAAGATGACACGCCCAATGAGGAGAGTCATACAATTGACGAAATGCAAAGCAATTGGCGGCGATGAAAACTTCCCTTTATTTACATTTATTTTACTAATATTATCTTTATTATTATAACTTTAATCTATTCGGATAAATCAGATAAATAAAAAAAACAAGTTTAATTAAAATAATGGAAGGAATAGAAATAATTTAATTTTCTGACAACATAATTCAATTTCTAGTGAACAAGATGTTTATCTTTTATACAGCTATTATTTACATAAACTCAATTTTATATGGTAGCTTTTCTTAGTTTACACCCCAATAGCAATCGAATCCAATAGAGCTTACAGGAAAGTAATTTTGGCTAAGGTCAGAGAATGTTAATCAAAAATTGATTGAAAGAAAGTGGTTATGCATTTACTATTCAAAATATTATCTATCATTGATCACTTTTCCCAGTTTAAAATAAAATATGACTGACTACGTGCACCTTGGAATTGTGCAAAAAAAGACGCACTTTCAACATATCTTTGTAAGAATGGAACCCCACTCGACCACACAATAGGTAATCGATTGTAACTTGTATTAATCGAAAGGAATAATGTCTGTTGCTAACCGTGCTAACCGTGGTAACGCTAATGCTGCTAGTGCTAGTCGAGTCGAATTTTGCCGTACTGAGAACACACAATGTCATGAATTTTGACAAATTGCGCCGATTTTGCGACCTAACTTCATCAGTTATTGCTTGTAACGTCCCCAAATAATGGTTCCTTTTGATTGGTGCAAACCATTATATGCCATGTCCATCTGATTCCAACAAATGTGGTAGCCAGGGATATTCAGCTTTATCGTCACCGTTAATGGTTCTTTTTCGTTTTGAAATTTGAATATCGTAACGGAACCATTATCCACCGCTGTAGGAATTAATATAGATGGAATTCTCACAGATAACTTGTTTTGACTTTTAATCTAAAAACTAATTTTATCATTGCAACTGCTTACTGCTCACCATGTATAGACATTCAAAACTTTCGCGATGATATACAGTGACTTTGTAACTTGATGGAGAATAAAATGTTATCCTGTGAGGTGATATTAACGCAAGATATTATTTATAAGTTGATTCTACCTATCTATCTCATAACGCATAGAAAAGGTCTTTGCAATTATCATCAGGTCCAGCCGATTTGATAATCTAAACAATTACAATTTTATTTTTCAATGTAACCGAAGGGGTCGTGTTACTTGATCTTGCATTTACCAATTCGATGAAAATTTTATTAAAAATTTTAAATACTCCTTTAGGCAAGAGTGATTATATTGCAATTATTTTTCAAGCAAGTCGTAGCTCCCTACAATTCAATCTCTAGCAAACGTTTATTGGTTTAAACATTTCTAAATTTGTTGTATTGTCTGCATTGCACTTAAAAGTAAAAGTAAATATTTTGAATTTTATTTTAAATCTCTTAAATTGTTAATGTCTTTATTATCATGTTGAATTTTGTCGTATTTATTTATGGGTTCATGGATTTAATTTTAATAATTAATTAATTTATAAATCAAACAACATAACAGATAAAATATATGTGGACATGGTCATGTGAGTTCTAAAGGTACATTTGACATTTAAATGTATTGTCTTGGTTAATAGATTCTCTGTCTTTCTCTCTAATTGTAATTAAGGTAAAAAAATCAATAAAATATGAAAATTACGTAAATATATGTATTATCCACACTTTTTCTACAAATTTGTCAAAGGAAAAATTTGTGAAGTAAAAAATATCTATTACACTACTTTACTTTTGGTAGTAATTGGCATCACATAAGTATATGGAATTCTTTTTGTGGTTGCTATTTAAACCTTTCCTCTCCGTTTTAATTCATGTTGTAAGCCTCAGAAGTTATGTTCTTCAAGGCAATCAATTGCAAATGAAAGAAAATACAAGGAAAATTAATGCAATACTATATTTCACTTCTTATACTATTTTACCGTTCTCGTTAAGAGTTAAAAACGCCACGAAACTCATCCGTCTGATTAGCTCGTCTATCATATTTTCGCTCTGAAGGATTTATATTTGATGCGAACGCGATTTTCCTCTCTGGTTTTATAGCTTCAAATGAAAGCTCATTAGCTAACATTACGTCCCACAATTTAATGTCTCCCTGTATATAGACAGTATCGACAAATTCGGGAGTGACACGATATTTGAACTCCGTTAGGAAACGATGATTCAGATAAATCTGAAATGAGGCTTTTGTGCTAACTATGCATAAACTAAAAGCTTTGCCGGGGCGAAATTCCGTGTCAATATCGGATCGATCCTCCATACCCCAAGAACCTTCCATCCAAGCATTGCGCACCAAAGTAGTACGGCCAATAATGCCTCCATGTTGTTTAGCAAAGCGTGGATTTAAATGAAAAGCTACCGTAGGATGAGGCCACACATCACAGCCAGTTTGCAAATTAATATAAAACGAATGTGGCAGCAATTTTATTCGTCCTTCGATTCTTAACACGCGTCCCAATGTAAAGGTACCCCTTGGAAACATTCCGTAAAAGGGTAAAGCAATTTCATCTTCATCACTTTTGTCTTGTATCATTGCCAAAGTTACACGCGTTGGCATTGAGATCCTACGCCATTTCCCTGGTGCTTTGATTGCATCGCCATCGCCTTCATCAAAATTATCATTGTAAGTCGATTTCAAAGGCCGTCCAAGGCGAATTAACGCCGGTTTAGTTTGAGGTAAGCGCTCAGGATAGTTTTGTACTTCCAAACGCTCTACTTTGATGTCGTCTACATCGCCTTTCACTTCAAGAGTTCCAACATCGCGATACGGTAGGCGGTGTAGAAATTTGCAAAAATGATACCCATTTACGCTGATCATATAGCCAATTTCTGTAAAAAGAATCTGTATTGAAAATTTACGATCGCGTTTCAAATTAAAAGGCAGAGGGGAGGCTTTTTCCTCATCTCCCCATACATTGTTGACTTTCGAATTTCGTACGATATATCCTTGAGGTAGACGTGGATTAATGTGCAACGCAACATCTCTGGTACTATTTTCAATAATCAAATTTATAGAAAACCTTCAGAAGAAAAAATTTGGTTTTCAGTACGTACTCATATTCATGTAGCTGCTACCACGTTCACTTACCTTTCGCAATAGGGTTTTGTGATTCCATTTACCGTTAAGCTGACCCCCTCATGTAAACGCATCAATCGAGGGTTATAATAAACTAGTTCTTCCTTGCCATCACTAAGCACGGTGGTCTAAGAGAAAGGAAACAAAAAAAGAAAAGTCATTTTCCCGCTAGACATGCGTAGCACATCGTACTTTAATTTCTTTCTTATTGAAACACCAACACATTATTTTCTTTCTAAAATTTTTCCATTAAGGTGAAAGGAATTTTTGTAATTTCGAATTTAGATTTTTTTTTATTTTCAAGATATCGGTAAAGTAAACACTACCTCTCCACTAGTGGTCACTTCTATACATACGTGCTCCACATTAATCAACATTATAAGGCTGAACTTATATACTTATACTCAAGATACAAAATTTTTTCTAAAACATCTGACATATCCCAAAACATTTAATAAAAATTGAAAAGAAAAAATAATAAAAAAACAATTATCTATTGAATAGAATCCGTAAAATTCTATTCTAGTTGTAGATAGAGGTTGAAAACTCAAATGGTAGATAGTAAATACACATTTTATAGAGCTATAGATGCACGTAATCATAGAACAATATCCAACAATAACTGCGGTACAATTACCAAGTTTGGAAATAACTGAAAAACAAACCGAGTTCTCATTGTTCACTGTTCACCATTCATTATTAATAGAGCGAAAATTTATATTCTACATACGAGTCCTGAATGTTTACTATCTGGTACGATTTCTGACTAATCACGATAGCCTAAGTGAATTAGCCGTAATTATTAGGTATTCTAGTAGTTTTTTCACTTGAAAAAGTCATTTATTGAAAAAAGTTGGTACAATATATATTGATCAAAATATTTTTCATAATTTTCTACTTTTTCCCATCTTCCTGGTACGGTGGCGATACCGCATTAAAAGAACTTACTATCTTTTGAGTCTATCCATGAATGGACCCGTTAAAATAACAAACTCTAACCATCTCTTTATATTACTTTCAAGTTTTAAATAAAATATTTTTAAGCAGTTAAGTTTTAATCTCGCATACTAAAATAAATCGCAAGAACTAGGCTTGATTTAGTTCAAATTTTTATCAAATAATACAAATTATTGCGTTATCTCTTTACAAACATGATAATTATTTTATATGTTTTTCTTTAACTTGCTTTCCTGCCGCCAGCAGATTTCTTAAATTGAAAATTTCAGACGCTTTCAAATTTCTGATCGTGCTGAAATTTTGCACACAACTTTAGCTGCGACGACGACACAAATTAACGAAAAAAAAATTTTGAAAAAATTCAAAATGTTAGCCACTATAAGGAATTTTTTTTATATAACAGCTTGTTAAATCAAAGCGGCTTATGGGGACAGTTCGTCAAAGTAATCCATTACAAACCCATTTTTGCAGGATTCCTCCTAGTGTCAAAGCACGTGGGCTTAGCAAATTTCGTCGAAACATCTCAAAAAATTGCAACACGTAGACTGAAAAAAGTAATACGTGCGCCGACACTAGTCAGACACGCAACCAGACAAGCTTAAATCGATACAGAAAACGGTTCTTCTACAATCAAAAATGGGTTTCACAGAGCGTTTGAAAAATTGAATTTCTCACATAGAAAAATCTTAAACGTCCCGAAGTTTAATATATATTCACATAAAAGTGATTGGAACAAAATTTATTTTCCACTTTTTAGTTCACTTAAATAAAATCTTATTTTGAAAAGATTTTTTTTATGTAATTTATTTATCAAATGCATCGCAAAGTGTATTAGAGTTGTCAAATGTTAGTAAACAAAGGAATTGGGCGTCAAAAATCTCAAAAAGTATACATACGTTTCACCAATATCAATAACGGAATTAATGTAATCTTGTTGATTTTGTGACATCAGCGGGTAGGGATTAAAATTCCTTTGCCCCGGCCTACCTCAACTGACATCATAAAATAAATCAAAAAATAGAAAACTAAACTAAAGAAAAAAAGGCCCGTCCGTTGTTTATCAAGTACCCGTTCAATTCAGATATGTTGTTCGTTCATTGGTTGTCGCCGGTAATGTCTGTCTGACCTTTCGTATGTATGTCTGCCCGTTGATGGTATAGTTCGTCCTACCGTCGTGTGCCCACATTTAGCCTCCCCAAACACATCGTTCCCTATTCTAGCAAAAACATTATATTCTCGTTTAGCACATTAAAAATAATTTCAGAATTTATAGATATTAGAAACATTAATTAGATACATTATTAAAAATAAGAAACATAATGCTCTGCATCTTTCTAATGTACAAGACTAAGAACGGTAATAGCTTGAAGCGATTGGTTAATTTTTGTAAACCCTTTGTCTCGAAGCCACGCGCCGTGTGGCTGTTACCGCCGTGGCCTATACTTTTATCTAGTTTCCAAATCACTGGACAGTTTATGACTTTGAGATATTGACGATGCTTTCTTTAACAATTCGTATTGGTTTGCGTTAGCGATCAGCATCTGTTTGCGTAACACTGACTGACGTTGAATATGATACTGGATTTGAATTAAGTTATATGACTGAGCTGAGCGCACGATAAGGACCATTCATTTGTCAAACCTTCAGTTACTGATTATAATTAAATGCTACCTTCGTCTAGTAACAGTTCGTGTTAAATGACTAAAACATATCGTGAGTCTTTTATATATATTTTTATGCTTAAATACTTTTTGCAAATATTTTGAAATTAATTAAATTCGACATAAAAGTCGCATTCGTTAAAACGTCATGGTTTCGTTTCCCTTCACAATGAAAATAATAAGTTTAAGTTTTGTATCTATTAATAATAATTTATATGTTAAAATTAAATGATAAAACACTGACGATTTTTGCGATTAATTTTGAAATATTTACAATTTATCATGATTACAGCAAAACCAACATTCACAGACCGACAATTCGCAAACCTCACTCACTTACATTCAATAATCGACCTTCATATTTCGACAACGAAACGTAGACTTAAACTTAAGATTAACTTTTTGTGCCGATCTCAAGTGATTGATTTTGTTTTTCTTGCATTCTTCTGCTTTTGAGTTCTTAAGCAAAAGAATACAAGGATTAACGGTTTACCGTTAGGCTAAGCGAATAGCAAGACCACTGTTTGCATATTTCCTTTTTCGGTCATTGCACTTTTGATGACGTATAACGACAAAACAAAAATGGGCAACAACACACACAGTGGAACCCTAACTAGTTGAACGTCACAATCTATCTATTCATCTTTTGAGTTCATGGCTAAGCGTAAAGACTTTGATTAGAAGGAAAAAGTTGATCTCAACAATCTCTTTCGCTCTGCTTAAAAATGAGGTTATCCGCCTTCGTTTGCAACTTTTTTTTTTTTCGAAATTTTCAAGTATTTTCTTGATTGAATCTCTCAAGTGAAATTAGAAGGTTGATTAGTTGGCATGTAGCTCTTTCGTTGTATGAAGCAAAAATTATTTATTCTTTTTCCTTTTGCATTAGTGATAAACATGAAGTATTTAAATATTTAACACTTTGTTGCCTGTAATTCTGATTTTGGAATATTTCAAAAAAATTTTTAAACATACAGTTTAAATCCTTTATCCTGTATTCATTTATATGTGAAAATAACTAAAATTAAAATCAAGAGCACTATATTGATGCTATTCGTCACATACTACTGTTAATAAGATTGTAAAACTACTCGTAAAACTGGGATCACTCACAACTGATTAATGCTATACTCCTATGTGATCAGTCGTAATGACACGATTTAGTTTTTTTTCTTTTCTTAAGTTTGAAAAATGGACCATAACTACTACTAATAAAAAGAAAACAAAGTAAATTGCTTTCGAAACAAGTCTAGATACCCAAAATTATCCAAAAATTGTAATTTACAATATAAAGCCTATCTTGATATAACTCGTACTTATTTTGATATGTAAAATAGACACTATTTACTTAACTAGTTAAGGGGCGTATCTTACCGTATTTTTGTTACGCTTAAACGATCTGCAAGGGCAAAAGATCTTATGGACTAAATTTAATATAGTTTTATTCATGAATATTATTTGATGTTATTTTGTGCGATTAAAGCAATTTTAAAATCAAGCTAGGATATCGCCCACATGTATGGCACGTAATAATTGCTTTTATAATTTATTTAAAATTTGATTTCAAATAGTTCTTGCATTTTTAGAAGTACGTTTCTTCATGGCTTCTTATTAAATATGAGAAACACATCATTTATTGAACTTTATAATCGAAAAAAACAAAATTTTGAACGATTACTAAGTAACGTTTCTTTTTTGTGTTTTTAAATACTTCAACACAACACTTGTACACTGTTACTATGAATCACCTAAAGGCCACATAAACGTTAATATATTTGTTTTATATATGGTTTTAAGTCGAATATATTTTAAAGCATTGAAATTATTGTGTAAATGTTCACATTGAAATAATTTATCGGAGTATCAGTATTCTTTTTTCAATTTTTATTTTCACTTTAGTTAATAAGAAGAGATTAAGACGTTTCTTTTGATTTTCTTGTTCTTCTTGATATTTATTTTGTTTAACAACACTTTTTGTCTTCTCTTTGAAGAAAGATACGTAAGAAAATATAAATAAAAATAATAAGCAAATTTCTTATGTTCAAATAAAGATGAATGAGACTTAACTGAATTTAAAATGCTCTTAATACTGTCTACGAAAATATTACTCTCCAAACTATACTGTTAACAGCAAGCTTTTACGTCTGTTCAACATTTCAAGGGAAAAGCTAATTAAAATATGACTTGATGTAAGTCGAACACATTATACCTTATCTTGCGACGAATATTGCATTGAGATTAGTTAACATATACTATGGCCAACTTAACTGTAATAAGGTCTTATATGAGAAGAACATAGCTGATCGATGTCTTTTACATGTTTTTCTACAAAATATTTCTCTAAAAAATATTAAGTGCCTTAATTAATTGTACAATTCAAATCAATTGAAATAAAATGATAAATGAACAAAATGTGTATATAAATTGCACATTGCGTTACTACGTTCGAACGCTTTACGCCACGTGCTGCGAAAGTTTTAACCTGTTTTTAAATTTTTCAAATATATAAAGTTTAAAAAAATCATTTTATATGAAACTGAAATTCTTCCATAAACGGTAAAGACATAATTTTTTGTGAATTACAACATACGCTTGATTGTAATTTTAACATATGTAACTCCGGCTATTTCTTTAGATAAGTTCCATCAAAAGCGAAAAACTAACAGAGTCCATCCAATTTTCCAAAAAATCAAAATATAAACCGCAAGGAGGACGAAGCGCTAAAATTGTTATGCATAGAAGATTACACTCGCGACCTACCTAAAACAAACATGGGAGAGTTATGATTAGCGTTCATCGAAGTCAACTAGAAATGACGAATTGTTCCAAAAACAAAAAATGCGTACATTTTTGAATTACTATCTCTCATCTATCATGATTTTGCAAAACTTCGCGGTTTATAAATAAAACTGACTACTTTGAAGGAATCATATAGCATGCTATTTATGTCCCATACCGCAAGAACCTTCGGTTCACCATACATAGTAGGCACTGAGAATTTTACCATAATTGCCGATATTTATTTTTTAAGTCTTGGTTTACCCCTGAATATTACAAATGTTAATATAAATCAATGTACCATCACCGTGGCATAAAGGACGTTTTCATTATTGGTAATGCTAAGTCACTAATAAAAGACCTATGTTTTATATACATTCCTGCTACAAAAATTTCAAATTTTTTTCATTTTCTCTCTTTTAAATGTTTTTATTTAAATTTTAAACAAATTAAGGAACAAAAATAACATATATTTTGCATATTTACACAACTCTCCCTGTATTGCTTTTATTGATAACTTTCATTACAGAATTATATTTTTTAGCACTTTATTTGCATCGTAATGCTATAATTCATCTAAGCATTGCCAACGTAAAAAGTTTCGTTAGTAAAGTGAAATCGCTAACGCAAAATTTGAATAAACGCTTGCAATATTAAAACAGGTAACACTTCAACCCTTACGTGAAATATCTACACAGTGCAGTCAATTCAGTGCTTTAGTTATTATATCTTTTACATTATTCTTCGTTAAGGTTTTCATTGGCTTTATGAAAACCATTAAACATTAAAAGGAAATATAGTTACAGAAAAATATAAATGACTATTCGGATTTATTCACACATTTTATGGAATGCCTAAATTGCTGTGCACATGACCACTAACATTTACAGATAACTTTCATCCTGTCGACCCATACATATAATACATTTGATGCTGATGTGTTCCTATACGTATGCATTCTTTTAGTGCGTGTATACTAAAGTAAGATGATAAATATAACATATATATATAATATAACATATTTATTATCTTACTTTTGTATACACGAGAAGAAGAAGAAGAGTGCCAAATATACTTTACAACTAGCAAACTAAATGAATGATGAAAACAAAATTTCAAAAAACTTTTAAGATATATTAACGTAAACAACAGATAAGTTTCTATTTGCCAATCACTTCGAATGAAATTAGTTTTTTGTTGATGAGGATGAAATTCTTTTCCTGTATTTGCTGTTTATATAATTCGGATAAACGTCTTATAAGTTTCATATATCTTTCTCATAATTTTATCCTAAGCAAAGTTATTGATTTTAAAGTAACGCTGTATTTTTATTTTCTTTCCTAATTTTCGCGTTTTTGAAGTGCACGAATAATAAAGAGATAAACAGATACTCGCGAAAATGCCGATAACAACAACATTAATTTAGAGCCTAATAAGAACAAATAATGCAATCTACCTATATATATATATACATACATACATATATATATATATATATACATGTAGGTGTGCATGAGTACGATGTAAACGAAATGATAAAGTTAGTGTGTTCAAATTTGAAAGACAAGTTTATCCGCTTCAAATATAACTATTTAATTAAAGCACATAAAACCATATTTACACATTCATCCAAAGAATGTATGTCAATGTTCTCGAAATCCAGTTCTGGAAAAGTTTCAAAGTTGCTGTCGTTGTCATCAGCACCAAACGAATCGGTGCATTCAAAGCCTTCTTCAATTACATCGCTTTCATCAAAATCAATGCTTGAACGTTGCATGATTTTTCTTAAATTAACATTCGTCTTATGTACAAAAAATTTTTGCATTTGTTGTTCCTTCTTATACCGATAGGTTTTTATGCATTTATTAATCCAATATTGTCGACAATAATATTGAAATAATTGCAATCGCTTTTTTGTTTTTAAATAACATAAACTTTTTTCCACATCGTAACCGCAACGCACAAAAGCAGTAATGAATTCGTACAAGTCATAGAACGAACTAGTTACGTATAAGAATAGAGCCGACATTGTGCGGCGAATGTAAGAAAATGCTCAATACAACATTGAAGAATTAACACATCGAGCATGTATATAAACCGCACAAATTCTCATTCTCTTTTTTGACTTTTGTTTGTTAAAACACACATATTATAACTACACCTCCTCTACTTTTGGCCACACTTAATCTGTTTGTTAGAAAAATTTCTTCACCAGATAGTTTTATAACTGAAAGTTAATTCTTTCTTGAATTTATTTGTTGTTTTATTGCACCATTTGTACTTCCACGTTTTGACTACATGCGTTTTACTTACGCAAATGTTCAGTTTACATTAACTCTTACAACACAAAATGTTTGTATTTATTTATATTTATTTCTCTCTTAGTTTTAACATTTCATTGCGCAGCATTAAGAACGAATTACATAATTTGACTTTACTTTTTTAGCGTTTTAATTTATGATGAACTCTCAGTCGTCTACACAGACAGCTAGATCGATATGATTCATAAATCAGGCTTCTTTAGTGTCAAAGAGTTCTACTAATTTAACAGTGCACTAATTCTTAGCTAGGAATAGTGATAGCAACACCATGCAGGAACATGTGCGAAAAGTCAAGTTGAATGTACATTTTTTCTGTTAGAACTATCCGGACTTCTATAAATGAAATGGTAATATTACAACTTATCGGTCAACCATAAAGCAATCAGGAGATTGCCTTTGGCAATATTTTCTTAGAATAAGCCTGTACGACTGCGAAGAACCCCGTCGTTTTGCTCTATCAGCAAAGTTCTATCTTTTGCAAAGGACATAATTTTGAAAATATCTTCTCAGTTCCTCCAAGGAAACTTTAATCTGTGCAAAGGTTATCAAAATTCGCAAACTCAAACTGTCAAAATGAATTCGAATTTCAACGACCCCTGCAAACACTTATCTTATCCACTTACAGTAACTTTGAAAACACCAGATTAAGCCGAAAAATGAATATCCGTTTGAGAAATTTTGGATAATTATTAGTCAAGATTGTAGAAAAGAAAACATATGCCTGTAAGTGGGTCTTTACCAGTTACTTTATATTTTGATGAATGTTTCTTCCTTTTGAAGGAAGTAAAGTAGTGAAAACTTTAGGTTCTGGCTGCTCATCACTAAAGGCCAGAAACTGTTGCAATCGTAATAATTTATTCATGTTTTTTAATTTTGTCGGAATTTGTCGTCATTTTTTCATAACCATTCCCATATACGGAAAAGTTGTAAAGTAACAGACGTTAATGAATCCTCGAGGATGGTAAATGAAGTCGTATACAAAGGAAGTGTAAGAGATGAGGTATTAAAATAAAAGAAAATATTTCCTCAAACAAAGTAGGAGTATTATACAATCGTGCCTCTTTATTCACAACAACAAAAAATTTCTTATACTCTTGTTATATATATAATGCTCTTGTTTAGCATAAAATTTAAACTCACCACCACGATGAAAAAATGTTGATTGAACTTTATACATATTCAATACGCACAGAGAAGGAAAAATCTATCACTAAAAATGTTCTTATATTTTGTTTTTTCATTATATGTTTCCCTTAAAGATTTCTTTGACTTCTATGATCTTAGCTTTTGGCGTTCTTGGACTTATAAATGATATGCTTGAAGGTAATACGCCCTATTTGGTTTCTGGAGGCAAATAAGATTCTGTGATTAGCACAACATTTCAATGTTTAATGTCGCCTTGTATATAAACAGTGTCAAGCAAGGTCGGATCAATGGCGTTTGCATTTTTCTCTCATACAAGGTAGTTAACATAAAGTCTTACAAATGCTTGAGTGCAAGCTAGCTATCAACACTGTGAAAGCTTTGCCTGGATGATTCAGTGTCAACATCTAAACGGTTTTCTTTACTCCACCTCAAGTGTTACGCACCACAGCAGTTCTACCAACAATTACTGCGAACTGCTTGGCAAAGTGTACATTGATATGAAAACTACCGTCGAGATCAATTTCGTTTTAAGAGATGCAGGTAATAGCTTAAACACTTTCCGCATATTCCCCACATAACTGCCAATTTCCTCATCAAAATTTCTGTCAAAATCAAAGATCGATTTCAAAGATTTCGTTAATGATATTTGTGAGCGTACAAAATGACGCAAGCGTTCCGGATAACTTTCTATAACAATACAAATAAGTGGCTTCGCTCAAATTGGCATGAAGACCAACCTAAGAGATATTAAAATTGCATTAAAAAGGACGGAGTACATTTTTTTACATTTCTTTACCTGATATCCTACTAAGAAGCCCTCAGGTCGTTTATGTTCCGTAGAGACATGCTATAGAAACAGCCACAATTCTGCGCGAACCTTTATTGATTTTTCGCAATCAGTATCAGCATCGATTTCTCTAATTAATGCAACAATCTCTTATCTGTTGTCGTGTCCAAGTAAGTTTCCATCGGTTAGCAGATCAATTAAAATGGTAAGTCATATAACACATCCTCCCTCGTCTGGCCTTGGTATGACCATCTTCATCATTTTCGAACTTAGACTTTCCACGTCATCGATTATGAGAAAGCACCGTGGCAAGTTTCGTATTATCATTGTTTATATGCATTTAGCATAGTCTCTTGTGCTATAGTAGCTTGGGAATGCTCGTTGCCATTGTAGTCGCGTCTAATACTCACTGTGCTGGCTTTTATTTTTCAAGCTGAAGCTGGCGGTGAACCTGGCGCGTAATCGTGAGATATAGTATCAGAATTTACAAAGCAATTGGCTTTACAAAATATCTTTTATTAGTAGGCTTTTTATATTTGTTACGTTTAATCATAAATATGAAACAAAATCTAATAATTTTTTCGTAATGCTTGTAATCCTTCTTTGCCTTCGTACATGTGCAACGCGGCATTGTTTACTATCGTAATTCAATTCAAAACTTGAAAGAATTTCGTCGTAACATAACACGATTATTCCTTTTTCATCTTTTAATTTCGAAAATAGTTCCTTTAGCCGTCACTTATTTCGTCAACAAACGGCTTCATTGGAGGTGAATTATGCAGAAACGATACTTCTGGTAAGTTAAGTTCCAAGTGTACTCTCATAAATTCGTAAGATTTTTGAGAGTGCATGTATAGCTTCCTGCACATGTTTTTTTCTGCCTCTGCATATTCATCTTGTGCGTTCGCCTTGCAAATCATTCTTGCGAAAAGTTTGGCTGGCTCGCTGGCGTCCGGTGAGAAATTTTCACATGCTCTTTCTTGCGCCTGCAATTGTCTTCTTAGAAGTTCGTTCTCCATTTCAAGAGCTTTTATTTTTTTATGTAGCTGGTCCATTAAAAAACTACTATTGTCGTCAACGATATGTGACCAATTGCTTTGGCTTAATCGGTTTAAGTGGTTTTGTGCCGCTTCTGAGTGTGATGGAATGTTCCCGTCACATTGTTCTTGTTCCCGGTATTGTCTAATGATATCACCGAACTCGCTTCCAACAATTCGCTGTTCGACGGACTTTTGTGAGGCATTATGAGTCTCCTTGCTTCCAACAATTTGCCTTCCGCCCGACATTTGGAGAACATTACTACCTGATGGGATTAGATTAATCGTTGGAATTACGTTGGAGTGCAGTCTGTTTCGGTTTCTCTTTTTACTAAAACAACTTTCTGTGAAGTGGTCCTTACATATGAAAATATACTTTCTTCTTAAAATGTTAGGATTTATTCCAATAAGAGGACACTGTTCAATTCTTTCTCGCGATATTCTGTGAAGGCTTTTTTCACAGTTGTTTGCAGACCGCATGTAGCCACATATTACACACTTTCTCGTGTTGACCATTGTTTGTATTTCTTTTGTATGTATATTATTAATACTTCTAGAAAAAAAATAAATGTTAGATATGACAATAAATTTGGGTATTTTTTGATAAAATTTAAATTAAATTTAATCGAAGTAGTTACTATCATTATCTATGGTCTTTTGCCGTTTGAGGCAATTGTTAATAATGAAATTCAAATTGAAGCTTATAATGCCTTTCTCTGACTGAACTCAAAGCTGCATCATTCTATGGTCGAATTCATAATCAATTCCAGGAAGCCCCATGTCCACCAATGGTCGGTTCGTTGAGTCTACATTGACGAATTTTCTTTTCTAAATAGTTTTAAATAGTCATCAGTACTCTCAGGAAATTTTCATTGAAGTATCAAAGGGCAAGAAATTAGGCTATAACTTCCTAGCAAAGGTTGATTTGGCACATGTGCTTTTGTCTTTGCGTTTACGGAAAAATCTGTAATTCCAAGAAAAATATTTTTTCCATTATCGAATTTTTCTTCACATGTTCTAAGGGTTCAAAGTATTTATTAAACAAAAAATGTGGTTCTAATCTTAAGATGGGCAGGTGGATAGGAAGGGCAAGGACAGTAAATTACGAGTCAGTCAAATAAATATATAACTCGAGTTTCTGCTGCGTATTTTTAGGAAAAGCGAAAGGCAAAGAAACAGGGACGTTGGTATAATTGGTATTCTCTAATTCTCATGTGGCTGGTATAAAAACGACAAAAGTGCAGAAAAATCGACGATTTTTAAATATTTTTGTCACCAACTTACGATCTACATATATTTGAAGATTATCATTATTCTGATATATGTAATAATCTGTAACGATCTTCTCTCATTACATTACTTTAAACTTCTTAAACAAGATATTTTTAGATCGTCTTTTTAAACAAAAATTATTGTGTTACTTCTTTACAAAGATGATAATCGTTATTAACTGCGTCAAAGAGTATTGGAGTTGTCAACTGTTAGTAAACGAAGAAGTCATATTTCTCGTTCGTCCGTGAACAATTATCTTAGACTAAATCCTGATAAAACTAAAGTTATCGTTATATCGGCCAATGCCTATGATCCTGGCTTTATACCCAGTTTTTGGTTGGCTGATGCGGAAATAGAATTTGCCACTCAGGTAATCAATCTAGGTTTTGTGATTGATGCCCGTTTAAGTGCGGATGGACACATTAACCGTGTGATGATGCGTATACACAATATTCTAAGAAGGTTGTGGCTATACTCCTCCTATGTTCCAATCCCAATTAAATTGAGACTGGTTAAATGCCTTATTGTACCTCATATCATATGGAGCCAACGTATACAAAGACTTTGACAGTGCTTCAATGACGAAGTTACAGCCTGTCGTTAATAAATGTGCCACATATGTTTTTAACTAACACAAATATTATAGGATATCGCAAATCCCACTACAGATTCTGGATACTAGTCTTCCTTCGTTCCTTAACATAAGAAATTTGATCCTGATTCGTAAGATCATTTCTACTGGCATACCAAGGTATCTATTCGAAAAGATCCAGTTCGTCCGATCTAGTCATACAATGAACTTGATTCTTCCTGGATATAAGTATCTGAAATCTCCAATGCGGTTAGGTTATGGAACGCACTGCCGGTTAATATCAAGACTATGGTGAATATTAATATGTTTAAAACAGCGATCAGAGCTTTATATTCAAACTGAATTTTTCATAATAATTGTGTAATTATTATCTATTAATGTTTATTTTCTCTTTTCCTTCTTTATTTATGTCAGTACATTTCCTACTCTGTTTTCTAATGTATTTGTGCCGTCTTATTTGCACTGAATTTGTTATGTATATATATATGTATATATATAATATATATATATGTATATATATAATATATATATATGTATATATATATATATATATTAATAAATTCAAATTCAAATTCAAAACCAACTTACCTGAAACAGTCTTAACATGCAAGTTTACTTAAGTTTATATATATTTTTTCAAGAAAAATTAAACCGACGAAGTCATAAATGTTTACAAATCTTGATTATTTGAAGCAAAGTAAAAAATATTAATTTGCTTAGCTTTGTTCGGAAAGTCTCTCAGCCGCCACCTGCTTCTGTGTATTGTCACAGCTAATTTGCACTTGATTTTTTCACTAAGCTATTATTCGTATTTGCAGAAAAGATTAAAAAATGTATTTTTCTCTATTTTCACCACAACGTGACTTGCTTCGCGTAGAATTGGTACGTTAACATAGACTGCAAGGACACAATGCGCTAAAATTGTTACGCATGGAAGATAACACTAATAGGCTATCTGAAACAAACGTAGGAGACTTATAGTTATAGTTATTCTAAAAATAAAAAAAATGCGTACATATGTTAAGCATTTTTGCCTACGATGACTATTGCTAACAATTCACATAGTGGACTATTTTCCATACCGCAAGAACATTCGATTCACTATAAATATAGAATATAATATAATAATAATCACAGAATTTTACCATAATCACTGATATTTACTTTTTGAGTTTTGTTTTAACCCTGAATGTTACAAATGTAAATATAAATTAGTGTACCACACATCATCATGTCATTATTGTTAATGCTAAGCCACTAATAAAACAGCTGTCTTTTGTTTACATTCCCGCTAGAAAAATTTCAAATTTTTTCTATTTTCTCTTTTTTACATGTTTATATTTAAGTTTTAAACTAAGAAACAAAAACACGTTTCCCATATCTGCAAATCTTTCTCTGTTTCGCTTTTATTGTTAACTTTCAATACGAAATTATGTTTTTAAACACTATGCTTGCATCGCAATGCTATGATCCATTTAAGCATTGCCAACGAAAAAAACTTTGTTAGTAGAGTGAAATCACTTACGCATATTTGAATAAACGCATGCAATATCAAAGCAGGTAACACTTCAACCGTAAGTATAGTCAACTCAGTGCTTTAGATATTTTTGTTCTATTTCTATTGTCCTTCGCTAGGGTTATCAAGCTTTAGGAAAAGTATTGTAAATTAAAAGGAAATAGTTACACAGAAAAATGTAAATCACTATTCGGATTTATCTAAACTTTTTATGGAACGCCTAAATTGCTATGTATATGACTACCAACATTTAAAGACAACTTTCATACTAAACTACTCATACATGTAATATATTTGATGCTGTTGGTTTCTTGTGTAATGAACCTTTTACTGATTATGCACCGAAGTAAGACTATAAATAAAATAAGAAGAGTGCAAAATATATATTTACAACTAGCAAACTAAGTGAATGATGAAAACGAGATATCAAAAAACTTTTAATATATATTAACATAAACAACGGAGTAGTCTTTATGTGACAGTCACCTTCAAAAGATTATTTATTTCTTGATGGAGCTAGGAGGGTCAACGAAACACTATTTGCATTTGCTATCTACATAACGTGGACAAACCTCTATAAGTTTCAAACCTTCCTTACAACTTCTTTATCTTGATCAAAGGAATTACGGCCAAATTGTATAAATTTCTTATAGTAAAATTGGCGGCGGTTGATTTTGTGCGTTTACAGCGTAGAGCTGTCATGCTTCTAGTGTGGGTTTTTGATACTCACATTAAAACCATGTTTCCCTGAGGAAATACTTTAAAATTAATTCAAGGGAAATGGTTTACTATTATTGACGGAATTAGCTGACGAAAATGTGGACATTTACTGTATAAGCGGTGCAGTGTTTGAATGCTTTCCACGATAATGATGGTCAAAAAGAACCATTTAAGGAATTTCTAGAATGATTTCTGGATCGCATAAAATTTCCTGAAACCATTGCTTAGCAAATGATAAGGTAAGTCGAACTACACATATTATAACTCCTGTTTACGTTACTTTTCTGTTTTAGTCCTTTTCTGGGTTCTTATATTTCTACAAACAATGCTCACACGATACAAACTTTATGAGATACCGAACTTTATTGAACTGGACTCAGGTGAAGATGATAATGCTCGAGCAAGTGCTGATACTTATTTCAAATCGGGGTATGCAGAACGTTTGCAAAGATGGGAGCGTCAATATCCTTTAGCATTCGACATAGTTATTAAAGAGCCTTTGTCTAATCTGAAATTACAGGAAACAAATAATGGGAGAGATGCCAGAAAAATGAGTTCAAAGTACTGTAAGAAAACAATACGAAGACATTTCTTAAGTAAGCTTCATATGAAACTTTGCCAGGCACATAATTTGTATCCATTTTCACCATTCAACGTCGTCCTTGGAGTAAATAAGTAGGTGCGCTGGTGCAACTTTCAACGTAAACAATTTTTAACAAAAAACTGAGTAGCTACGACTACTTATAAACGAGGACAGCGAATCTTTTTGATTATTTCAATGGAATCAAATCAACTTAAAAGTCGCTGAAAATGTCGCTTAAAAACATAATCTTAAGTATGCACAGAAATTTAAAATTTGCAACATTTGATATGTGATCTTATTTAAGTAAGTTTCTCCTTGTGTCTCTAATTAATTCAATGGCATTAACCATAGAGACAGATTATCTTTCTAATAACAACGGTATATAAACTGAATATACAAGGTGTGCTAACGTGGTTCCTCTGAATATACTAAAATACCGCCAAATTTTTTAAGTTTCAAGCACATAACATTAATATTAAATTTTTAATAATAGGTAATCTAATCGTCGTTTCTTATTAAAATGTACAAGCTTCAACTATTTTTATATATTTTGCATAAATTTAAAATATTTAATTTCTTTCGAAATAACTTTTTGGCCACTACAAGTAAGTATCATTCAATTTATTATATTTGTATATACGATTTTACGTCAACTTTATGTATAATACACACTCAGTTAATGATACGAAAGCAAAAAGTAATGTGCTGTATTTCCGCTTCCTTTCATAATTTTCGCGTTATTGAAGTGCACCAAAAATAAAGAGATAAACAGTTGCACAGAAAATGGCGACAACATCAAATTAGAATCTAATAAGAATCGAAAAAGCAATAACGTGCAATTATTTATTGTTTTCTTTTCCTATATATTAAGAATAAAATACATGTCTAAAAATGATTTTTATTAAATTTCATCAGGATCGGCAGTTGTCTAGAACAATTTTTGAAAAAATCATGTAAGCTACATTAACAAATGAACCTGTGTAAGTGTACAATGTAAACAAAACGATAAAGCTAGTGCCTTCAAATTTGAAAGCCACGGTTATCCGCTTCAAATATAACTATTTAATTAAAGCACATAAAACCATATTTACAAATTCATCCAAAGAATGCATGTCAATGTTCTCGAAATCCAGTTCTGAAAAAGTTTCAAAGTTGGCGCATTCAAACTCTTATTCAAAATCAATATTTGAACGCTGCATGACTCTTCTTAAACGTAATAGATGATAATGAATCTTCGGGGATGGTAAATGAAGCCGTATAGAAAGGAATTGCAAGACATGAGGCATTGAAATAGATAAAAATATTTTTTCGAACAAAATGGGAGTATTATAAAATCGGTCCTCTTTATTCACAACAACACAAAGAATTTATTAAATACTTATTAATACTCTTGTTTAGCATAAAATTTAAACACACTACTACGCTAAAAGAATTTTGATTGAAATTAATACATATTTGATATGCATATAGAAGGAAAAGCCTATGAATAAAAATTTTCCTATCTTTTGTTTTTCATATTATGTATTTCCCTTAAAGATTTCTTTGAATTAAATGCTTTTAGCTCTTGGCTTTCTTCGACTTATAAATGATATACTTGAAGATAATACTCCCCATTTGGTTTTTGGAGGCAAATAAGATTCTGCGACTAGCACAACATTCCAAAGTTTTATGTCGCCTTGTATATAAACAGTATCAAGCAAGTTCGGATCAATGGCGTTTGCATTTTTTACTAATACGCGGTGATTAACATAAACTCTCATAAATGCTTGAGTGCAAGCTATCAAAATTGTGAAAGCCTTGCCTGGGCGAAATTCAGTGTCAACATTTAAACGGCGGTCTTTATCCCAGGCTCCATTAGTGTATGTATTACGCACCACAGTAGTTCGACCAACAATTCCGGCAAGCTGTTTGGCAAAGCGTACATTGATATGTAAACCCACCGTAGGGAGCGGCCAAACTTTGCAACCAATTTGTATATTAACAAGAAACGACTGTGGCAACAGCTTTATTCGTCCATCGATTTTTATAATGCGTCCTAGTTGCAGAATTCCACTCGGAAACGTTCCATAATATGGCATAGAAATTTCATTTTTCATCATTAATGCAAGAGACGCATGCGTTGGCGTAAATATTTTCCGCAAATTCCTCGCATAATTGTCATCTTCTTCGTCAAAGTTTCTATCAAAATCATAGATTGATTTCAAAGATTTTGTTAATGGTATTGGTAAGGGTACGGAATGAGGCAAACGGTCAGGATAACTCTCTACCATCGCGCGCTCCACTTTTATACGCTCCACATGGCCCCTTATTTCGAGGGATCTAATATCATGATAAGGTAGACGATGAGTGAACTTGCAAAAATGATAACCATTTACGCTGATCAGAATGCTTTCTTTCGTGAAAAGAATTTGTATGGAAAAGGCTCGCCCACGTTTCAAGTTGGCAAGGAGAGCTGATGCATTCTCTTCGACTCCCCAAACGAATTGAATTTTTGAATTGCGTATAATATAGTTTTGAGGAAGACGTGGGCTAACGTGCAACGCAACATCCCGGGTAACGTTCTCAATAATGAAATTTATTGAAAATCTTAAGAAAAATTTTTAAACATAAAACGTATATGGATGTGATTTGATTAATCTACTTGGAGTAGTTACCCTTGACAATAGCTTTGCGTGAAACCGCTTACTGTAAAACTACTTCCTTCGCTTAAATGCATCAAATGTTGATTGCGGTAGATTAACTCTTGTGTGTCATCACTACCCCAATATAGCTGGAATGACACGAAGTAAAGCCCAGAGTAACAAAAAAAGATAAAACTTTAGTCTTTTAGTTACCAACAAGCGTAACCAATTCATACATTTATTGATTTTCTGCGAAATATTGTCATTAAACGCAACAATATTTGCCAGCACATGTCCATTACTTAAGGTTTTCTCATTAAATCAAATTTTGAATTTCTTTTTAAATCAAATTTTTGTTTATTTTTTCCTTAATACATATAACGTCAACATTAATATCTAATAATAAGCGTTTAGCGTTTTGATCTCCTACGTGCAGCGATTTTGTTATTATTTAAACACACCCGACATCGGTTGATAAAATAGAAAAAATAGAAAAAAAAAAATAAAAATAATACCTTTAAAGTTTTTCGAGTGTTTATAAACAAAAGTTGATGTATCTATATCGACTTTTCGAAGGCAGTCAGTACGTATAGTTATAGAAACGATAATATTCTCTACTAAACTGTACAAACTTTCTTATCTTTTACTTGCGATTTTTAAATGTTATATATAGCATTTAAAACATGGTCCACATATAACCCATTGAGCCATAAATCAAATATCAAGACAAGAATCGAATCATTTGTCCATATATCAAAAGTATTTAAATTAAAACGTTCAACATCTAGATAGAACAGCGGTTGAGATGAGATGTTTTTACGTAGTCGAAGTATATCGAAAATAAGTTAATCGTAAGTTTTCAGTGGATTTGAGAATCTAGGTTTTTTTATCTTCTCTCTTTTTTATATAAAAGCAATTCTAAAAGAGATTTTTGTGACAACTTTCCTTGTTGTATGCTTAAGACGAACGCAAACGCAATAGCATTTTTGTCAACGACGTATTTGACATAAATAGAGAGCAAATTTGGTACCTAATATACTTGCAAAAAGCAAAATTTGAGGACAGCGGATGACCGTGTAGGCAATCATCAACTGGACGTCAGCGGAATTTGGCCGAATCGAGAGCGCATTTGCCAAAATTGTGTTACAAAATCACTACCTCGCCAATATTATTTCAACTTAATATGTTGAAATAAAAGCCATGCAGTGACTTTCACCTGGCAATGCCTTTTCTAGGAATAAAAATACGTAACGGACATCGATGTATAGTAACGTCACTAAATCGTATGTTTGTATATTTTCAATATATTGTGTGTTGCTGCTATTGATCCATTCGCCGACATTTTTTGAATACAAAATAGTTTCCGGTAAATATTTTTATTTTGGGTACAGTTCAATAACTACTCTGTAATGCTCTATATAATTATTAACGGATGAAAACAAGTACTTATTTTATTTTATATTGCACCAAAGAAGGAAACGAATCAATGGATGATTGTCCTTAAACACTTTATATTATTATTTTTTTCTTTCATTCTAATTTCCGTTGTAATGAGCTCATTCATTTTGAGATATGTTTATTTTTCAATTTCTAAATATTTCTTTTATATGTGTTGCCTTCAGACATTTTCGCTTTTATGAAGGTGAAACTATTAATTTAAGAACATTTCAGACCAAAATTATTAATATTTCTGAAATAGCGAATGACAAATGATTGGCCTAATTAGGTCGAAGTACGCATATCTGTTCTCAAAAGCAAAGAAATTTTTTTATTATTACTCTTAAACAACAACAAACGCAAATACATTTGGATGTCCCATGGTACTCCATTACAAAGTCGGGCCCTCTAATGCTAAATTTAGAATTTTTCCTTTTTTTTTTTTAGCTTTTTTTAATAAAAAGGTACTAGATCTTATTTTCTGCTTAATATCATTGATTTTTCTCAACGTCTACTGTACAAAACTATCTTACTAAAATATTAAAATATTTTTCTCTGTTTTGTGTCATATGTTACGCAGAAAATATCAGCGGCATTTTCATTCATTAATGGTGAAAAACCTCGCGTTACGGACGTTCCGTTTTAATTCTTGAAGAAATTTCAAAAGAAAGACGCGCTCAATCAAGTTGCTACGGTCGAAAGACACCCTATATTTGAAAAACCCATTTCGCAATGAAAAATTCTTAATTAAAACTCAAAATTGGTTTATTAATGGTTTTCTGTGAACTCTCCGAGCAGACTAAGAGCAAGTAGCTTCTCAGGAAATTATATACATTCTCACACTTTCCATATGCGTAATAAATATTCATGACAGACATTTTGAGAAAAGATAATAAGAAATTTATTTCATGGCAATTTATATATTTTACAAGGTATATATATATATATATATATATATATATATTCTTAACAATGTTTCACAAATAAGATCAAATGAAAATTGAACAGAAAATTAATTTTATTAACGTTATTAAAATTGAATAAAACAGAAGTATATTTAAGAATATTTTAATTATATCTTAAAAGGAATTTAAATTTCATACATATTCCTTTTCAATTCACTTTTACTCATATTTAGAAGCAAAAAAAAAGTGAGCTCAAAAATAATTAACTTAAACGTAATTTATTCATAGAGTCCGAAATCTTAAAAAAATTTAAATATATACAAGAAAATTTTTCTCTCTTCTCTAATATATTGGTACCTTTCACAAGTCATAAGAAGACACCTCGGAAGCTAGATTGTGTAAATTAAGAAGAGAGGCAAAGACTTATTATTTTACATTTAACACATCTTAAGACTTGGAATATTGTCTGTAAAAGAATGCACAAAGATATAAAGAGAAAAGAAAAGACAGCCTTAATCCTAGAAGAGCGCACATTAACAATAATGTCGACAACCAATTTACCTATTTCTGGTAGCTCTAGAGGGAAGTGCTCGCCTGTTTGGCTCCACTTTCTCAGGACCTTTGTAATATTTCGAAAGGGTTTTACTATGGCGCGTGGGACGGCCGCTGATAAGAAATAAAAATTAGTTAATGTTTATTTTCCTTGTTAATTGTTTTTATCTTACGTTGCTGTGGGAATTTGATCATCGGTTTTTTGACTAAGTGAGGTTTCGTTTTGATTTGGTTTATCCAATATTTCCGTTTTTATCGTCTTTTCCACTTCTTTTTCGCTACTAGCAGCAGGAGCTGTATTCGCTTCAAGTTCTTTGTCAATATTTTTTTTCCGCCCTCTACGTTTAGGGGTAGCTGGTACCTCCTCTTTGGGCCGAAGCACTTCTGTTGCTGTTAGGCTATCACCTAAGCTAGCAGGCACAGCGGTACGCGTCGAAGAATTGACGCTTAAGTTTCTTTCTTCCGATTTTCTGAAATTAAAATAAATGCTCAATTTGATATAGTTTGTTGATAAAATAAAAAGTTACATACTCGTTATCCATTTTTTTATCCGCTGCATCTTCTATGGCCAACAACGCCTTATCAGATTTTATTGCTAAATTAGTTGGATGAGGGGGTCGACCTCTACCAACTGACTTCTTTTCGTTGCTTTTTGTTGCTGTCAAAGATCTGTTCTTATCCATTGATTTACGCACCATAAGAGTGACTTTATCGATTTGCTCTTCCAAATCAACCAGTGAATTATCAGTATGTGGCTTACCCTCTACAATTACTTCTTTTATTAGTGGACGCGTGGTAGAGTCAGCGTCTTGTTTTATTGCAGTTCCAGTAACATCCGTATTGTCATTACCACTTCCTTCGTTTTTCAACTGCTCCTGTTGTTCTTGTGCTTGCTTTAGCGACCGTTTTAAGGCGCTACGTATCTGTTCTATGGATTCCTTGGTAGCAGTTGAGGTGGTTGATATATCGGATGTTGTATAAGATGGATTAGGCTTACCGGTCACTTTTTGCAAACCAATTGCTTCAAGAAGCTGTTGCCCCAAACTTGCTTTAGAACTTTGATTTTTTTTGTTTTTCGAGCGATTATTGTCTTGACTGGATAGCAGCGAAGTTACAGTTGAGGCAGTGGAAGCTTGACTTAGTATGGCTTCAGTGGAGGTGGATTTCGAGAGGCACTGCACTTCTTCGCGTTGTGTTTTGGACATCTGTGTATCCACATTGATGACATGTGAACTCGTTTGCGTGGCTTCTTCGTCTACTAAAATTTTCTTTTTATTATTGATTGCATCCTGACTCTTCTTATCGTTTTCAGTGGTTAAGTCCGATTTGGAACGTGGTACGGTTTGTATAACTGTTTTCCGTCTTTTAATTATAGGACGAGTTATGACAGGCGTCAGGTTGATGCTACCTGGCAAAGCAAAAGTGACTTTATCTGGTTGTTGTTCTAGTGGCTTGTCTGGAACCGTAATTTGGGAGTCCGTCGAGGTAGTGCTCGTTGAAATCGTGTTCACAGGCTCCATGAGTACTATGTCATCACCTATATCTATAAGAGCGTCGAATTCGCCGACCGGTAAGGTCAATATATTTGAATGGCTGCTGTGGCGCCTGCGTTGTGCTCTTTGTTGGCGGCTTAAAGCAGCTTTTTGTCTTTGTAGCAAAGCCATTAAAGCTTCGGTGGATGCGTCTACACCGTCGCTTAATAAAGAGAATTGATTAATGAAGCTCGATTTCGGATCCCCGTTGAGATGAGCTGTAGACTTTGTAGGAGAAGATCGATGTTTTAAGCTTGCCATAGCTTTTTGTTTTTCTTCTAAACGTTCGTCTTTATCAGTATTTTCGATAGAGGAGACGGCTAGAGAATGTTTATCTTTCTCAGCAGGGCTCTTCTTAACTCTCTTTGTTGGAAAACTGTTTGGCTTCGGTTCCAATAATGAAATTCGGTCACGCTTAAGCGATAAATTACTAGACGATGACGTGCTACATTGGCTATTATTCACCTCTTTGCCTTCATCGGGGCAAGCTGGAACCAATTGTACTGAAGTTTCAGGTGGTAATTTGTACGGGATTGAACTGTTCAAATCGGCTGCGGATACCTCTACGGGTTTCGTTGTTGGTGGTGGGAAAGCGAAAGTTTGCGCTTGTGCAGCTTTCAATAAATTCTGGTGTTGTTGTTGTTGTAGAGCTTGTGCTGCTAGAAAAACAGGAGCTAAATAGGGTCCCAGCAACTGCGTTAAGTCAGTATCTTGCAAAAGATTGGGATCAGACATGATTTCGGTGAATTTCGAATTACGTAAGCGTTGAATTTGCATTTCTATGGATTGGTGGTCAACTGGCCACTTCAAAGCTTTCAAAATTAATTTCAGAAGGTCTACGTCACGTATCACTCTTCCTAATAACATATCCTCAGGAAAAACTGGTTTAGGAAGAGATTGTTGATGAGTTATCGGAAAATCTAGAGCGTGAGGAGGTGGTAGTATTGGCGGAGCGGGTGGCAAAGATGAATTTTTACTATATTTATTAGAAGATCTTCTGCTTCTTGCTGTTTTAACTTTTGGGGCAGCTATGATTATTTTCTCAGGTAAAGATTCTGCGATAGTAGGATTAACTGTCTCATTATTATTATTTATTTGTGATTTTTGATGTGAAACTTTTAGTAGGGATATCTGACCAGTACATGACTTAATATTGTTTAAAGTTCTCGAAAGATTTTTACGTTTTTGTTGTATAATCTCCGCGTTGGTAGTAAGATCGGTTGCATGCTTTGCGGAGGCGATTTCCGTATTTTTCGAATCTTGCCTATCACTGCCCGAATTAAGACGTGTCCCTGGCACGTACGCGGAATTACTTTTGATTGGCATTGCATCGGTGCTAGTAGGAAAGAAATTTATGACTCCGGGAGGACTTTGTTTTTTGTTGCTATCGTTTGTATTAGTTTCTTTTTGATATTGAGGAATGGCATTAAACGATTTTTGTGCTATGGACTTAGGGGTATATCGCGTATCCAAGAGCATGCTGTGTCTTCGTTGAGAATTGCTGATAAGCTTTTGCTGATTGTCACGCGTCAAAGGATCATTAACAGAAACGTTAACAACCACATCCTCTTTGTTGATTGAAGATGCTGGTGGCGTAGAGGAATTCCTTTTATTCTGGGTCCTAACTACGACTTTCGATGGAGCTGGTGCCGGAGGCAAAGTTTTGTTATAATGAAATCGCGATTCTGCTTTATTTAAGTTTAACTCTAAAGAGGTAAATTCAAGAGCATTATTGGGATCTATGCCAGTGGACGCATCAGCTGGGGGAGTGTTGTTGGAAACGGCAGTTTTTGGCTGAAACATAATAAATATTTCGAATATTCTTCTTAAATGATAAAAAAAAAATTTACCAAAGTACTTAATAGGTAATCCTTAAAAACCTTTTGAGTATGGTTGGCAATGTTGGAGAGAGCAGCAGTAGCCTCCACTTGGCGAAAGCAAGTCTTACACAAAACTTTCGGTAAAATATCATTTTCATCAATCTGCAAACGTTTAAAAAGAAAAAATTGAAGATGATTACAACACAACTAGATGAAAGTATCATATCCTAGCACTTAAGTAAGTCAACAAAAGAAGGTAAATTAATAATAAATAGCAAATGTCTTAAAGTTTGACGTGTACGTATTCGTATTCTGAATTTTTTTCGGGTTTATTCTAAACATTTACGGTTATTCGCCTAAGTACATTATTTTGTAATTTTCTTTCTTCATAGTTGGAAATTATTAACTAATAAAACTGAACGATCAAAATTCGACCATAAAATTCATTCATGCCTCGTAGTGCAGCTACCAGACGAAGGCAGACAACTTTATTAAATATGCCGTTTAGACATTTGTTTTGTTGTAAATTCAACCTTTGGGAAATTATGAGATTTGCAGGCAAATCACCTCGGAGTCGGGAACCGGCTATCCATTTTCGCATGTATCGCATGTAGTATTGAAACTTTCTATAAAGGTTCTTTCAAAATATCGGGTCATAAGAAGAGAGTCGTTAAATTGGTCCAATCCAGTTCATTTGCAAAGTGGTTCGCCCTTGAATCAAAACGTGTCAAAATATGTCTGAAATAGCAAAGTTAAGGGAGAAACATCAGAGAGACAAGCATACATCTATTCAGGAAATGATTCAAAAAAGCTGGATCGTTTTAAATCTTTCTTTACTTTACATGCATCTACACAAATTTGACATGTCCTATGCCATAGACATCTTTCAAACTGAACATTGAAAAGTCTTATGGTGACCATCCTCTTTCGATAGCAATAATTTGTCGGTGTTTTTCAGATTTTACACGACCGCGATTCTGATCTGTGCACCTGATTACACCATGCAACATGAGAACGATCCTGAAATTTATTGTCAACAACCGAAAAGCAAATTTGCAAGAAATATTATAAAGACATCAAAAATTTGAGCATGAGAAATTTGTTTTGTAACTGGGTACTCCGTCTGCACAAAGTGGAGAAAACGTCCCAATGTCACATGAAGTTCGAGTTACTGTCCAAGCCACCACTAGATCTGGCCATAGATGCAAATTTCTGCATGAGAGTCTCGCAAGCTCCAGGGGAAGGATTTAAATTAAATGATGAGACAGAAGTATATTTAGAAGGACTTGAAAAACCAATTGTATAACTCTTAAAAGAGACTACTGGACGAATGAAGTTGAGCTTTGAAAAAAAAAACCAAAAAAATTAAGCTTCTCACTTAGCCTCGCGAATTATTGATGCGTTACAAAGAATTTCAATAGGAATATCATCGCGATCAAGCCACAAATACACCTAAAATAAGCAAAAGACTATTATGTTGATCTATAAATTAGCACCCATATTCCTTGGACTATATTATCATTATTCACCCAATAACACAGCCAACAATATGCTTTTCCGCTTTTAATTATTACATTAGACGGTGAATATCAAATATTTGCTCTAAAGGAAACATAATTCTCTTATTAATTGTGTTAGAATGAAATATGCGATTCGAATACAAATCAGAGTCTTGAAAGTGCCATACTAGACACAATTTGTTCGATTTCGAATTAGCGTGTTTTGATATTCTGAATAACAATGCATCAAAGTTGAGATTGCAGAAAGAACGTAAAATAAATATAAATAAATAAATGCATTATAGCTAGACAAGGACTCTACACCTCCTTGCTTAATACAAATCTTCATTTACTTTTATGAAAAAATATTACAAATTATACCTTGCTTGCTTGTAAAGTAGGCATTCCATAGGAACCTTTATAAGGGAGGATCGCACGACGTGAAATTTAGAATATCTAATTTTCCCGTCAAAAATCTTGGTATTCTTCTACTATTTTTGCCATGAAGCACTAAAACTTAGTCTTTGTTGCAACATAACGATTTCATGAGAACCCTTATAGGCGGAGGAGTCTAAAAAATTAACCTAAGTCACTGAAATTTAATAGAATTAATTTTTATGTCAAATTACTATTCGAGGCTCATTTGGGTCGTATATTATTAACAATCAAATCTTTTACTAGCTAAAAAATTACTTTTCCATGGGATATGTTTGAAAAAATCGTTCCATCCGAACCAAATTTTTCACATTTATTTCATTTATTAAAATACTAACAAAATTTAGAGAATTATATTTGGCTGAGCCGAATCTTCTATACTCACCACGTTTATTTTAAAAGAGGGGGAAAAACTAAATTTTAATAGGTGGGCGTGGTAGTTTCATTCTTTTTTTATGGAATAACGCGGAACAAAACCAGCCACGGAATACCGCGGAAAAAGTCCAGAAAACATACGTGCTTTCAACTTACTGTAGACATGACCTGTGATCGATTTAATCCATTCTCAATAGCATCGTATGTGAAAGAAATTCCAATGCATCTGCTAAATTTGAATCCAATAACTTAATTTCTGCGTCTTGGAGAATGTTTATCACAGGCATTACCCAGACAGGCAGATAGGCAGATGGATGCCTCCATCTGATTCCAAATTTCATACTGATCAAAAATATATACATTTTACGTAGTTCCAGAAGCATCATCCAAAAAGAATTAAATTTCAATATTCTACTATATACAGTGTGGACGTTGTCGATCCTTTCCATCTTTGCACAGAGACTACGAATTAGCTGACAAAATCTTTGTGAAAATTTTTATAAATTCTATCTGCTATGGTTTATGAGTAATGAGCAAAAATCAAATTTTTTTTTGCTTCCGAAAGCAGAAGTGCTGTTTACTGCGAACGTACGCTTTGACCGATTTGGCCCATTCTCAATACCAAGCTGAGTGCAAGAACTTCCAATATTTCTGCCGAATTTGAAACCGATAATTTCATTTTTGCGGCTAGAAGAATTTTACTACAAATATTGCCAAGACGGAAAGACGGACAGGCTCTAATTGATTCTAAATTTGATGGTGATCAGGAATATATATACTTGGTGGGGCCTCCGAAGTTTCTTTTTGGGCCTTACAATAAAATGAATATTCTACTCACCTTCGGTAGACGGTTATAAAAATAGTAGAGAGATTGCAATATTTGTTACATAAACGCCCTTTGCAAATGGGGCGGACAGGTGGCAAACTCTGAGTAATTTTGCGATGAAATATTTTATGACTCTAACGTAAATTTGCGTCAAGTTTTTATCCGGTATCTGCCTTACTTTGCACATTAATATCAAACTTTAGCATTCTCGCCATATATTTGTTTTGTTTTTTAATATGCGTGTGTGTCTCTAGCCTGCACCTAATTTGAAACAGTTCTAAATTTCAAATATTTATTTGAATTGTTAGAAGTTTACGAGCTTTAATTGCTGGATGAACGATGCAGCTAGACGAAATCTCAAAACAAGTTCATCTTCCCAAAATTACTGTGTCGTTCAAATTAACAAAAGGCAAAAAGAAATATGCAAAGGATCGTGCACACATAAAACTCTAAATTTTCTCTTGGTAATTTATAATATTTATTTTATTATTTTTCATACCTACATGCACACAATTATATGTATTTGTAGAATAAATATCCAGCAATTTGTTTGTGTTAGTTTTTCAACAATTACTGTCGTATTATTTCATTGAAAACGCAATATGTGAAACAAAATCCTCTCAGAGTAAGTTTTGATACATTGAGAGAAAACACAAGTGTATATAAAATAATGAGCAACAAATGAACAGTGTGTTAATTATATTGAAATGTAATCCATTCTTGTCTCAAATAATTATTAATGCTAAGCTTTTAATATCGCATAAAACAAATATCTTATCGTATACCCATCTTTTATTAAGCCGATCTAGTAAGAATTTGATAAACTGATGTGTTTTGACTCGAGCATGAATGATATTGAAAATGGACTTGAGTGAACGGTTATTGTGAATACTCCCCATACAACGCTCCATTTGAAAAGTATCTTTAGATGAAAATATACATTTTTCGGCACAAATGGGTAGAAACTATGATTGTAGTATGTAAAATAAATATGAAAAATTTGGATCAAATTTTTTGAATCACCTCCCATATAACATTTTTTATGAAAAGTAAGTAATGTGATAAAATAGACCAATTTTACGATGAACGTGAATCCATAATAGTAATTTGACATAAAAATTACCTGTAGCAAATTTGGATCACGTAAGTCTATTTTTTGGAAAACACCACAATGTATTTATAATTTTTCGTGTTTTCTGACTAAAGTAAGCGATGAATTGTATTAGGCAAAGTGGTGTAGGGTATTTAATGAGCCGACGTGGGGGACTGTTGCGATTTTGTTAGTTACTATTAACTTCTTCAGTGAGCTGGTCAAATATAATTTAAGAAAAGGTAAGAAGGATCCGAAGCCCTTCAAGGATAAAGAGTAGCTTACTTAGGTTAGTGCATTCTTTAAAAAAGAGTTTTGAATAATTCTAAAATTAATTACGTTTTCCCTTTAAACAAGTTGTTGTAAACTAAGAATATTTTTTATTACCTAAAGATATAGTTTTCTCAATGAGCGATAGTACTTTATATATACATATTATTATTTTACTTGTTTCTCCTTTAGCCTGAATTGAATTAGCAAGAAATATCAATGATTTACAATTTTGAACCCAAAATTTGCCAGCAGTCTATTGTAATTTCCTTACTTGTTTCTTATTACTTCGAGCAGATAAGAAAGTAGAAGATAGCAGAAAACTGACAATTTCCGTCTTTTTTGTAAACATGATAGTATTGCATTAGTGCAGCAAAATCATGTGATGTTTGAAAACTAACCATATGATTTTGTTTTGTTTACATAAACATTAATGTTTGAGTTGTTGTGCGTGTTACAATAACGAATGCAAGCCATTGGTTCATCAGTAAACAATTATCACATATTTTGTCATTTGATTGAACGATTCACAATTCAATTCCTTACGCAAGCTAAGCTCACAAGACTTCTTTCATGTTTACTCTAGGACTCGATTTTTGATATATTATGTATTTTTAATTTGACCTAAAACCGTCCCAATTCCGATGTATGTCGCATGTACGTATTTTTATAATGAATGCAGTTGTTTGTATATGTAAACTTATTCGAATGCATGTTATACGAATTACTTATACTAGTAACGACACGAACAAAACGTTAAAAGCAAATCTCAAGTTTTTCCCAACACAAACACATCTTTCACTGTGAATTTTATTCTCTTTTTGTATTCAGTTGTTACCTTACATTAAATGTCTCCAGACAAGAGAGTCTTTTATGTCTTGTTCCTCTTTTTCATATGCACTTTTATTCTTTAATACAAATACAACATGTGCATGTGTTCGTGTATGTACAGATAGCTTTACCTTAACACGGTGCTACGTTCTTCGTAACCAAATTGCCACCTGTTGATATATTTGAAAAATATATAGAAATTGATAAACGGTTTAAATTTTTTATACGATAATGGAGTTTCGATATGAATAACATAACATGTTTTATTCTTGGACAGCCTTGTGCAAAGGTACAGCAGTTAGTGATAAAAATCTCATGTAGATTTATATTTCTCTTTTTCTTGCAAATTTGAACGCAAGCCAGGCGTACACTACATTTATCCTTGCCACTCTAATGCTCAAAATTATCTTGATGAGTCTAAAATCCTGAAGTAATTTTTTTTTTAATTCTTAAAGTTTGAGGTAGAAGGTTGCTATATTCGATGATAAAATTGTAAAATGTATCGATAGTTGAGATTGATTTCAAGCTTAGTGCAAATATGTAGTAGATAAATTTAAAAAATTTTGTCCTTTTAGATCGCCAATCCGTTTGCTATTAGCTGCAAAATTGGAATTTTGGACAGATTGTTATGACAAAGGTGGCAGATCAGACTTGGAATTTGCAGTAAGCACATAGTAAACAGGCACATGACTACGTTGTGGTAAAAATTTTTCCTAAAGTTAACATAGAATTTATATTTACCTCTCTTAGCTCCACATTTTTAATGGTCTCTTACCTTCTGATTTTCTTTCTGTGTATGTTACCAAAGGTGTTGGACGTCTAATGAAGTTGATTACAACATACACAATATCAAAAAAATCTTGAAAATTGTTCTCAATATTTGAAAAGTGAATGATGATATCCTTAGGGTATTCACAAATCTTGCATGAAAATTCGATCGCGAAAAAACTATATGTTTACTCATAGTAAAAAATATGTTCTTTGAAAATTCCGCTTTACAGCGTAGGAAATTTTGATAATTCTTGGACTGATCATTCTTGAATGACCACGTTTATGCATGAAGACGAATTATACAAAAAAAAAAAAAAAATTCCTTATTCAATCTCCGAAGCTATTTGTTTGTAAATATAAATCGCATTAATGTGTGCTTTAAAGATAGTTTGCGTCAATTTTTTTGCATTGGTATTTCTACGTATATTTTCGTCCAACGGCTATCCTTAATGTTAATTTTTCAACGATTTTCAATGTCATTAAAAATAATAATAATAATAAAAATATTAACTACTAGTAACAGAGAGAGAAGAATATTTTTTATATGTTGACTTATGCGAATAAAAATCGACGTAAAAAGTCATATTTCAGGCAAAGTTTCCCTTTTGATATTCGACTATTTATAATAGCGCCGTTATTAGGCTTAAAAACAAACAAAAATCAAAATTCAAACATCTCCGTACAGTAGCAAATTTCACTAATAAAGGTGCGAAATCAATCGAACACTTTTTCTAGTCACTCATCAATAAGGAAATAATGCACGATTGCATGTAAGAAAATGTGTACAGGTGTTTGTATCACGATTGCTTATATTTTATTCTTAACTTTAGCTTCTTCTCAGCTTATTATTTGTTAAAATAAATACGATATACATGTAAATTATTGTCTTCTCCTTTTATAAACTAATAAGTATTGACACTATTTTTGTTTATGAAATTTCCTATTGGGTCTTTCATAAGAAAATGTGCAACATATTAACTTCCATATAACTTGTTTTTGCATACAATTTTAGCTACACCTATACGTACGTGGGTAACGTACAGTCAGTGATATTTAAATAAAGGCAACCAATTACTCCGTCAATACATTCTTAAAAAAAAAGTTAGTTTCATTTGTCAGCGATAAGAACATTTTATTATTGAAACCTATTTTAAAGCGTTGTAACCTACTGTTGCATAATTAGACGATTTCGGCCATATGTTTCATCAGCATCAGCCAATATCAAAGGCTTAAACAAACAAAATTCGTTCTTCTACGCCATGCAGAATATGAATTATTTACAATTTAAACTATTCGTGATCCAGTAAATTTTTAATTGTTCTTTTGATTTTGTATGTGGATACATTGCTCTCTTTTTGCAAATTCGTTTGCAGTTTAATTTGGCAAATTATATTTAGAACGTGGAAAGAAGTAGCTAATATATTGCTGGCTAAAAATTTTCCCTTTTTCAATTTTGTTACCAATTAATAAAATTTAGGTTTCGAAAAAATCATCTCAATCATTGCATCTTTAATTAGTAAGGATCTAACAGCAAATTACTACAACAAAGATTTATAATATATATAGGATAAATTCTACAAGTTATTTCAATTATTCAAAAACCTGTTCAGAAATTAAGCAAAGCTTAAGTATTATGACATAGTTTGGAATCTTTGGATTTTTTGCTACTTTATTTGATTAAAACGGGCATAGAACAAAAAAGAAAGAGGAAGATTGTGTCGATATGGAATGAATTTTTCTTTTATATTGTACGATTCGACATTAAAGCATTAGTGGAAATAAAAAGTAGGAATACTACTGACGTTCGCTTTTAATACAATCTAATTAACGGCAGCCAAATAGAAATAGCTTTGACTTATCCAAAATTTGTGAAAAATCATTCACTGTCTTCAAGTGAATATCGGTAGGTGTAGATACACAAGCATAAACATCTCCATTTGTGCACTATTTGCTTGTTGGTAATCCTTGACTATTTACTCTATACAGCAAGAAGAAACTCGAAAGAAAAATAAGGCACAAGAAATTTAGAGTGAAAACTAGGTATAACAAAACAAATTTTGCATATATAAGAAAGAAAAAAAAACGGCCGACCATACACCAACACTTTCATAAGATATTATCGCACACAAATAACGGGTAGAGCACACATATGAACTTCAGTATAGACAAAAAATAAATGAGAAAATATATAAATAAATAAGTGAAACAAATCGCAACCTCTCTTCGTTTTGCATTTTCGCGTTCAGGGTATCAAAACTACGCATACGACTGTAAATGTGCTCACGCACATAGTACATATGTTTGCGAATGTGAACACTATCATCCTCACTTATGTGGGGTAAGTTTAAACCATGAAAAAAATTTCTTTTTAATGTTGAATAAAAAGCATGCTTGTGTGCAGGCAAAAGATGTAAAATAATGTACGCTTAGTTGTATATGTAGTTAGTTATAGAGTTACGTACATAGATATAGATTTCTATGTATATATACATTGCTTGTACAATACTAACCTTTAAATATAAGTATTTCTCAATTTTATCCTTTAAGCCGGGGGTTTTTAGTACGTAAACACATTCGGGCATTGAATTTTTCCCTTTGGTATTATTAGCGGCACACACACGGCATAGGTTTTCTAAAATTGTGTGAACTTCCATGTTGCTGCTAATAATATTTACAATTCTTCGGTGTATTTGTATTGTGGCGCTAAATTTCCACAATTTCTTCAGCTTGATTTGTAACAGAACAAAAAATTATTTGATATAGAGATGATTTCGTTTAGAACGTCAGCAAAGTGATCTCCTATAAGCAATATGTAGTTATTTAAATGAATTCACAATTTTTTTAATTACTTTATTATGAAAACTCCAACCTTTTAATTACATACAAATACGCTTAACAATTTTTCAATATGAAATTTCATTTAACGGACAATTTGAGTCGGCCAGAATTTTAAAAAGGAAATAACTATAACGGCCGAAATGAAAACAACTAAATATTTTTGAAATGTATTCTTTTTTTAATTTATGAAAGTTACTTCAATTACACACTGACAAAAGCGTACCTTGTACAAAATACAGGCTGAGTTGCTATTATTCGTTGTTGTATTTGTTTGTTATTTTCACGTTTCTATCTCATTCGTTCATTTTTATTCCCGCTTACAACTTATTCTTGATTACTTAACACACAGTCATTTATTTGAAGTTAATGCATGTGTTGGTACGTTTTTCATAATATGCTTGCACACATTTTAGTTTCGCTCTCTCATTCTCAATGAAAATGGATGGGTGAAAGAGTTTACAAGTTTTTCTGTTGGGTTTTGTCCGTTCTCTGAGAAATTGCAGTCAGTTATTTTTACAATAATTATGCATGTATTGAGGTGAGAGCTAAAAACGAGATGGTATTTGTTATTTTTTTCTTTTTGCGTTCGGCATACATTTACGTTTAAGAATGTATAGATGTTAGTTTGTGTGTTTTATCTTGTTTATCTCTTCTTCTTTTTCTCTATTGGGTTTTTTATATAAACTGTTTTATTGCCTGCCTGCGAGCTGCTATTGTTGTTGTTGCTATTCGTTAAACCTCCGTTTTACTTTATGTGGCTGTCTAACTTGTGTGTCATCATCATCGCTGCTGTACATGTTTATAAATACGTATGTAGTTGTTATTATTGCTGTTGACATTCACATGAATGCACTTTTGTATATGTGTATTAGATAGTATTCGTTGGCTGGCCTTTTAAATACATAACGCCACCTTACGTTCAACATACACTTTAACTGTACTCTTGATACACACACTTGAAAAATTCTTATAATTGTACTTATGTTAACAAATAATATTTTAATGAAGTAAATCTATTTTTTTTTATTCACAAAGTGTACAGATTTTGTTTTTTTCTATTTAGTATTTTTTCTCTTTATAATTTCAATACGTTTATCAACTATTGTTGCTTCTATAGAAAACACACACTTGCACCGCACTGAGATCAAACGCATACTGACAGGCAGATTTTAACAAAGCAGGCTAGTGTAGCCAGCTACTCGCATATTCATCTGACTTACTAACACATTCTCACTTACACAGGCCAACTTTCTTAAGCATGTGTATTGGTAAACGTAGATGTATATATGAATTTGTAAATAAATTTGTCTGTGCATATTTGTGTATACAAATTCAGCCAATTTTTGAGATAGTGTTTGTAAAATCGTGATGATTTTTTTCTGTATTGATTGTGGTAGTAGTTGTTATAATTTTCAAACTATTTTCGTGAATTTTGGCGTTCTCTTCTATTTCATATGGACTCTGTTAATACCCTTTTTCCAAATTTTTTAAGTCGTTTTGCCCTTAAGTGGCCGGCACATGTATATATCGATCGAATATCGTCTACACAAATAGGTTTCGATATTATTTCGTTGTTTGTTTCAGGTTCCGGTTTTCATTCACTATACGCTGTCGTTTCACATTATATTCAAATTATCGCTCTTGCGTACATATACACACACATTTTCTGCGCACATACCTATTTATTGTCTGCTGTAGATGTTGTTGTTTTGTATTTTGTCTGTTTTTTTTTTGTTTTAAATTCTGTTTTATCATCATTATTTATATAGAAACGTATGTATGTTTGCTTGTATACGTGTGCTGCTGTCACAACTTGTTGGTTTTCTTAGTGTAATCTGTATTAAACATGCTTTTGCTCTCTGTGTGTATAGGTTTTTGAACTTTTTGTTTTATTTTTTTTATTTGCCTGCTTTTGCTTTCTCGTCACTCACACAGCGAAAAATACTTAAATATTATATACGTGTAAACATATGCTCGTATATGCACTCATTTATGTACTTGTGTATAAACGGAAAGTTTTTTCTTTTGTGTTTTTTTCTTTTTTTCTTTTTAGAGAGGCCCTCTTTTTCTACTCTCATGCATGTTCGTATATACATATTAATTTACATTTAATATACGTACGCTTATAATTGTGACCTGCATAACAAGATTGATCTTATGCTTGTATTTGTTTCTCTACGTACAGTATACATGGAAATGTATCCATTGTGAATGCAGTGGTCTAGCAGGAGTTTTGTTTTTCTCAATAATTTTGTTAAAGTTATTTTGCACTACATTGAAGATTAATCTTGACAGTGTATATGTGCGTGCATTTTGCTTAATTAGTAACAATCATTTCGAACATGAATAGATGTTATATAGCGTTATAATGGTATTGGTTTCACTCGTAAGTGGTCCTGGTTTACTTTTATATTAATACACTAACGTTTTTCTTTTGTAAATTTATATATGCCTAAATATAAATATACATGTGTATGCGAGTATGCTTTAAATCATTAACATATATAGATATAAATCCTGCTTTTCATTAATAAATTTACTTTATTTTAAATACTGTAAGATTTTCTGTCATCTTGGAACTTTATAACTTGGAAAATTATAGAATACCTTGTCTTAAATCATATGGATATGGATCATGATCTCTCTGAACAAGAGCTCATGCCGAATGCGTGTAATATTATCCGCCATACTGTATAATTCACTACTTATTACTCGTTATCAAAAATTTTGCAAAGCCTTGCTCCTTTACGCTTAGTCAAGTTTAGCTTTTACATTAAAATGAAACCCCAGCAATTTGGCTCAACAACCAGACGAGTCCATTGCCTAATGCGTTCAGAATCTTCACCTTACTTCAAGCGTAAATGCATTTTATGCCAGAGTCTCTTTCGATTTATATCTAGGCATGCAATTGTGGAGAACAGCGAATAACTGTAATATTGAAAATTACTTCAAAAATATCAATTCGAGATTCTATGTCCAATTGTTAATGTCTCGTGGTTCGTTTCTAATAGAACTATTCACGAGGACCTGGATGTTCCGTAAGTTAAAAATCTAATTTAATGCCTCCCTTCAAAATATTCTGTCAGACTCAGTAAACCGTAAATCCTTTGGTAATATCTCTTCTAGATGTGTGCAATAAACTAGAATGGTTGAAAAAGCATCACACAATAATTCTTCCATTTAGAAACCAATTAAGATTTGTAAATTAAATTATTTTAATGAAACTTCTTAGTTTGTATTAATTTTTATTTATTTTAACACTATATCTGCATTGTTATAGTGCTTCAATTGGGAGACAATAACCTCCGTTACTTTCAACACCTTGCTGAATTCGCCGTACCTATTTCTGATTGCAGGACATTTGATTATCAGGTAGAGCAAAGATTTATACGTACATATTTTAAGTCATAATTATTTCTATTCAGTATGATAGCACATTGTAGGTTATCATAAAAATTTTATTAATTTATTCAAATGCTCTTTGCTCGATTTAACTGTTGCCCTTCTTGGTAATTGTACGCAAATATTTGATCCGATTTTATTTATTTTTGACCTTAATTTTACAACAGAAATAACATAAATAATTTTCTCAAACAAAGTATTTCGATTGTAATTATGATTTCAACAGAAGGATGGAGGTAAGCAAACTAAGGAATTCTGATATACTTCTACAGCAGGAATATATCGGGCAATATAAATTTGTCCCAGAGTTTATTACTTCACGCAGTGTAATGACGTAAGCGTAATAACATACGAAGTCTTTCCAAATTGTGTATAAAAACATAAAAAGAAAAATGTATGAACGAAGAAACAATGCCTTAGGATAGTGTATGTTATTATCAAATAGCAGTCCTTTCCGATTGCCAATGAGACTGCTTCAAGAAAGTAACTCTCTAAATTGAAATATATAACTGAATCTTGATAAAAGTAAACCCCAAAACTTTCTTCTACAAAAACTAAAATCATTTGTTTTATCTTCCAAGGAGTAAAACTAAACACTCTCGCCTGATCTGCAACTATATAATAAAAGCTATTACGTCGCCGATTACGTCGGAAATTATTGCAACAATCTATTAAACTTTCATTATTTAATGTCAAAAGTAAAATTTTTACTTTTCGTATTAAAAGGAATAGTTTTCTTTTTTATGCTGCCAAATGAAAATATCTGGTTCTACAAATGTAGAGTAATTTATTATTCCGCTTTCTATGTGTATTAAAAATTCCAATTGCCCGTTTTTACTTGGTTGTCATTCGAGATATCTTGAGTCTCTTATCATTCCTCACTATAATCATTCTGTGTTGGGTAGTGACGAATTGGATCGGATAGCCAAATAGACATAAATGATGGGATTCAAGTTAAAAAAGCCACGTCGCTACGACTGTAAAGCAAAATTTTTGTGAATTCTATTTCAATTTTGATTTAAAATAAATTTAATATAAAAGAGAAAAGATCTCAATTTAAAGCTCCGGTCAATTTTATATAAGATTTATTAAATATTTGCATTCCAAGAACCATCAAAGGCTTCATAAAGTATAAGTTTCATCAGCGTAAATAGCGGGATCGACTTGACCACATTTACAACTTTATGTAAATTTATCTCAACACTTCACTTGAGTTAAACTCGGAAACTAAATAGTAAGTATTGTTGCATCAGTTTTTGTATTCCTCTTTTCTTCAAATTTGAGAAACTTTTCATTAAATTAGAAATATTTATGTATAAATTTAAATTTTGCCTTAAATTTTTAACTCCTACAGTTTTACTACGAAGTTCGAAAGTCAGCTAAATTGAACATTTAGTAATAAATTAAAGAGAAGAGCATGTGCAAATATTGTTTTTAAAAAAACAACGATGAAAAAAAACGATGAGGTCTTGCCAATACAGAGGTACACTTTAAAGGAGACAGTGAAAGGAATATATATCGAAAGAATAAATCTCCGCATTATTATGCAAATACACTACGAAATGGTCGGTGTTAAAAAATTTTTTATGCTTACATAGTTTCACAAGCTTCTTATCTTGCACTGAAGAGTTCAAAACAAGTACATATCCGTCCGGCCTTCTCGAATATGTGGTAAGAACTCTTACAGTCGAAAACATAGGGTTGCAAAATACATATATAGAGAGGATTCAGGTTGTTGAGTGTCAACCTTTTCATTGCTGTTTTCGATTTTGAGACATAAAATGAAAGTGTTATTTATATTTAATTATTTTTTCTCGTTGTAAAACACGGAAAGAAAAGTTTATTTCCAAGTAACATTCGTCAGAGTACAGAATTAGCTGAGTCATTTTGCTGCCATTGCACTCCCATAAACCTTATCTGTCGGCCCTTTTCGTCGCTATAACGGCCTCTGTAGAAGATGTTCTAAGATCCATCCGGACGTTCGGCAACTACGCTTATTCCAATGGTTCTTATTTTCTTTACTAGAAAACCAATCGCAAAACTTTCAACGGCATGTTGCACTGTCTATTCTGGACATTTTATCAAATTGCTTGTCTCGATATGAAATATGTTTTGTTCTTACAGCACCTGCAGAGTCATTCATTTTTCGTTTGAATACTCACCTTCTTTAGGTTTTTTTTGATGTAAACAACTAAAATTTCCATTAATTGACACAAGCAAGCCTTTTCAGGATATCAAATAAAGAATTTTAGGGGTCATTGCGGGTGCCGGGTGCATTACAGCTTTTTAAAGAAGCTTGCGTTTCTTCATAATTTTTTCTTTTACGCGCCTACTATCCTTCTTGACCCACTAAACTGCCTAAATGTATAAGGGACATCCTTTGGAAAAAGAATTAATTATCAATACTTTTGTTCGAAACCGTATTCCTATTTTGCGCCTAAATATAATTTTTTAAATGGAATTGATCCGGTATAATTTTAATCTCTTAAGATGGGTACTTAGTTTTGATTGAAAATATTTAAGAAGCACAGATATGCCACTATAGACCAAAAAATTTCCACTAGTTATACTAAACTTAATGATTTTTACCTGACCAATGTGTCTGTGTGTAATGACATAGTCACATAAATCTGGTTCAATTATAAACCTCGAAGACCTGGTGAATCGCAAACTATCCTTCTATGCTGATATAAAAATTAGCGTAAATAAGCAGTTTGGGGTTTAATAAGTACCCATCAAGCGCTTTCGTACAAATTGCTCCGCGCATTATTATGCGGCCAATTCTTGAATTTGTGATGTTATTTGAGATTCAAAAAGAATTTTCACTGTTTTTCTTTCCTAATTTCCCTTGGTATCCCAAGTTCTGTCTTCTACCATATAGAAATCGTTTAGCACTAGCAAAGTTACTAGAAAGTAGGCGAATAGTGCTAAGTATTTATTTCGCTCTTAATCATCTGAACAGCTTGTAAGTGTTCCGCAATGATAATAAAGACAATTTCGAGCATTCAACATAAATTAGTGCGAAATAATTTACGGCAATATTTGATTAGATGTGATATTACATTTTACTTTTAGAGATTGTGTAAACATTATAATGAAAATCTTGCTGTTATAAAATCCAAAATAATTAAACCTTGAAATTCTCCGCATCTACCTGGTCCTGTTAGTGATTAGCTGAACCGTGCCGTATAGCTTATAGTGAGAGTCGATTTCGGATGGCGAAGATTTGCTTTTGGCGTGGGATCGAAACTGAAAGAAATGTTTTCAAAATTATTATAAAAAAAAAGATTTGCCAAAATTTAACATCAGTTAGGTGATTCACTTGATGTTGGGGCAAGTTTAATTTCAGTTCGTAATGGTGGACAAAATATATTTTCAGATTGTCTTTCTTAAGTTGTAGGAAGCGAAAATTTATGAAGCACAAATTGAATTTTACGTTTCTTGAAACGTGTACAACATTTTTAATTGCATTTTTTTTTTAAATTGGGCGAATTGTTCCTATTTTAATGGCCTCATCACAGAACTCAAAAAGATTAACAACCGGTTTTTTATACGATTGCTCTTTCAAAAGTGTTAGAGATTGGCAAATAAAAACTTCATTAAATAAACTTTCTTGAATCAGATCATACAGCACTCAATGGCGGATGGTTTTTTACTCAACGAAATATATTTAAAGGTCATGAGAAGTCTGCTTTGCTTATATAATGGTGGTTATCAGTCGATATACGCTTTGTTATGTGTTATGGCTGTACCGATCGAACAGTCGCTATCGTAACTAGGCTATGCCGATTTGGTAGCCGTACTTCTTACCTACTAGATGAGATTATGCGATGACGCCTGAGCACGTCATGATTTTTTATTTATATCTTTTCGTTTTCTATTCCATTTTCCAAAATACCGACTAATTTTTCTTGACTTTATCATCTACTGTTTTAAACAGTGAAATACGCAAATACTACCAGCATACAACTTGCGGAATATTTGTTCATAATTCTGAGCGCCCTTGTTTTTCTTGAAACAAAGTAACAAAGTACAAAATAACGCAGTATCTTATGCTAATTTAATAATTTTTCTCATTACCTAGCTTCAACAGACCTCGGTATTATCCTACAAGCAAACGGAGTAGATGTTAATATAAACATTTGTCTTAAATTGAATACAGTTTTCCTATGCCTCTTTAGGGTATTTTTAAATCATGCATCCAAATAATAGCCCAGTCTCTGCGATCTTTAGTATCAAACAAGATCAAACAGTGAATATTTTTCCATGTAAGTAAACGAACGTAAGCAAAAAGTTATTTTGAAACTGGTCTAGTATTTAGTAATTTACGAATGAACCCTTCTAGAAAGTCTTAATTTTTGTTTTTAGAACATTTTGAATCCATATTTACTAATTTCTTGATGGAGTCCAGGGTTTTTGCATTTAAGGTTCTATGCATGGTATAAGAGTAGGATTTAAGAGCTTATACAAAAGATTTGAGCTTTCCGTGCTCATTCTTAATAACAGAAACAAAATGCGGTGGGTTGAAAGATGAAGTTAAGATGTTATGTTTACGAAGAAAAATGCTTAATGTACGGACATAAATTAGTAAGAGAAAGTTTATTTGAAAGCGATCAGCGAAATTTCGTTGCGGACATTTTGATCTATAACATTATGTCCGCCTTGGTCGGGCGCATATTACTAATGTTGAAGTGATTATGGATTTAATTGACTCTTATAAACATTTTGATGATCACTGGGTATCGATCCATAAAATGCTCAGACAAATTAATTCCTCTCTCTTTCTCTCTCCCCTCTCTATCTTAATGTATTGCATTTAAAAGAAGTTACCTAACTAAATACATGTTTATTGCGTTTATGAAGTCCTTGAGGCGAATTTCGGGTTGTTATAAACGGAATCCATGCTTGGTGGTTGTTACAATAATTCATAATTCAACACTAAAAGGATTTTGTTTATCATTGGAATAACGGAACGCGATATCTTGCAAAAGCAATATCATAGCGCGTCTATTAACAAAACTAACAAAAAACATTATATAAGCTACAGCTATACGGTGATATTGTATTGGTACAGCAGATACATGCACAATAACAAATAACAAATCGTATATGGTATGTAAAAATTTTACCAAACAAAAAATCTCACTTCAAAATAGAATAGCAGATGCATGTTCGCTCTCTCGTTACGCTTACTTATACAAGCAAAGAGTACAAATACCATGACAGAGTTTAAATTGTTTGAGACTACTTTTATATTTGCCCACTCATACATAGAGAGATTGCTGAAATCACTACCACAACTATATGATGTAATTCAGCTCAGCCCAACACAGAGAGAGTAACTATACATACATGAGAGCAATGTAAAATAGAAAACAAACAATAAAATTTACAAATACTTATACAAAATATATATATATCTGCAATAATTTTGCTGATATACATACAAACATATGCACGCTTGTTGATCTGGATGGATTTTCTTTGGTTATCGTATGTATGTATACGGTATAACTAACGCGTGGATAATTCGGTAATTTTGGTAAATGCGGGGATATACGATAAACATAACATTATAACAAAATAAATAGAAAAAAAAAACTACTTGTATATTTCTGAACATATTATTTGTATGTTTTGACGTGAAAAAGTGCTTGAGATTGCAAATGCTCTTCAAACATATGCATATATCGAGAAAAGTTATAGAAGGAAGTAGTAGATATTTGTAGCAGATATTTATGCATTCGTGTGTGCGTGTGCGCAGCTTTTCAAGGATATATATGCATATACCTATACACATATATACCTGAGTGCATAGGTGAGTAGATGTTTGCTTATGTTTATGTAGATAATGTCATAACTTTCAAGTCTTCTTGGAGTAGTGTCCCGAGACACGCATATCTGTAAGGTGTACAAACAAATGCACGTGTTTACCACCCCGCGTGTAAATAATGCAGCATTGCTTTTACTATATAAATGTATTTAAAATTTTTTTTTTTCTTTTGTTCTAAATACGTGAAGCAAAGCTGTTGTGTAATAAAGCATACGAATAAATTTGCTTATATGCTCACATGTGCTTATGTATGTATGCACGAAATGTATAAGTCCTACATAAAGAAGCACACACATTAGCACAAGAGCAATTCTCTCTGAATGAGACCTACACAACTACACATTTTTTTTATCAGTACATTAACGCTCACAAAATTCACCGTGTGCATGTTTGTCGCAGTATTAAGAAAAACAATACGCGTATGTAGCTTTGCATATATTTATATATATATATATATATATATACATATATATACACATACATATATTTATATACATATATATGCACATCCACGTACACATATATATATATACATGCATAAGCACTCATACCCACACATAATAAATGAACGCACTCGCACTCTTAATATTCATGCAACTGAAACAACCTACGCTATACGTTGCGTTTTCTGTGTTGTTGACTTGCTATGTACGTAAGTGCATGTGTGTATATATGCATAACAAAGTGTGTATGAACAACTGTCGGTTTATACTATTATTGGGCTCTTCGTATGGGGCGAAAATTTTACTTACAAAAGAGATATATAGTCATACGAATACATACGCGTAGTAATACTTGTTCGTATATATGTATGCATATATCTCACAATACCTATAATGCATGATACATTCATGTTCACATTATAAAAGGTGGGTGTTCTCTTTGGATTCTAAAAATGTATTATATGTACATAGTTGTGTACATAAATGTATATACATTTTATGTACATTTGTACATGCAAGTACCCTTAGTATTGCATAAGTGTTAGTTGAAAATTACATTTATAGATGAAAACCCTGCATTTATTTTGTGACGCAATTACATGTTTGACAAGAAAATAGAAATCCGAAAAAAGCTATTTTTAAACAAATTTAACGCAACCAACCTAAATATATGAATACATAGTGTGAGCTACCTACACATATATATTGTACACTAGTATTGCAAACATTTTTAATAAGTTATGTATATATATATACATATATATATATATATATGTATATATGTAAAACGTATACATACGTACGTAGACATGGTTATGCATATACATATGTAAATATTACAAATACGTATATTCACACATATTCTCATACCTAAATAATAAAAAAAATATTTTATGGATTTTTTCTTTTCGTTTTGTATGGTAACGTTCATGTTCGCATGTGTTGTCTCTCTACCGAAGTTAATGCATGTAGTTGCTTATCAGTCTTGTTTTCTTATATTTGTTGTTGTGCTTGTTGTTATTTACATCGTTCTTTTTTTTTGTAGCTATCAATGAGTGTATTATAATCAGTTCACTAAACGGTTTGTTCTAATGAGAAATTGCGATATAAGCTTTGCTCATCTAGAACGTCAGTTTGGAAAGTGTTACTCTGTTTGTTTTCTTTTATAGATGGGTATATATACCACTTATATTATAAAAAAACACATATGAAGGAAGAGAAACAAACGCAAAAGCAAATGAATCCGGGCGGTTAGATAGACGTGTCTGAAAGAAAATATAAATAAGAAGAAGAAGAAAAAGAGACGTAAGACATAGATAGGGCAAGAGAGAGAGAGAGAGAGAGAGAGATAGAGAGAGAGAGGGAGAGATAGATAGATAGATAGATAGAGAGAGAGAGAGACAGAGAGAGAGAGAGAGAGAGAGTGAGGACACTATTTTATATATAAAATAAGAACTTTTAAATAGAAAAGTAATAGAAAAAGATTTCAAAGCTATTGCCTTTAAAGGCAGAGCCAAACATTTATTGTAATTTCCGGTTTCAATATCTGTGATGATTTATTTGTTTTGGAAAACGAAAAGCTCCGACAATTTTTACGTGTTTTTAGATTTATATACCGTCATGTTCGTTGAAATGTGTTAGAAATTCGTTGTAAGCCAGTAGCAAAATTTTTTTTATGTTTAAACATTTTTTTCTTGCTCTCGCCTTGTCTGTTATTACATTTTCTCCTTACATATCGTTTTTATTAAAATATAATGCCTAAAAGTATGTTGTGATATTTAAAATATACAAAATTTTCATGCGATGAGTTTGAAACTCAAAAATATGCAGAATACGAATAGTTAAGCGACAAGTTTTTAGAATTGTGTTTGTAAATTTGTTTCTTGATAAAGAGAACTGATTTCTTCCTGTCGCTTACAAGTTGAAATCACATTGAACTTGAAAATTTACCAAATAATGGCAAGCATATGTGATATTTATAAATGATTTGAAACTACGTTTTAATCTCTTCTTCTCTTTGAAGCAATTTTTGTGATGGTGGTTGAAAGCATTTAAGCGGAAGAATTTTTTAAGTTATCTTTTATTCTTCATTTTCCTAGCAAACGTATACATATGAGTGCAATACTTAAATTTCAGTCAATTCTTTGTAAGATTCAAGGCATTTTGAATACAGTGGTGTGGTGATAATTTACATTCTCTTCAGTTACGATATGCTTAAGATATATCTGACAATTTGCAGGCTTCGCTGGCATTGTATATATCAGTCTCAGAAAAAGGTAGTGAAAGCTACCAATGGAGCGATCCGCGGAAAAATCACAGTTTCATAGAAAAGAAACATGGAAGTAAAAACAAAAAACTTCTTTTACCACATTTGATCAGAATTTGTCTATGGCATTTGGTCATGGCATAGAAAGATAAGTATTGAGGTCTGCGCAAGCCTTAAGACATACGTGTTGAAGTCGTTCATCAATATTTTGGTTTGTAGTTTATAGCAATAAAAAAGCAATAAAAAAAGGTTAGTTGAACTCGATTTTAGACTTCGTTTTTTCGGAAATGCGAACCATTGTCATAAATTCGGTGCCTTTTTTTGCTGCTTGTGGATTAAATCCGCAAGTAAATAAACGTCACATTAAAGACGTTACAAAGTAATTCCCTACAAGGTTTTAATGCTTCATCTAAACTACTTTTTTTATTAGAAAACCTGAAAGAATGTTTTCCCATACTTTTTTTTCTCTCTAAGTGGCATAAACTTATATAATGTTGTGTTGAAGAATTCGCATCCGGCCTACTGAAGAGGGAAGGAGAATTTGTGTTAAAGGAAAATGCCGCGCTGTGAGTGAGACATTTTTCTGAATTTTTTTTCAATCGTCTGCATGTTGGAGTATTTAAAAAAAGTTTTAAAGAGTTACTTGAAAAAATGAATAATTATTTAGAAAATGGCGGTTGTTATTGTTTGCGCAAAAAGAAACTGATATTTTTTTGCAAGTACCTTTTTGACCATGGTCATTAGCTCCAATTCTCAACTTTAAATTATAACCGTAGCTTTGTAATATGCAGTGGATTTTTTCAAATTTCTCTTCTTTTGAAAAGCTCTACCAAAATGGGATATAAAATCCATTAAAGTGATTTCGAGACTTTGCTATTAAGTAGTGGTAGTAGTGACTAAGCGGTCATTTCAGAAGATTAAAAGAATTTACAAGATAGTATTATTCCTTAATTATTATTGCTCTGACCCATCAATTTTTAGCAAACCCGATATGCTGTTGTTACTGAGGTAATGTATACTAAATGCTTTATAACTTGGTTATAGAATTACAACTCCTTGTGATATCGGTAGAATTTAAAGAAAATAAGGCAATTATTCCCTGGCGTAAGGGGTAAGGCCACTGTACATGTTTTAGGAAATTAATTGTTTTTAATCCTTTAACAGATGCTTTGAATCTTCTAGAACACGTGACAAACGTTCATTAACAAAAACAGAGTTTTTCCTTGAAATTTCGTCCTTTTTCCTAAGCATTCCAAAAAGAATGTCCATGTTAAACAAACCCCTGAACTTAATCTCTTGCCTATTGACTTGTAACTTCTCGAGTGTACTAGCAGGTGTCCTTAAAAACACCACCATCAAGTAGAGAATGAAGTAGAGAATGCAGCTAAGCGCGACTCGGGCAAGAGTGATAGCTTCTACTAGAAATGAAAAGTTGGTTTTTGTAACCTCGATTCAACTAAATGGTACAAAGTGCAATTCTGGCTTTGATAGATACGCCAAAATAGGCACTTTCACTAAAAGGGAAGGACTAGGAATATTTGAACATGGACAAATTAGAAAAAAATAACAAAAAATTTATCTTACCACAAGAATACTTTAAACTTTTTTCGAAACACATTTTTTCAAAACTGTATGCAGCACAACTCGAACAATTTTTATTTTTTCCATTCCATTTTTTTACAGTATCTTTAAAATAACATTTTCTAGAAAGCGGAGTACGGCATTTTCAATAAGTTGATTTTTATTAATAAAAGTGTACCCTTGTACCCTTTTTCCGAAATTTTCGTTTCTTTTCATTCAAACACTTTCCAATCGCACCAAAATCAATACTTTATATCTCGCCAGACTGGATAATCATGTAATGTATCTTGTTGATGAATACCATGAAATGAGGAGGTTGAAAAGGTATCACATCTAACATAGGTCTGATCTCACTCACTAGACTACCAATGATGCAAAAATATTCTAGCCCGCTGTTGACCCTGGTTTACTAAAATAAAACCAAAGATTTGAAGATATTAAGAGTAGCACAGAAACTTTGATAAGCAATCATTTGATTGTCCATAAACTTAAAGTGAAGCGTTTGTGCAATTTCCTTAAACTAGCACAAGAGCCATAATATTATATTATGTAATATTTAAATGTTTTTCGAATAGTAGTAAACCTTTATGTTGGATCGCTTTTAATTGTTTCTTAGATAGAAGTGTTCACATTCGCCCATTAAGTTTTACATTAAAATAAAAATAATGTACTTGGTGGTTTGGTGTCTGTATGGGGATATATGTGGATGTATATGGATATATGTGGATGTATATGGATATATGTGGATATGTGCATGGATGTAAAGCATGTGTCATTCTCGTTAATTGTTTCAAAGTACAAACTGCAATGTCAAATGTGTCTGTTGTTGGTGGTGTAAAAAGCGAATTACAAACACCATTACAGAAATAAGTTAACAGGTTTTGTGACATGCCTGTAGTAAATGAAACAAGTGTTTTAAAGGCAAACATAACATTTTTAAAAAAATTTTCATTAGAAATAAAAGCATATGGTTTTTCGTTATATCACACTATAGACACCACACCTATGTTTGACTGGGATTACAAAAAGAAGTAAGCAAAAAGTATAAGAAATAAAAAACAAAAACGAAAATCTCTAAAAAGAACCTCACAAAAAGGAATTCTTGTTTAGAGTATTCAACATACAGGTCATGACGTTAAGTTGGTAAGATATGGGCCAACAGCAACAGCAGCAACAGCACCCACAAGGTACCAGCAGCAACCACTCTAAGAATTACAGCACAATCAACAAAAATTATAACAACAAAAACAATAACAACAACAACAACTAAAACAGGCACAGCCAAACTAACGTAATGGTAATGTTTTGCAAAATATAAGGCTTATAAGGCTTATAAGGCACATAAAATTGACCTCAAGACACTTTATGTGGTGTGCAGCGTAGAGACCAAGTGCACATATGTACTGTACATATGTACTCAGATACTCAGATACTTACTTACTACTACTAATGTAGATGTGCTTTGTGGGCATTTTTACTATTTATTTATTTTATATATATCTTTCACATACATACACACATTCGTACCTATTCCTTGGGTGTTGTATCATGATTCTTGTATTTATTGTCTATGTTTATCTTAGAAAAAAAAAAAGCAAAAAAAAGAAACCCAAATTTCATATATTTTCGTGTTTCGATCTCTTAGAAATACACATAAACGCTTGTCATGCTCGCCAAGCTAGCGATAGATGAATTTACTGTTGATTGTAAGAAAAAAAAAAAAAAGATTTCTTTTCTTGATCTTTAAATAAAAATTCTAAAGTTGTTGTCTAAACGTGATTGCGTCGAGGGTTGTCCCAGATTTTGTCAAAATACATATATAATAACAATTTTTCTTTCTGGTCGCGATTATTTCAATGGTAATGTGTTCTGTGTGTTTGTGTGCTTGAGTTTATTTATTTTAGCTTTTACAACGTAAACACTTATTTGATAGGCCATTATTGTTCCTCTAATGCGGTACCGTATTTGGTTAAAACGCGTTATGTATCTCGCCAATAATTGTATCGATTCGTTATACGTGTATGTGTTTTACATTCTTTACCTCTGACCAAGTCGTAATGACAGCTTGGTGAATATTTGAAGTTTGTCAATTTTTTAATTGGTCAATAGCCCGTTATAGTCTTGTTTACATATCAAAGAATTCTTTTCAAAATATTTTTATTCCTGTTTTTTTTTTTTATTATTTTATTTTCAAATTTTGAACGCTTGTCATGTATTTTCCATTGTTACTAATTTTAATTAACTATTTTGTGTTTGTTGCTTATGGTATGCATGTGCTGTACTTTGATTGATTGCAAGTCGTCGTGAAAAATATGTATTGATCGGTAATTTTTTTTTTGCAAGGCTACACAAAACTTTGTTTTACAGAATCCCAAAAAAATTGCATACTTTCGTAGCTGGTCTAATAAAAGCCACAAAGAAGTTGTCATGATGCAGGAGTATGCTGTTGATGTGCTAAACTATTCTAAATTTCGTTTTGGGGAATCGAAGAAGATCTTACATATCTGCCTGTCTACTTTTATGCTTGCTTTTTTCCTTTTATCTCACATACGACCGAGGAATTTGGCATCAACTAAGCCGTTTGCTCTTCCTTTCTAAAGGATTTCATTTAGTTGCAATTGGACTGCCGGGTCCTTTTCTTGACGTATTTGCGATTCTCCTTTTTTTATTATTGCTGCTAATTTTCGACGTACAATTCAAAATCAAATGTCGCGAAATTGCATACGTTAACTTCTCATTCTTTTCAAGCTCTTGTTTTATATGATGTTCTTTTTCGTGAAACACTTCCTTACGCTGACATTCAACTTTGGTAAACGGAAAATCTGTGCTATTGACGAAAATCCAGATTATGAGGAATCTGGCTATGATTAAAATCATATGATAACGCATAATGATCCGCACTAACTAGCATACATTATTGGAATTATTCTGAATTATTTAATATTTAATGCGCCCGAGAAGTTTCTGTTGTGTATCATAAATAGAAGGTTTAATTTCAAAGATTGACGCTAAGGCTTTGATGTCAAATTTATTTTTTTGTTTAATAAATGTCTTGTGCGATTGTATCGGCTCAAATATAATTAACGTTTACTCCAGTAATTGTAGCATTTTAATAAAATGTGTCTTTATCAATAGCGACCGCAGCAATGCTGTCAGCAACGTAATGTTTAAAACGTTGTCAACTAGAGAAGATTTCATTTTCATTTCAAAGCTTTCCGTTTCAAGTTTATAATAATTCCTCAGCTTTTATAAAGAATTACATTTCGTCAGTATAATTAAGTACATACAATCACAATGCATTCCATATTCAACCTATAAATTTCGGGCAAATGATTTTATATTTAGAGTTTTAATTTGGTTCTCTGTGGTCAAATATTTTTACGTATATTGAATAAAATCATAACCTATTTGTGTAAAAAAATACATTTTTTCTGATTAAAGCATAAAATTGTCTATTTTTTTGTTTTATATAAATGAGGAAAATTTCGCTTGAATAGGATCATCCTTTAAAGCCCACCTTGAGTGAATACGAACGGTCTGACAAAACCTATATCTTATTATGACAAGCAGCCTAGTGTTTAACAATGAAAATTGTGATTTAACATTTAAATTGGATTACATTGTCTAACGTAATAGTAAATAAATAATACGAAATAATATCATGCGATTAAAAACGATTAAAGCGGATAATTAAGTCGGAAATATGCTAAATTTCTAGTTTGTAACAAATATTTTCCTAACAATCGCTACGAACACTAATTAGGACTTTATGATAATTGCCTACAACTAGCGGACTGCTGTTCCATATGTATGTTAAGGCAACATGTAGTTAGCATTCAGTTGCTTAGACATGTTGAAGAATTATAATGCTTAGCCTGGAAGGTAAGAAACATGACTATCAAGCCTCCATACCTGATTCGATTCCCAATGCGATGAATAATATATTAAATATGATTGGCAGGTGGCTGTTTCAAGGCTCGGTAAAGATGTAAGACTTACCGATCTGTGGAAACTGCCATACATTCTATTCCACTTTTTCCATTTCTTTCTTCCTGGCTTAAGGCTATTTAAGTATGACAGTGCGCCAAGGCCCAAAAGCATTCCATCCTGTATTATCAAATCACATCGATGAACTATGTAGCGGTACTTCAAATGTTTCTAATATCTATCTGAAAACCGGCTATTATATAGCAATAGGAACTTTTTTATTCCATTGCATAAATGTGGAATAGATATATTCTGGAGAGAGTTCTATCAAAATTGCTTGAACGAATTGTTTGTCTTCGCTTAGCCATTTTGGAATTTTCTCAAGGGAAAATTAACTGTAACGTGCTTTCAAGGCATTCTCTAGAAGTCCGCAAAGGGATGTCGTTTTGGGTACAGACTTTAGTAAAATTTTTGTCATAGTTAATCGTAAGTTACTGATGTTTATAATTCAATCCTGCTGTTTCCTTTCATACTTATTGAAATGGATAAGTTCCTATCTCCATTATAGTTGATTTAGTGTTCTTTGCAACTCGACCACATCTGATGGAAGCCTCTCGAGCGTCAGGTGTCTCTCAGGGTAGCTACGTAGAATCGTTTCTAATTATCTGAGATTAAGTCCATCCACGTCTTTATGTACGCTGGCGACGTTAAACTTTGTTTTCCTTTCATTTAGAGTCGCATATCCTTATCTCCTTCAATCTGATTTAGATAATTTGGTTATATGGTGTTCATTGAAGATTACATCATGACCTTATGATTGAAAAGAAGTTCAAGAAGTTTTTATTCTTAAGAAGTAATGCATTTACTCTTAAGAAATTCATCGATCCACCTAAACTGAAAAGTGTAGATTCGTCCGTTGATTTAGGAGATTTGTTCGATCAAAAACTGCTTTTCAAGTTACGTATTGGTTTACCATAGAGTGTCATCTGTTTATGCATGGCGTATAAGAAATTATCATCATCGAATCAATCGGATATTTTATGAGCTGTGAAGAAATAATCGTATTTTTGTGTCGAGTTATACCACTATCAACATATGCAGATGGAATTAACGCATCTTAATGAAATCATAAACATTATGTCGTCATATGAAAAAATCAATTTAACAACAAATATTCGTATACAATTAGAACATATTTCATCAGCCCAGTGTTTTTCGAAACATTTGCTATAGAAATATGCATATTGATACTGAAACTTGTTGCATTACTCTACCATCAAATTTCTGTAATATAATGGATGCGAAAAGCTAATTCGTAACGGTTTTCCAGAAGTTGAACATAATTTAAAAAGTCATCAATAAGTTGGTGAAAAAGCAATATTGGCGGCAAAAATATCGATTTTCAATCAACTAATGGAGTTGATAATATTGACTCCTGGAGAAACGGTCACTTGCAAATCAATTGTTAGAATACTTAAGATGATGTTGTACAGTATGTAATTGAATTAATTCTAATATGTATAGCTCAACATTGGAGTTCCAATCACTCTACTTCGAAACGTTAATCCACCTCTATTTTGCAAATGATACCAAATGAATCGTCAAAAAATTGATAAGCAACGTTATCGAAGTTGTAATTTGAATGTCCGATTGTTCGCAGAAATTGAGTCAATGTCGCGTTAGTATCCAATGATAGCAATCGTTGAAAACCCATGTTTCTCACATAATCAATTGTATGCTTCAGATCAGCATAATTTATATATTCGCCAGACGGAAAACTACAAAATTCTTGCTTTTTAAAAGTTTCTGTTAGTCTTATGGCAGTTATGAGGGACCATGTCGAGGTATTACAATTATTATCCCAGAATTGTGGTTATGAAAAAACTAATAGAATATATACCAATTTTGAATTTTTATTCCAATTCTCACCACCGTTGGAGTTGCAACATTCAATCTGGAATTTCACGTTATCTTCATAGATGTTCACTTATTATATCACTGTCTTAGGCGAGAGAAAGGGGTTCACAAAAATTACTGCATTTTATTTTTATCAATGTTGTAAACATATCGTTTGAAAACGATATAATTATTTTATTAATGACATTTATTGATGAAAAAGATAATCAAGTTTTGAGGTGATTACATTTACCCCTCACATACCCTTTTGTTGCAAAAAAAAGGTAAATAATTATTTAATTTGACAGTTGTTGTTATTAAATTCGATATTAAAATAATTTTGATATCAATAACAAGAAATGCCATCAAAAATATATTTGCAACATAAGAACAATTCAAATAAATCTTCAATGAAGACAATAAAGATTTGTCTACAATTGTTTGCTTTTATTTCTATTGATTGACTCGTGCCAATCTATGAAACTATGACCTTACACCTGACACATCGAAACTATTAAAATAAACAATAAGCATACAAAACATAAGAGTAATCAATAAAGTCAACGATAAGAGTCGAATACAAATATACATAAATAAATAAAATTTAAATTATTTGTATGCTATAGGTTTGGTATTTTATTGAGTTAAAACTTCAATCAATTGTTTTCCACACATAATTACTAACGAATTGCTTTAGCTATTTTATCTTGATTATGGTTAAGGTAAATTTTTTATGCCTCTTGTTCGATATTATTATTGTTATTGTTATACGCTATTTATTACTTTTCCAACTCCGCGTAAAGTTTAAGAAGTTAGAATATACACAAAAACAGATAAATCTTAAAAGGAGGAGTTAAATTTTTTATAGGAATTCAAGATGAGATCGTACAAAGAAGATTAAAATGTCTTGGTCTTCTTTTAAATAAAGATACGGTATAGGTTTATTGCTAATTCGGTGTGTATTTCTTCTCATACTATAACATTATTATTATGGCCTTTACTGTAGCATTGCGTTCAGACGCTGCTTAGACTTAAGCTAGACTTAGACTAGTTAAATTTTTTGTTGAAAAAAGCCCTAATCATTTAAGATGAAGTAAAAATTGGACGATGGATACATATTACTTTGCTTTAAGTCTGCAAATTTCCAACTCGGCCTAATCACTATAGAAAGCCTACATTAGCTAAAAAAATTGACACCATTTCAAAAATAATTTGAATTCTTATGCGATGTGAACCGGTGCTTATTAGAGTTATTTAATTAGAGTTTGAGGCAAAATTAGTTCCGATCGACTCATGGGTTAAATTTAGAATTTACAAACAACTTAACTTACCTAACCTTCCTCTCCTTACATAACCTTGTAATTCATTTTCTCGATGCCCGAAATATCTAAATATATTATGACAATACGAACGGTGAAACTAAATGTCTAGCTATGCACTTGTTTCTTGCATTAGCTTATGCAGGAATTGAAATAAAAAAAGGGAATTGGCTCCTATGTGCTTAGATGCTTAGAGTAAATTTTATTTGAAAATAAACGCAATCTACTAAAAAGTAGCTGAACAAACTATTGCGCAGGGATGCTACATTGCTTACTATAATGAGATTCGGCTTAAGTTAAAAGGCGTAAGAAATACTTAAACCTTTTTTTTTAGAAAATTGATTAAATCCATAAGAAATCCGTAAGATCTAAGATTTTCTGCTGTAGATGGTTGCTTCCCCTATTAATATTCCTAATAAAAAATATTTTCGACAAACAGATGGTACAAGTTGGCACATTTGCTATGATTCTTTTAAGCTTTTAAGTATGATGCAAGATATTTCAATTTTGGAGCCAATAAAATTGCATCGTAAAAGATTCGGATAGAAAAAGTGAAAATTGTTGCAGTTATGCTGCTTTTGAACGTTTGAAGTTTTGAAACATGTGGTAGATGTGATCATCTTCTAAAATCTTCTCCTGACAAATTTTCTCTGATTCTTTTCCATTAGCCTGCAATTCTAGGAACAGAAGCGACCATTCCATATTTAAATATTTCTTCTCATTTTCTCTTCTCGTCGATTTTTTGCTCGAAAGCGTTTTTTGCTACATCTGTCAAAGACAGAGTCGCATGTTTATGTATCGCAAATTGACAGAGAAAAAAGCAAAAAAGTCTATAATTCTATATTTGGATTTCCAATCACTTTGAAAACCTCCGTTCCAAATTTTTAATTTCTTAGCAGATGCATGCAAAATATTCAAATTGATCTCAGCCACATATCTACCCAGCGGTCGTCCACAGTTAAACGCAAATGATTACTTTCTAAGACATCTATTAGAGAAATATAGAAACCAACAGGCAAGATATTAGACCGTAACTTCTCAGCCGCATTTTTTTCGACACAGGCAGGTTCCAAAAGTAGAACTAAATGGTTATATTCCTCTTTGGACCAAGACATGTCAGCAAACCAAATTTTGTTAAAATATCTCAAAAATTTGCGAGCTATAGGTTGAACACAAAAGTACATTGAAAGACGGACATCAGATAGACAAACAAATAAGCATAAATCGATTCAGAAAATGACTCTAAAACGATCGGTGTAACACAAAGTAAGTCTATCTTTAGCTCTTCTGGGTGTTACACCACCCTCAGACACTTATAATATCCACACAATAGCCACAAGTGGCGTGGAGTGTAATAGAATAAATAAATAGCTACGAACCGTTAAGTTAAGTATGCATAGAGTGTAAATTAATAAAAGGCGCGACTATTGTAAATATTATGTAAACGCTCTGTTCGATTGTTATATTTTGACCTTGACTTGTATGGAGTTATTATAATACTTTCTTGCGCTTACATAAATAGAGTTAATTAAAATTTAGTGATCATAGAGCGAAATAAAAGTTATGAAACCGTGCCAACCCGTAACTATATCAATGGATATTTGCTACGCTTTCCTGGTAACCTGGAGAGAATGTCTATATATATCGACAGATGTACATGCGCGTGTGTGTATGTATTTCTACGCGATAACAGTACATAATCAAATTTTTACTTTCATTTTTAAGAGTTTGATCACTTCCTACATTTAAAATGCTTTCGAACTCATTTACTCTTACGTACCTACTACCTATGGATTAACCTATAAATATTGTATTATTTTTTTTTTTTTTTTTTTTTTTTGGAAAATTACATCCATTACGGTTTGACTTGCACACATTTTCATTTGGTACGTGTATATAAAACGAAATTTAACCGAAAATATTTTCATGGTTGTTTCTTGGGCAACGTGAAGGTGAGTGTGTTTACATGTAGCATGTAGCGGTCGTTGTAAAGGAAAATAAAACAACGCAAAAACGCCCCATTTGCTAGCAGTGCCTTAGTGTTGCATTGTTTAAGTTTAGTTTGTAATGAAGTCTGAAGTGGGTAGTGTTGGTGATGGTCAGTCTTAAAAATAGTACCAATCATTACACTATTAAATCATTTCATAAATTTTGTTAAAATCTAAAGATTGCTGGGTATTGTTTCAGTACGCAGGGGGATCAAATAAGCATTTTAAAGGGGCATATACCTGCATATCTTTTAAATGAAGATTGGTAAACTATTAATTAAATTTTTATTCATCAACATCTCAATTGTATATGGGATCGTTAAGTTTTCTTAAACATTTAAACGCAGAATAACAAAATTGAAAGTTTTACAAAATTGTATTCGCTTTAAAAAGTATTGTCCCGTTAAAAAGAATTCATTCGTGTATCTAGTGATATTTGGATGTAAATAAGGTTGTTTTGTCTCTTAGATTTAAAATACTTTAGACGATTAAACACAACAAAAAAAGGGAGAAAAAGTTTGTTCGTAAAAATATCTTAAGAATTTTGTAAGTCCGTATAATTTTGGTAGCAATGTTAAATATGTTGTACGTTAATAGATTATTTTGTGTGAATTTTCTTCATGACATGTAACCACATGTATATATAAGGCACGTTGAACGTTCAACACCCACAACTGTTAAAATTTATATTGAATGCAAGTACTCGTGAATAGATCACCAACTACCACCAGCCAGTTATAGACAGATAGTACATGATTTGTTTTTGCGATGCAGATACAGAAAATATTCGTGGCGCAATATTACCAACAAAAATCGTGACAATTTTCTTTAACCAAAATAGTGTCGAATGATTAATTTCCTTTCGTTAAAGTTTTGTGTGTACAAAGTGTTTGAATATTGCACAACATTTATGTTCAAATGTATGTGCCTGTGTGTGTAAAAATGTAGTAAAAATGTTGTATATGTTTACTAAACTATTCACAGTATACATGAAATAGGTTCGTTAAATAAGATTGTGTGAAAGAACCAACGTTTGCGTACTTAAATGTGTGTGTGTGTGTGTAAGAAGGCCATTTGAGGGTCGTTCAAAATATGCACTTAAAGGCATACATACGTGGGTACATGTACATGTACATGTTTATAAATACATATAAAACAATTTTTGACCGCAAGAAGGCAAAGTTATATTAAATAATTCGACGATTTTCGTAGAAATCATTTTCAGAAGAACTGTGACGAGAAATTGATGATCTTCCACGAATTGGTGATAAACCGCTAAAAAGTAAATTCACGGAACATAATATATACACCAACATATACATCGTGGCCATATGCTTATTATGGAACTATTCTTTCCTTCTAAAGTAAAGCTATTGGAATAAAGGAAATGCAGATAACATGTGGAATTCTGGATGCACAGAAAATCGAATGGAATATTATTACAATTTTTCTTTTTTTTGATATGAGTTTCAAATACTCAAGGCAGTTTGACGAACGTAGTTGCTTGATGCAGAAACTTCAATCAAGTACAAAAATGGCAAAGCAGGAGCTTGATTTCATTAGTGTCAGTTGTAGGATCAGCATCATTTATGTGCTGCATTCTGAAGTTACAAGTAAATTTTGTACTGAATTGTAGCTCAATGTATGCTTTGAATTGCAAATTAGAGTGGGTCTGGTGCATTGTGCCCACTCTTTAAACTCAATTTTCAGCCAGGAATGAAGTGTTGACAAATTTTATTCCTTTATTTAAATTTTTTATATTTTAAGTATCACAACTGCACGAGGTGAGATCTGGAGAGATAGATATGACTCAATCCGCTCAAGAATTAACGACGATCTAAATATTATATTTTATGATATTTCTGATGAATACTTGTCGACCTTGCAAAAGAAAAAGTGTTTTTTTTTGTTTAGAAGAATTAAGAAATAGACAAAAATGTCCATCGCAGCCATTTCCAAATTTCTTCCAGCATATCAATTCCCCATCGAAAAAGTAATTCTTCTTTTAAAGAGTCGTTCATGGCAGCATCCATTTTTAGATATTCTCTTAACAATCAAAATAAAGTCACCAACTAAACTCAACAACTAAAACTAATATTAATAAAAAGAAGGAAAGAGAATGTGAATACAGTGGCCAAGATATCTTGTTCTGCAGTTTAGATTCTGAAATTGATGTGTATACATATCTCCTCTAATGCTTGATTAAGCTAAAAAATCCTTTACAATACTTGCATCAGTAAGTGCTGGTAACGATTTCCGTTGTATTTGATAAGTCTGTAATAGATCACATCTTCCTGATTCTAGTAAACAGAGATCATGAGCTTTACACAATAGATAATAGGTATTGTTCTCGACATTGGGATTAACTGGTCTGCATTTGTGATTTCTTGACGTTTTAGTTTATCGTGGTATACTCATAACATTTATTGTCAATAGCTTATAATTCGAAAAAGATATTGATCCAGTATGCATTACAAATATTTAATCATCTTATTAACTATTAGGATGATTGGCATCCGAGTTGCGTCGTAAGGTGATTAGAATTTCTTTACTTTTTCAAATTTAAAAGTACTCAACTACGCTGATGATATTATTTTAATGGCACATCATAACGCAAGGAGGTTAACAGAAACGTTCCTAATCACAAGCTTAATCTTTTGATATTTTCTTACGAGAGAGATCTCACGCCATCTTCCGTGGTGAGCTTTAGCAAATAGGTAACATTCCAGTGAATTCAAAAAAATTAAAAAAAATGTTTTTGAAGTTACAGCAAAAACATAATTGAAGAGAATGTGAAATAAACTCTAGCAACTTCGTTAACTATCTTTTGCAATTCTATCTAAGCATCAAAAAGATATGCAGCAAGACCTTGGCTTCTCCCTTCATATATAAAATTAGCAAAAGGGAAATATAAAATGAATTAATTTTTTTTTTAATTTATAAAACAAATTTAGGAAAATACGTATCACTTCCGCGTACAATCTGATAAAAGTTAAATAATAGGTTGATATAAAATTATGCAATGGACTTTGAAAATAAAACAACCCGATATAATGGCTAACTTCAGAATGCGAAAATTGTTACGATGTAGGTTTACTTCAAAATCGTAGGGGCAACGTTCATATTGGTTTTCGCGAACACACTCATACATAAATTTACATCCTTTGATTACTAAAAGCATTTTGCTTTAATTTGTAATTGAACTGCACTGTTTTGTGTACGTATAGCAATTCGCTGTATTTGAATAATGTTTCTGTCCAGTATCTACCGAAGCTCGGTATGAACACGAATTAGTTTTTTTTTTGCTTTCAGATGCGATATTTGCGCTTTGACTGGTATAAAATTGTATGTGACAGCAACTACTGCTACATTTAATCGCAATTATCTCGGGTTTGCTAGCGATAAGAATGTTAGATTTTCTGAACATGTGCTTAAGGTACATTTTATGAGTGTGTATGTTTGATTCCATAACATGTCTATAACTTTTGGTTTGATTGTTAATGGTAATTAAGGCTTAGGTGAATTCTTTTCTATTTCGGTTAAAAAGCATAATAAAGCGAACACCAATAAACATGTGTAAAAAATTCCTTCAATTACATATTTGGTTATGTACGCAATATTTCGCATAGTTTGCAGACGTTTATGCGATGTTTATTATAAACGAAAACTCGTGCCTATTTTTATTTTGGTCGTATGCAACTCTTCTTAATGCTCACTGAACACGTTCTGCAAGAAGGAGAAAAAATATAGAGTACAATTAATCTCTTGTTACACGCGCAAACACAGTCACATACACATACACACACATGTGAACTATTTGAAATAATCGTGATTTCATTGTGTGACCACCAAACAATTGCTAAATTTATACATTTATTTTATGTTTTCTTTTTTTTATGTTATTTTTCAACATTTTTTATTTTCGAAAGATTTTTGTAATCAAAACGGGATTTCTAACGTAATGTGTAATGTGTAATGAAAGACAAAATATTATGTTAAACAATAAAAGTTGCTTTTGTTACGTTATATAATATTTCATTTGAAGAATGGCAACATACCGATTTTGTTAATTCATTTGTAACGACCAGAACTACGCCTTAAAAAGGTCGGGCATTCAGTGCGTCTATTCGTACTTATGTTCATCGTTCAATGTTCCTCTTTTCACTCATTCATTTTTTTTTATATACATGGAATTGCTCATCTGTCAATTATTAGTATGCTCTTGCATGCAACCATCATCCCAGCCATCCGCTCGTAAATTCGTCTTTTCGCACTCTCTCCCATTTGCTACAACTAAGATTACGCATTTTTTCCCCTTTTGGTAGCTTTTCCCTATTCCTGTGGTTGACATTGTTATTGAACAATTGTCCTGTTCGTAATTCTCGATTCTCAATCATTTTTCCGTCTATAAAATTATACATTCGTCTGTCGATTTTTTTCTTTACCCACCCGACCGTCGATGTAACTGTATGTTATTCACTAGCCGGTCTGCAATTGATAAAAACAGGTTTATCAGATATACCACGATATATTAGTGGAGTCCCCTATTGGTCTGCACTGCCTCTTCTCTCCGTCCGTTGCCTCTCCAGTCGTCTCAGTTCCTTCAGCACTTTGCTTACATACGCGTTCACAGCATTCCAGGCCGCGGCACTGCCAGTAATATCGTGCAGTATGTCGCTGGGTACAATTTCAGGTTGGCCGTTTTCAAAGATCTGGCAATAAAACGAATCTGTGCAGGTACTTCCTAAAACAATCGTGACCGGTCAGGTAATAATTTACTTTGCCGCGCTTTCTTTCGATTCACCGTGATACGTTTGGGATAAGATCGAACGTCCATATCCCTTTCGCCGTTCTCTCCCATGCGTGTGTGTGTGTGTGTGCGTATCATATATATTGTTACGAATATCACAAACTGGTAAAGTACTTGCCGAAATCTACGACAGGGAAAATCCCTTCTTATGTGATACCTACCGCGTTCGTAAAAAGGCGCATTTGCAGTTGTCGATGAAAGCAAAGATTGACAAGAGTTCTCGCGAAAGCTATCAAGTAATAGGACTAATGAAACTACGTCAGAAAATCCAGCTGCAAGGTATTAGCATGCAAGGACGCAGCGTTAGTGATATTCGTAAGGTTCGTAAGGTAAGCGGAGCATATCGCTTAAGAAGAGTGACTCGTAATAGTTAGTCGTGATACGGAATCGCAACAGTTAGTCGTGATATAGAGTCGTAATAGCCAGTGGTAATAGAGAGTTGTATACTGATAATTGTATACGGATAGTTGTAAACTAATAGTTGTACGTTGATAGTAGAAAAACGATATTCGAGTCAAACAAGCTTTAGAGAAATAAGTTCCTTTAGATAATTGCAAAAACCATTGAGATTGTAAATAAAATGTACGCCTTCCGCGATCTAGCGAAACAGACACTGTCTGAAGTGAAAATACAAAAGGTAGTTTTGTAACAATACCATATATCACTCTGTCATATTGTGGTAAAGCTAAAATTTGTTAAGGACTTTTTACTTGAGTTAGAGAAGTTGACAGGAAAAAAGGAACTTTCAACTTTTTCCTGTCTTCGTTTTTTTGCTATCTATTAATTCTTCGTAAATTATCCTCATCTATATACATTGAACTATAGAGTGTCCAAGACATGTCATATGAAACGAACATAGCTTTACTGCTTGATTTTATGTAAAAATGAAATGTGCTCTACATTCAAAAATTTTTTTTAAGTTAATATTTCGCGGGTGATTTGCTTTAATTTTTGATTTTTATGTCAGATTGAGGAAGTAAATGTCGATGCCAAATACGCAACACATGCGAAATAATGCATACAAATTTTGTCCATAAAACAAAAACTTCAATTGTACTTATATTAATGCAGTTTAATATAAAAATAATTAAAAATATATTCTTTGTTTATAGCTATCGTTTATGTTTATTTTTTATTAGTAGTTTGTATTCAAAATTAACTTTATATAGGATGATCAAATTATAGGATTAATTTGAAATAAAAGAAAACGATACAAGGTAGTAATGTGATCATTTTTAATCTATATCCTACATTCACTTAAATTCTCTAAAATGATTAAACAACTACTAATGATTCCAATAAAGATTGTCTGTGTACAGTGCATTCATTGCTGTAAAGTTGACACAGTTTCTGTAAAATTCGAGATTTTGATAGAACAGAAATAGATAATCGGGCAACAGAGTTGCTTTTTGTCTACAGACAGTCGCTGATAGATAATAGAGCACCAGGTACGCTTTTTGAGTACAGACAGTTACAGATAGATAATAGAGCAATAGAGTCACTCTTTGTCTATAGATGTCTATAGATAATATTTACACAAATTGCGTCATGGCCTAAACACAATGTTATCGTGAATCCTTTGAAATTACCCCGAATGCTCAGGAAATTGATATACATGCCATTTACCTAATGGTTTTAAAGCGCATAATGGTGATATGTTGAGAGCTCATGAAGCATATACAACCAGCATGGAATGTTTCGTTATACATCTAGATGTATGTGATCATTATTTAGCCAAGTAAATCAAAATATTCTCTGCCTATGTTCTCTATTGTACCTAAAGTGTGAGTATATTTCCTGATGTACTTATTGGCGCTGAGAAGGTGCGTACATATTCATGGGATCGATAATCTAGTGTTTCTAAATATAAAAGCACAGATGTGGTAACGGTGTACCCTTTAATCCTATTCCTAAGATGCAGAGATGTTGATACCAATGTCGATAAAATTGTGACACAAATTTGGCAATTATGTGTGGACAAACATGTCCGACCGAAACTAAACTTAAATAAAACACACTTCAAATTTATATTTGGTTCATATCTTTTTTCCAACATATTGTTTGGATCTTGCCATTTGTAAACGAATACAAAGCCGAAGCAACAAAATATCACAGGTTTCGCGACAGTAGCTGCAGCAGTGGGAATTGACGATGTTGTCTATCATGCTTTATTTGCATTAAATAGTGAAGAAGGTTAGTATATTGCGGGCTTTTGATTTAAGGCCTGAGATTTTTCATTCAAAACGAGTGATTGTAGTTAAGGATGTTGCTTTTACTCCTTCACAACTGTTCTAGACGAAAAGGCACTCATTTAATTTCACAAAATTTCCGTAATTGTAAATGAAACAATAAAGAATTAAATTTATTAACATTTTCATTTTGAATTTTAAAATTTTTCATTTAAAACGAGTGATTGTAGTTAAGGATGTTGCTTTTACCACTTCACATGCCTCAAAAGAGGCGTGTTTAAAGGGAGAGCGACTATTGATCGACACAGAAAAAAGTGTTTAACAATGTGGTTGGTATATCTAACTGTAGATGAGCAAGTGCAATTTGGGACCTGAACGAATGAAAGACTTGGCAATCGTATTGAAAAGAAAATTTTTGTTTTTTTTTTATGAATTTTGTCTTTTTTAAAATTTATTTCAAGAATCATTAATTAATATTGTTATAATTAATTTAGACCAATGGTACAAATAAATAAATAAAAAATAACTTCTAACAACTGGAAAAATAGGATGAGCACTAACGACAAGGTTATCACTTCATTCCTAGAATTCGGTCACAGAGTACAGAGCACTTTTTGAATGCTTTGTAAATGGCGATATTCTTCAATTATATCATCAATGGCTTTATTGCATTGAAATATTGAACGTATTTCGGGACGTAAACAACAAATCACCCTCGCTACTAACATATTCCATTTCCAACACATTAATTTAATCGACGTCGTTGTCGTAAAGATCATAATATTTAACAAAAGGTGCGTCTATAGTTTCTCATCAATTATATAGCCGGTGGTTGAGAAAAAATTTTCTCATAGTAAGCGAATAAGTTTTATAATTCAGTCAGAACTTTTTCTATTTCCGGTGCTGTAGCGTGTGAGTGGATTTCGATAAGTTAATTTAAACATTTAAACTTACAATTTATTTAAACATTATACACTAACAACTGTTGTAATAAAAAATGGATGGTGGTCGAAAATAGAATGTTTTCGTTCAAGCATTCGCCAATTACGCAGAAAACTCTTTTAAAATCCCTTATGTAGTTCTCTAACCACAAGGCATATTATATCTTAAGATTATTTTTTAAATTCGAATTATGTGGCAACAAGCCATTCTTTAATGTTTTTCAAAATATTCTTTTTTAATATTAAAATATATGCTTAATCGGATATTATGACTCCGCAGACCTTTCTTGCACTCAAAAAAAAAAAAGGATGTTTTTGTTAGGCTGCGTTGCGGCGTCATTACTAATTCATTTTTTTTAACACATAACAATTTTGCTCAAATTTTCCACTTTTTTCATTATCATTGCAAATAATAATTGCTCTAAGGCTGTGGATTGTTTGTGCTTTCTAAAATAAGCCGTTGATTTAACCGGACCACGAAGAAGAAAGATCAGTAGAGTCAATATTCCTGATCGTACAATAGATGATTATTGAACTCATCTTGGGCCGCCTAACCAAAGCAATATTTCGTTCAAATCAAAACCACGTTTTTGCAGTTGTGTTTTTTTCTGCAAGGTATACAGTATTTGTCAGGATCTGCAATTAAAATCGATGAGGTACAATCAGCTGTTTTGCACGATCTTCTAATAATCCGACAGTTATTAATTCTACAGTCTTCTTGTAAGTGCTAGTTAACTTTTTGTCCATTATTATTATTGGATTTAACCGTTATGTACATTGATACTTCGCGTGACTCTATCATTTTCACCAACAGATGTCACTGATTAAAATACATGCAATTGGATCTAATTCAATGAGAATCCATACATCATTTTATAAGACAATTCTTATAAATTAATCATTTCCCTCTCATTCTTTTAGCCACACACACTCTCTTTCTCTCTGAAAAGCACTTCTATTTTTCGATGTTATTAATCTTTTCTAGCGAACGTTTTCTTCTTTCTATGTATTCATTGTTGCATTTCCCTTCTTTGTGTCTTTCACTCCTTACCTTATTAAAGTTTTCGTTGTGGAAAAAAATTTTTGGCCCATTTGGATTTTAATTTTATATAATATGGAAAAATGAAAATTTCTAAGAAAACTTACGACATTTTGCAACTCACAATGTACAGAAAAATACAACGCAGAACAAAAACGGTTTGCTGACAATTTCATAATTTTACAGCAATCAAGCGGATGCAGAATTAGGTTTTCGGAAGAATTGCGATATTTCTTTGAAGTGTGATTAGAAGAAAAGTGTTCTATAAAACGAAAGATTATGTTTCAGTTTGATGGATTCAATATGATGTTTCCGGTAGCAGGCCGAACATTCAAGGCTTCTTACAGATGTTTTTCAGTTGCGATGCTGCCAGGTAACGAGCGGCAAGATTTAGAAAATGGCGGCAAAATAATTATGCCTACTTCGGCTTTGGACATTCTTTCCCGTTTAAACGTTGAGTATCCGATGTTATTCAAGCTGATGAACCATAAAACAGCACGCTATTCTCATGCTGGCGTTCTGGAGTTCGTAGCTGATGAAGGGAAATGCTATTTGCCATATTGGATGATGATTAACTTGCTATTGGAAGAAGGTGACATACTTACGGTTGAAAATGTCTCTTTACCAGTGGCCAAAGTTTCAAAATTTCAACCTAACAGTGTTGACTTTTTGGATATTACTAATCCAAAGGCTGTTTTGGAAAATGCTTTACGTAGCTTCGCTTGTTTAACTACTGGTGATGTCATAGCAATCAAATATAATAAGAAGATTTATGAATTACGTGTTTTGGAAACTAAACCAGGCAATGCGGTTAACATTATAGAATGTGATATGGATGTGGATTTCGCAGCTCCCGTGGGATACAAAGAGTCGATTGAAGATGATAAACCAGATGAAGTGTCTCACGATCACATTGTGGAAGAAGTGGTAGAAAATTTCCAAGGCCCAGGGTTACGTTTAGATGGCAAGAAGAAAACAGAAAATGAACTCGATACACCAGCTGTAAAGAAGGTGTTGCCTCGCGGTGTTCCGGATTATGATTATAAATTTGGACAATTAAGTTTTGATCGTTCCATTAAACCAATTAGTGACCGTGTAGTTGAAACAAATTCCGATATTGTTCCAGCCAAAGAAAAAGAAAGTTTCCAGGGTCAGGGGTACTCCATGAAAAAATCACGAAAATAAATTTTTTTTTAGTTGTGTTAACATAATAATGAAATGTGTGTTTGTGTAATAAATCATATCGAATTTTCATTACGATAATTCATTGCATGCGGTGTTTGTTTCGATTGACAACGAACGATGTTGAAAATTACAAGGTAAGTGGGAAGGTACAAGATAGGTATGTCTCATTTTCGAGCTTGTTCTGTTTATTTTAATATGAAGAAGTCGTGTGATAAGGTTCTAAACAATGCTTGAAATAAAGATTTGATGTTTTTTATTGGCTTAAGAAGAAATAGCTGATATTAAGGAAATAGGGACGAAATCTTGGCATAAGATTCAACTAATTTTCGAAATTTTTCCACGACAATTTCACCGAATAAAAATTTGAGAACTTAGTGATGCGATCCAAAACACGAAAAAAAAATTTGTCGCATTTGCCCTTTGACAACGATTTGTTACGCGCAGACCGTTCTAATATTTTGGTTCAACATTTTATTTTTTTTATGGCTGAAAATTAATTACCTGACTGCGGAACACATCACCGACATGATATCTCTTAGAAAGTTTGTAATAATTGCCGGTATGATTAAGCGATCTGGTTCGTAATGAATTTCAGTTTGAGGTTATGAAACTCTTTTAATGATTCACAAGCACTTTAGTGTTACAGAAGGTGTTCTACTGGTTTCAAAACCACTGAATTAAATTAAAACTTTTTTCCAGTTTGTGACCATTGAGATTAGTCAAATGACTTTTTCGATACGTATTACATGTCATTGTTTTCCAATTAAGTACAAATATTGTTATTATAATAAGAGGCGGAGAATTTTGCTCTTATCAATTCAAAATGTTTGTTATAGAATCTGTACAGACTTTGTATGAACTCTAGTGATTATTTTCAAGTGAATTAGAGCACGTCAACAGTGTAATGGCTATACGGACATCTATTGCAGAAGTAAGACTATTGCCCTTCTCACTATCAAAGGATATGTGTTCAGCATATTTATCCTTACGTTCGCAACACTTACCAAAGAGCATGATTATTAAGTGAAATTCATCTGTTTGTTTGCCTGTTGTTTTTGAAGTAGTGTCGTTTGTTTTTGAAGTAGTGTTTGTTGCAAATATTAAAATAAGCGAACTGGAAATTCTCATATACATTTTAAGTTGATCTTAGTCACAGATCTAGTTAAGTTAGTAACTAAGGTGAGCTTACTTTTCTTACTTCTTTTCTGTGAAATTTTCTATCACCAACGCTTAATAAATTATTCTACAGAACGATTAACTATAAATGAAATGAAATATGTTGTTATAATATACTTGTTTTATAATTATCTCAAAATGAAATTATAAGTAGAGTATGATGCAGTTGAAAATAGTTCACTGCATGGGCGTTTAACGATTTTTAACGATCACTTGCTTGGATCTGACAGTTAAAGACAAAACGAGATTATAATATACAATAACAGAGCAGTTAAAATTGAAGCAAATAAATTTTTTATCAGTGAACCGTTACGAAGTATGTGTTTAAAACATCGTTGATTGGCTTTATCATGGAATCTAAAATAGCCGTTAAAAAACACTAGAGCGTAGACTCTAATCTTAGTCTAAATCAATACATTTTAAAATGAACGCAATTTTACCTTTCATTTCAATTTTGAAATTTATATTTATTTTGTTATTTTACCAAACTTATTTTTAAAGCTGATCTGGAACCCAACATATTAATGCAATTTTTTTCTTTAATTGTCAAGGCAGGGCGCTCTTTAAAGATACTAAATTTACTAAATTTGGATTGATTGACATCATTTTTTTTTCCAAGGAGCTTTTACAGAAAAATGCAATGTTATTATTTATAGATTCTGTTAACTTTTATAGGTGGGTTTTCGATCTGGAGATGTAGTCGTAATTAATTAGCATGCGTACGGCACATTTTAGCTTTCTATCAGTACTTTTGTGCTTTCTAGAAATTCTGATACGCATTCCTGAATGTTACAGACGGGTCGACATGTTTAGTATATTTTTATCCTTCTCTTTTGTCTACACGAAACAAAACCAAAATAATTCTTCACATAGGTTTTTAAAATATTTCTAGTTTTATAATTAGGGTTTAATACTATTAAGGCAGTTAAGTCATTGGATAAACTCTCAATTTGTAATAGATGGCAATTAGACAAGGCGAACTACTTGAACACAACACCCAGCATTCATATGCACTTCAACACAGAAAAAGAATAACAACACAATACTTTAATACGAAATGTTTTGTTTACTTTTTGCTTTTATAGCAAAATGCTTAAATATTTATTTAATTAAAATTTTTTAAAACAAAGGCACACATGTGAGTAATAAAACCAAGAGCTTTAAATATGATAAAATAAAATAAAAGAAAAAAAGGTTTAATTAAAGATAAATCTTACTTAATTAACCTCTAATCAATCGTTTGTGCTTTAGATTGAATGATTAATTATATTTAATAAATTATTTATTTATTTTAAAGTCTTTATTAAACAATTTGAAAATATACAAGAGAAAATGTGTATTGTATGAATTTTATCGAACACATTTCTGCAAAAGTTTTTGCAATTACGAAACTATGAGAAACGCATTTACGATTAAAGTTGTTTTACGCGCGCGCGGATACCCTCGCTAGCAAATTTTTACGTAAGTAAGTAATAAAACAACGAAATAAGATGTTTTACAATATATTTCATTTGGGTGAGGTAATGAGCACTATCTGTCTTTCCATCTTTAATAAAAATTCATACTTGGAATGTACTTTGAGCTATTAGATATTTTGCGTTAAAATGACTTTTGTATGCACACACCGAGAAAGGAAAAGGTATATTCAGTTAAGAGAGAATTCTAAATAATTTTCGATTTTAGGTATTTGTAAAAACTAAAGAAATGTGTGCAGTGATTCGTGTAAGTCAGCTGGCTGGGATCACACATGTAGTTGCACTAGTTTTTTATACCTTAGTTGAGATAAGGTACTGGGAGTATTAAATTGTTGTGGATTTATGTAACACTCAGAAAGTCTTCCGTTATATCGAGAAGGTAATCTTTAATCGATTTAAGCCCGTCCGTCTGTCCTTCTGTCTAATGTTTGTTGACCCCTCTTATGTTTATATGGTAGAAACACCTAAGTATGAGTACTTCATTACAGAAATAGTAGAAGAATAAGATTTTAGACACAAAAGTTAAACATGATAAATCTTACTGACATCAGTTCACTTTTTTAGCTTCCTTCCTAGTAGGGACTCCTATGAAAGGCATGCCTTTAAATGAAAATAAGGTAGTATTTTATTGTAGTATTTTTTTAACGAAAGTATTAGGAGAACTGGTTTAGATATTTAGTGACGGCCTTATCCTACTATAACATTTTAATTTTATATATAAATCGTTAATTTTACTGGATGTAAGATCAATTTACGCGCTGTATAGGTTTTAATGGGTTTTGCAAATGTTTAGCAGTTGTTGCCTTACGTCTTATTTTTAAGCTCACTTCCAAATTTAAGCCAATAATGTAAACCTTTACTTTAAGAATTGTATGTCTGTCTGCCTGTGAATTGTAAGCATTTTCAAATTTTCCATTCTAAATAAGAAATCGAATTTTGGCTTTCTTCGTCACTAGATAAAATAAAAAATATATTTAGCTTATAAAATTTTGATGCACATTTCATAGTCTAAGTAATCATTGGTATAAAAATAGTTGACAGCTTAAAAAGAATTGATAGAGCCTTGGTTAGTCGCATATTTCAGTGTATGTAAATCTGATCAGAATGAATTAATTTGTGATATTTTTAAAATTTAAATAAAAACAACTAACTAATATTATAGCATATTTCCATGTTAAGGCTTGCTTTTCTTGTCAGAACTTATAGGGACAAAGGCCTAAAATGTGAACTGACGTGGTCCACCTAAGCAAATTTAATTGTTTCTATCAAGGGTCATATGATTCTTCCAATATTATTGGCATAAAGTACTTTGCGTTTTGTTACCGTATAATTTATTTTTCATGAAAACCCTTATATGTGGTGCCGTCCAACAAATAGACCTATTTGATCCAAATGTGGTACCATTCATTTTTTGTCGCATTACTATTAAAAGTCATTAGGAGTCATAAAATATTAAAATTTATACCTCTTTATCATATAAAGACTAATTTTTCATACGAGCGATTATGTAGGAGGTGGTTCAAAAATCTTTCCCACCTGTACCAAATTTCTCATATTTATTTTATGTAGTGGAATACTAGTTTCCACCGATGACATATAAAGGTTCTTTCCAAATGGATCGTTATATGAGAAGTGATTATAAAAATTGATCGAATCCATTTTAAATAGCATTCGTCGGTGTTCAAAACACGCCAATATACAAAATTTGGTCAAACTATTAAAAAAAAATTACAAACTGTTGGTTGAACACCAAAATGTATGAACAGTCATAAGACAAACAGACGGATTTAAATCGATTCAGAAAATGGTGAGAGTACATCTTAAGCCCTTTTGGATGCTACATATATCCGCATGGACTTTGTAATACCGTATATTGCAAGTGGAGTAGAGTAGGAAATCATGAAGATCTTTTGTGTAAGGAATCCGCATTAGCTGGTTCACTTCAAATGAAATATATTTGTATTTTTACGAAGCAAATAAATATTTACAATACATAATATCATTCATATATAATAAAAATTCATATTTCCTGACTTTTTACAAAGATAACCGATTGTATATACAGCAGAATACATATAGGAGCGCCCTTATCCACTTGTTTTTATAAATTTATTATTTCTCTTATTAAATAACTTGAAAGGGTTCCTATTATAAAAACACTTATTTACAATAATCGCTTGCATACTTATATCTAAAATGAATTAAAAATTACAAATAAAAAAGAAAAACCCAAAATCCAAAGACCACTCACTTGACCTCAAGTCAATAAATTGTAATGCATTTGAAAAAAGGAAAAGTACAAAAAACTCCAAGAAACAATTACTTGTGTCGTAAGCGAGTCGAATTAGTATACAATTGTAATTTGTATAATTTTCGATGTGGTTTTTAAAGTTATACAACACACACACACACCAACATGCAAATAATTCGTTAATGTGTTCCAATAAGTGTCCTTCAATATCGAATAATAATAATTTTATGAATTAAATTTAGAAATCACTCTATTGCAAAACACAAAGTTAATTTTACAAATCAATCAAAATTGAAATGACAAGACAAAGCGATTATATTATAGTTATCTGAAAGGACAATTTGATTGACGTTTGTAAAATTGTTTCTTTTTTTTACTATGGTGCGTCCAGGAATTGCGTTTCTTTTTCATGTCTCATCTTTTCAGCTTGATTTCTATTTTGTTTATTTTTAATAGTCTATTTATTTACATCCAAGTGTCGGTCTGTATGTCGCTGATATTATCAAAGCAGGTTAGTATGGCTATTCAGTGGTAAGTAGTTGTATGTTTTCATCTTTTTGATGTTATAAAAATTGATGTATAAAATTGTATACTTTTAGTTGATCTTAAAAATGGTAATAAATCTGTTCTCAAAAAAGGCAAAAATAGTCTGAAAAGAATTCTTCTTAATCTCCTTAAAAAGGCTCTTTTTTCTTTACTATTGAAAGAGGATGAAATGCTAATGAAGAACCTTCTTTCTGTTTAAAGAAAGAAGCGTAAGATATCACTGATTAAATAGCTATAGACTGTAAAGATTACAAAAACTTGCAAATAGACTGCTCTGTCGATTTAAGTTTTCAAAGATCGAATCTAGGAATGATTTACACCTTGAATGTGAGTAAAAAATTGAATTTAGTTGCGAAGATTATGTCCACACAAGAAAGAAAATGTATAAAATTATATATATCACTTTAAGTCATTTACAATAACATTTTGAAAATTTTCTAAAACTCGTTATCATTGTTAGATGTCTTTAGCGGTCGCTGTACTAATACATTATATCTTCTACCTGCATTCTTGTTATCGCCAGATCTTAAATGGCAGTCGATGACCGATATTCTGAAATCGATTTAATGTCGTAAGTAAGGACGTTTTTTTCTAACGAATCCTCCGATGTCTTTTATTACAGCTGACAAAATATTTTCGCGACTACTAAAATATGAAATAGTGTTTTCTAACAGATATAGTAGAAGCCAAAGCATACGAGATAGCACTACCATCAATTCTGGTTAACAGCCGTGGATCATTGCATTACGACACAAATTCTTTACTAAAAAATAAATAAAATTTTTCTAATTATTTTTCGGGGATGAATTTGAATCCTGTAATTTATTCATTAAAAATTATTGCAGTAGATAGACAGATGAAAGTAAAATATATTTAACCGCACATAGGTTATAAGTGATCTCCATATATGTTCTCCTATACGTATATCATTCTATATATTTATGAGTAATGAAAAGAAAAAGTTCTTATTGATATTCTTCAAGGTTAGTCGCCTTTTCAGTAAATCTATTTTTAAATAAATTAAAATCTGCTCTTGAGTTTTTTTACGAAAGTTGTTTGTTTCCACCCATTAAGGGAGCCAAAGTGTTATTGTTTTCTAAAAGTATAATTTTTTTTTCAAAACACAAATACTTTCAATTAAATAACTGCTGGCTTGTTTGTTAATTGAAAGTTGTTCTTTAAAATATATTTAACCGCATTTTTAATTAATTTAAAAATAACCGAGTAATTGCATTGTGCTTACAAGGATTCTTTTAACTCATTTGTTTCATTTGGAAAAGTGGACCACAGACCAAAAATTATCAAAATTTTAATCAATTTGTTTTTGTGTCATAAATATGAAAACGTTTTAAAGCGCATTAAACAAACAACAAAACATTATAGTCAAAGGGTTTATTAATTTATTTAGTTTGACATGATCACTGCATGTACATATTGAGAATAATTTATGAAATTAAATGTAATTATTTTGCAAACAGTATTTGAAATAATTAATCCATAGAACCATAAAGTAGTTAACGTAGGTTCTTGTTCTTGTCATACAAACATTTTTTTCAACTTAAATAAGTTATTGAATATATTAGGGGAGTAGTTCCGCACATTATTTGCAATAATTTTTTTTTCTAACGTTATATATTAAACCATTTTTCTGTTCTTTAGCCCTTTTTTACTTTTTTTTGTTTTTGATATATCGTGTATCCTAAATTTATGTATGTATTTCATTCGGTTGGCAAATACTTCATTTCAGTATTTTTCTGGGTGTATGATCTGGCTACGATGGATAAAAATCTATCCGCCCTAAGTGAGTTGCCTTAAAAGTGTCCAGGAACATTTTGTGCATATCAGATATAAGTTACCGGTAAAGGCCACTGCAAATTTTCAAAACAAAAATGTTTTTTTGGTCTAAACCTTCTTGGGTTTGCCAAAAAAATCCACGATCTGAAACAAATTTTTTAATGGAATTTCGGACTTTCCCATAAGCGCTGCCAACTCCAAATCAATTTCTGTTGGAAATTTATTATTTAATGTCTTAGCTGTTGACGTCTAGCTTCTCTAATACACTAACAAATATCTTTAGGAAACATTTATGGCGATTTGAAAGCTATTCTAAACAAAACTACCTTGACGCGGCTTCATTAAGGATATTTGAGGCTGAGAACGATTCGAAACCTTTCAATGATTCTACCAAAAAATCGAAGGTTTGCGATGAGGTTTGCAGATGATTATAAATGCGGCTGTTCCTGTGCATTTTCGTCGTCATTTCGCAAAACCTGAAATGTAGAACGTGCGACTCTTTCTTTTACCGATGTAGCGAAAGAGGGGCTTTCGGGTAAAAAGTCGTCGAGGAACGAGAACGAGAAGCAATATTCGAATATGCCCTTGCAGTTTTAGGGTGCCGTGATCACGAATTAACAGCAAAAATAAATCAAAATTTGTTGTAAAAAAAACTCGTCTATAGCACATATCAAGTTTTCAAACGCGTTGTTCTCGAAACACGATTTTTCAAAGCGGTCAACGGAAGAACTTCTGTAATTTTGATTCATTCGAATCTAGTAGCAGTGGCTTTAGAAAAACATTTTCTAAAGAAATGGGCGAAATATTAAAAAAAGAAATAGTGCATTTTTTTGTTCGAAAATTGAACTTTTTCACCGCAGCAGCCGCCAATCATCCAAAAATCGAAATTTTCAAAACTTCCAAAGTTTTTCTCTATCTGTAGGTAGATAGAGATTAAGCGGTTTTATCCCCTTTATGCACATTGAGTACTTTTATGTCGCTTTTCGGAAATATGGGACACACATAGTACTCTATCAAAAATTGTTACGATATGACGAATTTCTGGGTGCAAGATATTATGTTAATGCAACGGCCTCTGAGGAGCCAATTCCAACATAACATACAATATAATACTACTTATGTATAAATGTAGCATTAGACCTCGTTTATGATTACAACGCAATACATTCGAAGAGCATATATAAAGACACATATAAAGGCACAGCATAACTGAATCGTAGGTATGCAACAGGAAAAAGCAACATTTAATGCTGAAACGTTCTAAAATGTTTGTGATTTCGAAACTTCTGCTAACCATAAGCTCAACCTTATGAGAGAAAATCAATAGATTGTAGGGAATTGATTTTTTATAGGAAAAACTTTAAGGGTTGACTTGATTATTTCGGTTCTGATCTTTATAGTTATCAGGAATGTGTACAGCTTGTGTTTTGTGTACTTTTTTTGCTTTACCGTGAATTTCGCAAATCTAATTAATTCTAGACGGTAGGTGTAAAGATTAATATTAATAAATATTATTATAAATATTATGTTACGAAATTTGCATATCATTAACAAGTTAACGGTTAAATTTCATGAAATAAATTTTTTTTTACTTCATCTCAGTTACATGCATCTTAGGAGCCAAAATGTTTTTTATCGGTTCAATTTATTTTTTCATGTTGCACTGTACTATAAATGTGTCCGCACTTGCTACAAGCTATTCGTACGTAAATGTATAAAATCTTCCAAATCATTTGTGCCCATTGGTGGCGCATTTAAGTTAGTGTCTTATAAATTTAGATTTTAATTTTAGTTCTATGTTTTAAATGTTCTTTAACCCTAAGTTTCCCTGAAAGTTCATAAAACATACACATATATTAATGTAACTTATGATGACGTCAATGATTTGACAAAAACCCGAATTATTTTTATATTATGCATTTTCAATAAACAGGAATAAATTTTATAATGAATTTTGAAACTGTAGCTATAATATCTATGATACAGCGATTCATGTATAAACTTAACATTCCTTAGGGGATTAACAATCAGAAATGATACAATACAAGTAAAGTAGCTTTAGGGTTTATTTTTTAATTAACGCGATATTTTTACTTAATCGTTTTTCGAGTTTTTTTCTACGGTAAAATTGGTGCCACAGCTCTTGACTGTGATTTAGAGCAGATGACAAAAAACTCCTTATTGATTAGAACATATTTATAATTAATTGCCAAAGTCTTTATATCTACCATCGAAGAATGAGTGAGAGAGGGGTATTCAACTTGTCCTTTTCAACTTTCGACAATTACATATCAAAGGTTCTATAAAGTACGTATTGCTTGTGCTCGAAAAAATCAAATCTTTCCATGTAAGAAATTTTAGTTGATTACTCCAGATCAAGTTTAAAAATAGTGTAATGATCCGTCCTTAACAACTCTTGCAATATACAAAAGCCAAAGATTTAGAATTTAGTGCATTTAAGAAGACGATCTAAAATGTCAGTAAACATAAGATAGCGAACCGTATGCAAACACGTTCTCAGTTAATGGAAATTGTAACTCACAGCTCGTAAGAAATAATATATTAAGTACAAAAAAGGTAAAGTACAAATATTTCCTTATGCCCGTCAAAAGCATGGTTTTTGAAACTGTCTCGAATCGTCTCTGTTACACTCATTCACAACAAAGTATTTTTTTACATTAACTGTTGCAATAAAGGCAGATTAGAGTTGAATTGAACAACTTGAGAAGCAATATTTTAATTATTCTTGTTGTACGCTTTGAGTTAAAAATTTATATAAATTATAATAAATTTATTTCCTTGCATATACATAGTTAAATCCAATCACCTTTCACAAGGCATGTTTTTTTTTTGAGTCTTGATATGCGTCAAATTGTTTACTAAGTATTTTCATTTCTTCAGTATCGTTGTCATTTTTGCCACAAGGGGATTCTGCAGTGTCCAGATTTAATAGCACGCTTAAAACGATCACTTAACGCAACTTAGTATTTTCTATAGAGATCAACACAAATCAGTCTCTGATGATGAGAAGTTTTAGTGTATGCTGGATGCATGAGAATCGTTATGTTACACTTTGCGTATTTTTGCTGTTTCGTTTTATAATCGCCTTAGACACAATACGTATTATTAGTAGCAATTCATGGTTTGGAACAGCTATATAAAACTATTCTAATTATTGGCAACACAGATTTGAATCTACATTACCGACTGAATTCAGAAACTTTGTATTTACGAAATATTTTTAGTCGAACTTTTCTGGCTTCGTCATACCATTTTTTTGCTTCTTTTCCGATTTTCATCGTTCTAATTAATGCTGCAGAAATGTGCTAATATTTCTAATTTTTCGCATTTAAATTCCATTTTTACTATTTCTTATTAATTAATGAGTGCTTTTTGGACAAAGTGTTGACTGCTTAACGTTCAAGTCCGCCAGAATATTGTCCGCTTTTCCTTTAATTAGAGGCTTGTTGCCACCAGCAGCTTGGAAATTAATATTTTTCTACCGGAAGGGGAGGGGGGAGTGGGGGGGAGTGGAGGGAGAGGAGGGAGTGGGGGGAATGGCGGCAGTGGGGGGAGTGGGGGGAGGAAGGGATGAAGCCTTTCTCATTGAACGAGATTAGGCATCTCTGGAATACACGTTTTCACTTTATTAATTAATTTGTAACATTTCGCACGGCTTTCAATGGCTTTAAATATAAGAATTTAAAATTTGGTATATCTTCTAGTTTCAAGCGCTTCCTACCAAGAGGTGATCGAGTTAACTTGTTGTGACTCATACATCTTGAAATTTCTTAAGATAATGGTAATCCATCGAGAAAGTAGTCTCAATATGTTACAGATAAAAAGTTTGACTAATTGACTTTCCGCAATAGGTATAGCCATAGAGAAGTTGCTATGATGCAAGGGAAGAAGTCCCTTTTTCCCTAGTCTTGCTGCGGTGGACATCTCCTGAATAGAAAAACACTCGAAAACATGTTTTGTCGCTTTTGTCATGAATAATATGTGGCAGGATAGGCTTTACCATTTATACTCGTCTACAATAGATGTTGAATAGCTTCAGGTATTTTATGCGGTTCCCGTGGTTGACTTAAATTCCTGTAAATGACAATCTGACTAATTATGGAGTTGCAATGCAATACCCAACTCCCAGCAGTTGTTTCTGTACACATATATCAAAAACAAATATAATATTTTTTGTGAAAGTTGCAACATATTGAATAGTTTGGGAAAGAAAATGTCTGTCGGGAATTTGCTCCTTCCTATTTCCTTCTTTATATATTTGCATTGCTTTCTTGTCCTTTCTTTCTTCATATATCTAGAGTACTTTCAATAATATTGTATTTATTTATTGACACTTACTTAAAGGGTCAAACTATGTATGGTGCACATGTTACATTATTGAAAACAGGGGAAATTTTAGCATCAATAAAAATTAATACAAAAATTCAAGACCTACTACACTCATTAGTCATAAGTGAAAATGTCTTCTTTGTTATCTTCACTCTTCGTATGTACGTGTATATATATAAATTTTTCCTTTGCTGTTGTTGTAACGCGTTTCTTAAAATCTATGGATCTTTTCTTCTAACATTTTTTGTTGTTGTTAATTTACCTTGCGGATGTATGTGTGCATTTAGTGGATAGAACTCGACGACAAAAGAATAGAATTGTCTTTATTTGATTTGATTCTTATAATTATTTACAAATATAATATATTTTATCGATGATATGGATCGCTACTATGGTTTCTGTGAGACTGGATCCATCTAGTGATGCCAGAAACGTTAAGGGCATAGGCCCTGTATGTTAGGGGATATTTGAATTTCGGTCTTGCTTTAAATAGAACTCATGCAGATATGTTGTATTCAGCAGTGCTTTGTGATTAAAATGTAAAAGGGAACGAGACTTTTAAAAGTGACAACAAGTATCTTAAATTCTAATAAATATAATGGGGACTTACACCCAAGCAGGTAAAGAATAATTTAATAAAATGTAAATAAATTTGAATAAATTAATTGAAAACTGTAAATTTTTTTTTTAATGGATTCATTTCATAAGTCAAGTAATGATACATGTTTGGGTTTAACTGTTGAACCCACAATTCGTATCTTTTTTGATTTTACAAAAAAAATGTGCAATAATTTTCTCACAATCGTTTAAAAATATCGCAAATATTTTTCCTGATTTAATTAACTAATAAATGTTGAATGATTGTAAATATTAAATTAATTAATTGTTTTGATCATGTTTGTTTGGGCAAATGCATGGCACATACACGCTAACAAACATGATTGTTATATTCAGTTCCTGTTAAAACCAACAAATATAACGAAAAGATTAAATCAAAAACCACACCTTAGCGATAGATTAACCCACACCAATAAGCATATGGTGAAGTATTGTAATACTAAGCGCACATTGACAAGTCCTTATTTAAATGTTAATAAAAAATAAAAACAAAAATTTATAAACAATCATCATATAATACGAAATCGAAAAAAGTTTTTACATTTTTTTTTTTTTTTTTGAGTACAAGCTCCATTCACTCTTGTACTTATATCTAAAACAATAATAATAAAAGCAAATAATGTTGAAGCAAATATAGTTGATATATACATACATACAACCAAACCCAAGAAATTTTGTTTTACAAACGAAAAAAAAGTGTAACAAAGAATTGAAAGCCAAGTGAATTAACCAGTTGACCTTCTCACAAAACTGGCAAAACCTAAGACTCGATGAACTGCAATAAATGTAAACTAAGATTGTGAGTGTGAAGCAAGCAAACAAATCAAATGTGTACATGTGTGTGCATTGTTATTTGTATTCACCGTTCATATGTTAATGCATATGTACATAAACGTCATGCTATCGCATTGTGTTAGACTATATTTAATTACCCGCCAATAACTTGCTGTGAGTACAAAAATTACTCATACCACAAACCAGATATATTTTATATATGAGTGAGTGACTTATTCTATCTGTGTACATGCATTTTCTGCTAAGCAATAAGAAATGTTTACCCTTCCCTTGCACGTATACGTATTAAAGTGCCAGAAAGTACATAAGTCCGTTCAAATAAAGCTTTTATATGAAGACTTTTACTTTGCTTTGAATTTGAAACGTAGCAAAATAAAAAAAAGAAAAAAAACAAAAAAAAATCTGAGCGGAGATATATAACCGCTTAACTCATTTAGTTGTGTACGTGTGTATAAGTTCTGTTTTCGTTTTTAGACAGCTTGCATTGAAAATTTTTACCTTTAACTTAACTTAGTATCCGATATTAACGTTTAGAACCGAAACCACAATCATTTCAACGGTTTTATTCGTTGTGGCTCAAGAGCTCCACCTTAGATTGTATTTTGATTTTTTTTTTGCATGTTGACCATTTAAAGTATGGTTAGCGTTAGTATTATTTTCCCACTTAGTAACTATATAAAGTTCTTTTTATTAATATTATTATGTATTTTTCTTTTTTTTTTCTAATGTATGCCCGCTATAAAGTTGTTTGTAAGGCTTCCCATAAAATTTAGTTTCAAAACTAATTATTTTTTCTTTTTCAATTAGAGGTCAAAAATATCGTGAAAAAACTTTTATAATTTACTGCTTGAATAGATATTATTGTAATTGTTGTAATAAAGTAATTGTTGTTGTAAAGTAATGCACCTCTAGCACACCTATGCATATACTTATATATTGTGCATGTAATCGTATCCGTTTCAAATGTTGGCTTTATAGGAACAAGAACAACTTAAACAGAAATCAAATATTTCCGTTAACATTTCCGGTTAACTAATGAAATTCTTATTTAATAAATAAAAAATTTAAGGCACAAACTTGTAACGAATGGAAATAGTAAAGAAAAAACAGTATAAAAGCAAGAAAGAAATGTTTTTCGCTTTTTTGAAAATTCATGAGAATATTCTTTCTTACCTTTCCTGCAGAGTCCTTGAGTAGGAATCTGTAAGGAATCCCATAGAACGCGAAAACCGAAGTGTAATGCCTGAAATTAAATAAGATTGACATTTGTAACATCATTTTATACAAATGAAAGCATTATACTCAGGAAAGGTCGACTATTAAAAAGTCTATATCACAAATCAGAAATCGAACGCACCGCAAGTGATAGAGGATATAAAAGATAATTATTTATAGAACCTTGACATAGACGAACACATAGTTAGAAAACCTGTTTTTCGTTCCCCAAAAATGGGGAAAAACTAAATTCTAATAGGTGGACGTGGCAGTGAAAAAACTTCCAATATTTCTGCCAAATTTCAAGCCAATATCTTCATATTTGTAATGTTTACCACGGATATTAGATTGTTAAGAAGCCACACAATTGGATAGACGTACCGACGGATATGTCTAAGTGGATTCCGAATTTCATACTGATCAAGAATATGTTTATTCTGTGTGGTTCCAGAAGCATCTTTCTTAATGTTACAAACATTTCCAGAAAAATAATTAAATTTCAATATTCTGTTATATCGAGTGGGCGGGGTCGATCTTTTTGTACAGAGAATACGAGATAGCTAGCGGCACATTTTTTTCTAATTCCAAGAATTCCAATTTACCAAAATTCCAATTTTTTTTGCTTCCAAAAGCAGAGGTGTCTAGGTCGTACTGTGGACGCGTACTTGGACCGATTTGGCTCATTTTGAATTCCAACCTCCGTGCAAGAACTTCCAATGTTTCTGCCAAATTTGAACATGATATCTTGATCAGACCAGGAGAATGTCTACCACAGGCATTACACAGAGGGACAGAGGGACAGATGGACAGACGGACATACTTAAATCGATTCTAAATTTGATGCTGACCAAGAATATATATACTTTGTGGGGCCCCCGAAGTTTGCTTTTAGTAGTTGCACTTCTACCTTCACCTTCGGTGGTGGGTATAAAAATGTAGTTCATGTAGTGAAATGAAAAATATATTCTTACACATGAGTAAAAGCAATAAATCGAGTTTTGTGTCAAAAAACGTTAAATCTGATTTTTTCTATTTAATTTTCAAGAAAGTCGTACTGAATTCTGTCGGGCGTTGAATAATAAGCGTTTTAGAATCAAGAACTCTTTTCTTACTTACAGCGTTACTCTCTCTGTGAATCATTTTAATCTGCATGCTGCAAAGTAACTTCACTCATGCAAGTGTAAACACGCGAACAGTAAATGAAAATGACGTAATTTTTTCAAGTTCAATTCTTAGCTTCCTTTCGTGTACATGTTCAATATATCACACATAAGCAAAGATGCTTTAAAGAAGAAGTTCGATAGTGAAATTAAACAGTTATTATGTAGAAATTAGAAATACCGGTAAGTGAGTATGTTCAGTGTGTTAAGCTTTTTTGTGACGGTTGTGATGCTATCTCAAGAAAACATAATAAATTTTTTTAAAGGTCAAAAAACCATAACGCCATGCCAGATGAGCTAAAAAATACAGTAAACTTCAATGCCTATAACATAGCATTTGGGATGGTCAGCTTGGCTAAGATTATATGTCAATCAAATGAAACCATCATTAATGAATTTAGCCAACAACAACCAAGCAATGCAATTGTGTATATCGTTGAAGATACAATATATTATAATGAAATGTTACCAGTACTGAATTGGAATGATATGTTAGGTTAACTTAATACCGAAGCTTTGCAAGTCTTTTGTAAACTTCGAACTAAATTTCAGATTAATATCTACTGCAAGGTTATTGACAAAAAATGTTCAATGCTGTTTCGTGCTTTGAAGCGTTCTGCCGCTCTTTTATGCACAAATGAAGCCAAGTATCATATCTAACCTATATAGAGCAAGCAAGTTTAATATGCGCCAAGCTTCAGCTTTTTGTCTTAGATTTTACACAATTTTGCGAATTTGAACAGCCAAAGATGGACTTAAAAATTTTACTGATCAAGTATATATTTACAACGTATATGAAACGTACTTTGAAGCATATTAAAAGGTATCTGCTTACTTCAGTGTCATAAAAAAATGCAGAGTAATTTGCACGTAATGTAAATACGTGGAGAAACTACAACTTATATCTTATATAATCATTGAATATCTGCTTACAGCAGGAAATTTATGAAAATCATTTCAGTTGATTTGATTTTTTTTTTTTTTGAAAACAGATTAATAGAAACAATTTTTTGTTTGATTTTATTTCTTGTTCAAGGTCTTACATTCTTGGTAAGTGCATCGGTTCTGAAAGTGGTAATACCTTGACCAATTAAAAAACTGATTTGTTTATTTATTTTTCAGTTTTTTTTTCTAACATTAACGAATTGATTGCAAGCAAATAAATACTAAACAGTTTAAAACAATGTTAACACTCTACCACAACCAATATTCAAGAGACCGCTGAACAACTGAAATTTTGTGTGCCAACAAAAAAAAAAAAAAAAAAAAGAAAGACAACGCATGCGCATTTAAATAGCTAACCTTGTCCGTTGTTTTTATGACTTTGGCCCAGCTGTGGGGACAGCTCTAATTGTTGCGTCATGTGTATGCGTAAAACTAATTAAAATATTTCTTATATATATATATAATAAGATTATATATGGAACAAAATATAGTGTCTCAGTCAACGGAACAAAATTCTTAGCGAATATCTATCTATTATAGTTTTGAAAAAACTATTTTTTATACGTCCTTTAAGATTTTCAATTTTTTATTGATCAACAAAGACGGAAATGTAGTTCGTAAGTAACTTTTTTGACCACACACACACACATACCCAATACTCTATATCCAGAAAAATACCTCCGAATATAAGAGCTATTCTCTGAATAGATCTAGCCAATCTTTTTATATTTTTATATCCATACATCTCATCGAAAGAGAAAGTTACGTTCGCCATTTTTATTTTTGATGACTAAACATAAGCAGTGTACATATTCTTGATTAGCGCTAACTTCTGAATCGACTTAGTTCTGCTCGTTTATGCATGTCTACGTGTATCTCATGTTTGTAGTTTGCAGAAGGAAGGTAAACTTTTGTAAAGATTAAGCTAAACAACTACATAAATATTTTAAATTGTAAGCCATAGATAAGTTTTAAAAAAGGGGGGCACTAACCTTCCTATAGGCAAAATATAATCAACAACGAATATTAACCTAATACCTGCTTACAAACATGTCCCTAATAGGCAAAAAAGTTGAACGTATAAGAGATTTTAAATCAAAAGTATGTGGAAATGTAAGCTGCGGCAACTTGAAAGATCTGTTAATCTTCCAATCGTATTAAAGCTTATCAGTTTGCTTAATAAAGAGGACTAAGAGATGTGGTCACCTTTAATGGTGATTGCGTATCGATCCCCAGTAGTTTTAAATACAATTAGAGTACATATCTGTTGTGAGAACAACTAGGTTCTACGTAGTTAGCGTCTAAGACTTAGCGAAATTTGATATTGTCGATAACATCTGATAAGATAAAGCACCGAATCGGCATATGCTCACGTAGGCGCTGATTTTGATTATCTTTTATTTTAATCGACGATTTGTAGTCTGCCTATGTAGCAGTCTAATTCTCCTGATGGTACCTAAATAACGGGTCTTTTGAAAAAACTAATAGTTTGAACCTCAATATGGATTGATATAGTGTCGAAGTTGAAAATATGGGCATTCGTATAATGTTGGAAAAATGGAAAGTAGTGACTACGAATAAATAACACTTTGAATAAAACATCCTGGAAAATTTTCTTTTTAGATTGTTTGATATATTAAAAAATAGTTCCCAACTTAATTATGTTCTTAATGGAATTTAATGCCTCTCTTTTTGAGCACAACATTTTAAGACACCCTAATATCACTTAAAGTGATATTATGATTATCTCCAGTTGAAAAAGATAAAGGGGATATCACAATTCTGCTGTCGAAGCAGACCCGCATTATCTTTATACATTTAAGCTTTTAATCATTTCACTTTGAGAGCAGCTATGGCAAACTTCTAGATCTCATCTTTGGCGAAAGTCCTTCGAAAGTTGTGAGGCCCATTGCTACGATCTTATCGTTTCTAAGGATCCGTCAATCCGTCGATACTTCTTGGTTTTATTTTTTTTTCGCGTCCGTTTTCGTTTTTGTTTTATTTACGGTTTTTTATTTTATTCAATAATAAGTTCGAAATTTATCTACGGCTTGAAGTGAATCTTAAATAACTATCGCTTCACTCAAATGTACGACATTTCGGTACGATAGTCAATTTTTTTCAGCTTCTCTTATGTTTTGCTTTATAAAGAAATACTACGTGATCAGGTGACAGGACAAACTTTAAAGACGATTGTCGTATCTTCTAAAATCAAATTTCGTCCAATAAATTTTAAAGGATTTTCATGCGAACAATACGCAGACTTACAAGAATAGAAAAAAGATTGTATCTTAATTTATTTATCAACAATTAAGAGCATTTGTTTTTTAGTTTATTTTGCCAAAGAATTGGAGTTTCATGATCTCATTTCAATTGTTGTGAATCGTTAAGAATCAAAGCTATTGCTTACGTTCCCAAATTATATCTTCTTCAAAGCAAAACGGTGGTTAGTCAACCTAACGACAGTCTTACATTGAATTAACTTACTTCCTAAACATCCATCTTAAAGCAGGTATCGATCTTTTCTAGGGACATTTGAAAGACGTCACAATTACCTTTCTAACACGACTACAATTAAAAGAAAAAATTGCAAATTTATCGTGTTGGTTTGAGTTGGTTGATATTAGATATTTCCCCCTAAAATTAATACAACTTTCATGTTGATTATCATCTCTTTTTAATCGAATGCGGAATAAAACGAATGAAAGTATTTTTTAAGCTTGCAGCTTTATTTTGGTGTTGTTTTCTAATTAACATGCAATACCTTTAAAATTGTTTTCTCTTTTAAAAAGCAAAACCAAAAAAAGAACAAAAATCAAAGTTTAATTATCTCACTACCTTTTTATATGTTTATCAATCTTTTTGATCGTTTTTATAAATTCTGACTGCTTTGGCGCCAATATACAAACATTTCAATTTTATGTTGATTTAATTCTCTAAATCCATAAATAATAATAATTTTCTATACTCGAACGATAATTTTGATGTTTGATCTTTTGAAAATTTATTAAACCATAAACTCGAAATTGATTTACCGCCAATGACTCTAAAATCATTTGCTCACACATCTGTCTATGCAGATATTGTTTGTTGTTTCCAATTTAATAGTAGTTCGCACTATAACAAAATTGTCATTTCAAATGGCTCGAGTTAAGTGTCCTTGTGTACAATAGAAATCACGTTTAACTCTAGTAAAAAATTCGTAGAAGTATTTCCGCCCGCACAGTCTTAATTTTTTTTTGTCATAAAATTTTCTGTTTCTTTGTTTAAACGTTTAAAGTACAATAGTTACACGTTCCAAATGTATGCTAAAAAAAAATTTAAATCAAAATGTTTAACTGATTATTAAGTCGGTAGAGTTTTTGGCATATAAAGTTGTTCCTCAATTGCGAGCAAATATATTTGCATTCCGACTAGGTGGGTTATGACGCCAATTTTATTTTCTAATCTGCTTGTGCTTGTAATATAGGTTACATTATACATATATATATATATACAAAGTACATAATACTTTGATATTTTACAAAATTTAAAAAGTGTTTATATGTAAGCATAAAAATTTAAAAAAGAGCAAAATAAATTATACAGCAACATAAGATTTTTATGTTTCGATAGCAAAAAATGCGATCACAAAAAGACTGTTTTTTTTTTTATTAAAGAAAATAACCGAAAAAAACCTAAAGTGAATGTCTTTGACGTGTTTGGCGGACACACAGAGAGTCTAAGGCGCAATAGACTCTAACTATATATGCTTAGCTGGCTAGCCAGCAGTCTAGCTAACTAAATAACTAACAGGCTCTCTGGCCTAGTAAATTGTGCAATTGAAAACCACACCAAAAAAAAAAAAAAAAACAAAAAGAAAAAGAAAAACAAACTTTAAGCAAATATAAAAAACCACTTTTAATAATTTAATTCCAATGACGTTTAAAGCATAAATATAAAATATTTCATTATTGCTGTTAACTTTGAGGAAAAATGTCTTTTAGCTAAAGACTTCTAAAGTGTGTTATTTTGTTAGATTTTTCTCTTATTTTGTTAGATTTTTATAAGTATATATTATATTAAAAGTTGTTTTCCTTATGTACAAATTTCAGAAGTTTAAGCGCAGGATGCAGGGCGTATGAGTGGATGTCAAATACAAAAAGAGGGACACGACGAAGTGTGGTGCGATAAACCAGCTGACTGGATCTTCGCTCTAACTTGTACCAAATACTAACAAATCCGTCCGAAACCGATTATGTAATTTTTCTTTGTTGTTATATACCTCTCGTTTTATACCCTACACCACTACTTTGCTTGTGGTACAAAGTATTATAAACTAGGGCACATAGAAAGGCTTAAGAAGGACTAAATTTTTATTATATCGACTAATTCAGAATCGTTTCCTGTATGGATTTATACTTGTTAGTCTTCTGTCTAAACGCTCTATAACACTCTTTTTGAAAAAATTTTTATATAAAAAATATATAAGTAGTATTTTATTATCACACATGCGTTCTTATTACGAATATATAAAATAAATATAAAAAAATTTAGAACGAATGAGACCGTTTTTCGGACAAACTTTTATACAAACGTTCTTATGAAAAATAACCCTTTATGTGGTAAAAAGATCTAATTTTTAAATGTTTTATGATGCAGATGAATCCTTAATAGCAATTTGACATAAAAATTTGCTGGGCTAGATTTAGGCTACGTAGACCTATTTTTTGGATCACGCCTTATATAAGGGTTTTTTTAAAATCAAAAGTATAAGCCTTTATATCAGAAAAAGGTCTGATCTTTAACATTTGATGATGACAATTGCTCTGTAATAGTAGTTTGATATAAAAATTAGCTGCACCAAATTCGGGCCACGAAGGCTAGTTTTTTGAAACCCCATTACATATAAGGAAAATTAAGTCGTTGTATGACAACGAAGTCTACTTACTGATATAATAATTTACGACAAAAATAGTTGAAGAATAAGACATCCGGCAGAAAGATTGTATTTTCTAAATTTAAACATTGGTCATAATAAATTGATTAACTCAATTTTCAAACCTTCTCTAAAAACAATTCAATTTTCAGTAAACAGTTATCATCTCTAAAGATAATATTATGTTTATTGATTTATGTAATTTGTAATCTAAGTACTGACTATAAACAGTTGGTTGTTTTTAAAACAGAATGATTTTTAATTTACTGCTAAACCTCATTGCATTTGCTTAATAAAAAATTTTGTTAAACTAAAATATTAGGGAAATACAGGTGTAAATAAGGGTTCAATTCGATAATTTTGATCTTCCTCTACTTAAAGCAACAATTTTCTACAACAATATTCAGTGTGTACAGACGCTATTCATAAAACGCTCAAAATTGCATTTTCGACATTCACTTTCAACATTCATGATTTGAAGAAACCTGCTGTCCAAGCCCATCAAAAACTTTTAGAAGCGTATTGTGATGCTGTTCTATCAATTTCCAATTGTCGGTTTCAGTTTCAACAGTTGAAAAGCGATGAATTGATGTCGACGGTAAAAAACAGTTTGGAGAACCAAAGATTTCCGCTGGAACAAATTTGGAAAACACGCTAATTGCGTGAATAAATTAACTCAAAGAATTGCGGCTGTACCATGTTGGATGATGCTGATGCATTGCGTCATTCGGGGGATGTCTTCTATACGTTTACGAACATTGGGAGAAAGAACTATGAAAGGGCACAGAACACGACCTCAACGTAAGAGTTGTATGGTCGATCGACTAATTCTGAGATCTCGATGTCCAATGGCGAGTTAATGCTTCATTCATAGTTACATAACGACAAAGTAACTAAGAAGAGTTGATCTTAAAAATATCTATCATTAAAGTGGTTACATGATTTTTTTGTTTTCAGTCAGTTGTGTCCCTAATTTCTTACATGTAGACCCATATAAGAAATTTGCTGCCACAATTAGCGTACGTTCAATCATATCATACCATTTTTATCAAGTTTGTGTGAGGTTATAAGACTAACTGGGAGGCATAAGTAGTGTTCATCACTTGTGTTTGAGTTCACCCATCCATTTGGTCTAGTTTACCCGTCGAAAAATAGTGGATAGTTATTCACTTTTTTCAACATTAAATGAAACAATCAATGTTGTTTATTTTCTACGGATGTCGGACACGACTTCACTTAGTGAATGTTATAGAATTTGATATTTATTCGCTCGAGTCTTTGTTTTAAAAGAATATTTGGTTGTAACTATCGGCAAATATTCTAGTTACCACCAAAATTTGAATATATGCGATATTTAAGATGAATTTACTCGTTCTAGTATAGGCTAAAGAGATGTTTTAAAAAATGCATTTTCATAAATCAAGAAAAGCTAAGAAGTATAATAGCGTAGAATGAAAAAAGACTGGATCAAGCACAGGAATAACTTTCTAAGCCGACGTTGCAAGGTCTTAGCATTAGTTTAGACTCTATTTTGAACAGGTCAAGTGCCTAATTACGATGTAGCAATTATTCTGCTGAATCATACATTTGTTATCTATTTCGTAATATCTAATGAGAAAGTGTTAGATTTATAAGCGGCTTTGTTGTTGGATTGTTTGGATAAATTACTGCAATTAAAGCGCTAAGTAAGTATATGCAAATATAGGTGTAATTAGCATGCATCTGCATGGACAATTGATAGCAAGGTTGCAACTTGTCGAGATAAATTTTAAATCATATTTTAATAATAATAACAATAGAATAAAAATAAAGTTTTCGATTTTACTTTTGATATACCTTTAAAACACGCTTAAGATCATAAATCATAACATTTTTCATTGGTCTTTGGTTTAAATTAATTGTTTTTCGACTATTATGTAAAACAGCGACGAAAGGAAAAGCAAATAACTACACGAGAGGTAGTTTTTGAAAAAAAAAAAAAATTAAATGATCTGCACAATATCTACCATCGGATAATAACTAATTATAATAAATTATGTTATAAAAGCTTGAGTTAAAAACATAACAAAATCATTCACTATTTATTTTTATATTTATATTATTAAATTGAAAAAACAACCTTGAATATGATGACCGAAAAAAGATTAATAAATAAAAGAAATCAAAAACAATTTTTCAAATTTGTAATTTGATCACTAAGAAGTGAGTTTTTCGTGTATTATCGAACGGAAATGTGATGGAAATTATAAAGCATAAGAATTGTTATTAAATAATTTGCCACTGAAATCGGGCACGTTATGATAATTCTTAGCCGAAATTAACATGAAACCACAAATAGAGCAGAAAATATTAAAAAATTAAAAATAAAAAAATTTAAATCACTTTAATTACAATTTAAAAAAATAATAATAAGAAATCAACAAAACCAAAGAACAACAGCAAACAAAACAACACGATATTGCAAACAAAGAATTGAAAGTGAAACTACATGAAAACTATTTACAACGGACCGTGAGTAACTAACTGTTAGTTCTTCTGAAGAAACAGTACAACAACAATTAAATGTCTATAGATATTAGCATGTTGGTTGCATTCAAATGTAATAACACCCGCAAATAAGCCCAAGAATTAGGTCACAAAACAAACAACGATTGTCTGCACAAAATTTAACTACAATCAAGTGGAGTCACTACCCGCTCAGTTAGTTAATAGTTGTATTTTGACAAAAAAAAAAGAAAAAAAAACATTCGTATTTCGATAAATAAATATTCATATTTCAAGTGTTTTATTGTAATTTAATGCAGAAGTAATGTTTATGTTTTTTTAAAAATTTTCACACGACTTGCTTGCATGTTTTCATAATGTTTCGTCTCGGTTTTACTCTAATTTCCTGCTGCTCGTAAGGTCCAAAATACACAAAGTCACCACAACACGTATTGTAATGCATGCAAGTACAATGTAGAAAATTTGCGTTTTCAGTTACTAATGCAAAAAGGTGGTGGCGTTGTTTACTCTATAAAAAGTGTTTGTAAAGCTATTTGACTTGGCTATCAGCTTGTAGAGGAAGTATTCAATTTTTTTTTTTTTTTTTTGCCTTTAAACATTCAATAATAGTAACCATGACTGAGGAATTTTAGTTTCGTTTGATTTGTCTTTTTGTTTTTGATTTCTGTTTTTCTTTTTTCGTTAATAACAACGGGTAAGGAAGTTATGTTCGTTTAGGAGCGAATCTTAAATACCCATCATCTTTATCAAATGTAGATTTTTTTTATGTTGCGGTCTTTCCATCAAATGTATTAAATGGAATTATCTCAATCGCAAGTATAAAAATCTCATTTCAACTTGGAAATGTAAAAATTCCATCTGTCACGGCAAAATGCTCGATTTTAAGTGAAATTTTGAAAATGTAAAAAATTAATTTTGAAATAAATGTATTTTTTTATAATTTTTCATATTTTATTATTATTTTTTATTTCATATTACATAAATGAAACATAGTTTTGGTGCTAAAAACAGCGAAACCATTACAAATATTTTCAAAAATTAATTTTGATTTTCTATTAAATAGGCAAAAATTTCATATAAAAAAATAATTGCAGGGAAAAATTGCAAAAATTTTATTTTCCGAAGGTAACTTTTTAGCCGTATACGGCGTCTCGTCGCAGCTGCAAAATTTTTTTATCCTGTCACAGTCGCTATCCACCTTAAATGAAAAAAATAAGACAAGGAAGAGAGATACTTGCGACTATGCCGAATCTTTTACAACCGCTGCCTTCATTATATAAAAAAAGGTTGGAGAAAACCAATTTTCGGTACTCTATAATAGTGGGCGGACGTTGCAAAATTTTTCCATTTTTATGAAATGCTCTGGAAATATTTATTATGCAATCTACGAGTAGTGAGCAAAATATCCAGAAACCAGAGGTGTTTTCAGCTTATATGTATATGTAGGTGTGTACTTTGACCGATTAGGACCATTTTTAATAGCAACGTACGTACGAGATCTTTCAATGTTTTTGCCAAATTTGATCCATTTATTTTAGATGGACAGACCGATATACTTAAATAGATTTAAAATTTAATGTTGATAGAGAATTTATATACTTTATTGGATCTTCCCCGTCTTTCGTGGTGAGTACGAAAAGATAGCATTCTGTAGGTCCCCCACAAGCAGTGGTTGGACGTTGTACAATTCTACGACAGTTCCGATAATAAGTACATCTGTGTTTGGCATGATCAATGATTGTTCAAATATGTCAATAGCTTTTTCCTACAATTTTAGAGGAACAACGTAGCGTGTTATTTTAGATCATATAGTCTCTATTGGCGCAGTTTACAAGAATAAAGGCTTAATCTGAGAAGCAGAGTAGGGCAACAAATGCGATAAGAATTTATTCTAAAACAAAATTTTCATTACTGCCAGCTACTTCAATTTCTTTTTCTTTTCTACTTATCAAAAAGTTTGACAAAGTTAGTGAGATTAATTTTAATGATACAACTATTAAAATGCTCAGCTTTATATAGAAGTTTGAAGTGGCAAACATCAAAGATCCATGAATATAAAGTTCTTGCGCGCTTAGTTTCTTTTCGAATGTGATTAATGGCAACCGGTATTATTTCGCACTGACCATCTATTTTAAAGACAATTTTGATGAATTTGATATTTAACGCAATTGCCGGGAGCGACGAGCACCCGAACAAAATTGCAAGATTTGGTGTTGGAGAAGTTAAGTCTGACATTTATTCTGCATAAAATAATTAGGCACATCTGGTACATATGTACTTGTAATACTATAGAACGAAGCCTGCTGAAGACATTAATGCCAGAAGTATCTTGAAAATTTCTGGCAATAACTGTGATAGGAATATTTTTTAAAAAATTACACTAAAAGAAATGGAAGATAAGCAAATTGTTTTTTTTTTAGTATATCTGATTTAATTTCAACAATAGCGCGTTCAATATTCGTGACGCGTTTTGTTTTTCTGTAGAGCAATGACTTCTCTGTTCCGAAATAAAATATTCGGTATGTTTACAGTGATTTCATAGTTTTGATTATTGAGTATGTAAAGTTTTTTAAAAATGTGAATCTAATCTCTTTTACGATACTCGCCAAGTTGACCTCATTTTAATTTCATCTTCCAATTTTATCTATACATCTAAAATTTGGGCTCTTCTTCGTAATTTTTACTACATTTAGTGTTCTACTAACATAAGGCTACATTGATGAAGAAGCGTAAATAAAGGTACTTTATGAAATTTCTCCTGTCTAATTCGAAGTGTTGCAACTGGAATGAAGAAGTAATTACGCCTTCTATCTTTACAGTCGCGTCTAGATATAATAGTTATGTGATAGTGCAACCTTCGTTATATCTGCCCGTTTACGATTATTTTCAAAAGCGTTTCTTTTTTTTGGATTTTATAAATGTATACTTTTCAAAATTATTTGATCGAATAAACGTGTTTAATGAAAAAAAAAACATGTACACAATAATATAATGTATTCCAAATTTAATTCATTAATAGTCCAAAGGCAAAAGTCGAAAAATTGTTTTAATGAAAAATAAAAATTGGATCATTTGCAATTTAATTATAAGACAATAAAAGTATTTACTTTACTTTTCGGCTTAAATAGACGATAGCATTATTAATTGATTTTTCAAAATTATCTTTTAGAACAAAAGAATAACGTTTAGGTAATTATTAAGCCCTCAATCACCGAGAAACTTTGTCTATTCGTCTACTCAATAGCCTGTAATCTTGGTGTTGAATTATTCGTAGCCAATGCTTTCATATTGTTTCGAAACGAATTAAATTGAAAACAATGAAAATATACTTAAAATGGAGAGCAAAAAAATGATAAAAATACACCGAAATTCGCAAGTGGCTTTCACAACCACAGCGTTCTTTACAATGCTTTATTTGTATTTCTTTTAGTATTAATACTATTAATTTTTATTATTAACTAAGTAGATCTTACGCAGAGCTTATAGTCGCATTTCTTTACTCTTGTCTCTTTATTCCTCTCGCAATCCGAAAATTACAACTTCATCGTCTCTAACTGAAGCAGTTGACCTCCTTTGAGTTTTCTGATTCTTGTTTTTTGTTTGTTTTGATCGCTTTCCCTTTGTCATAGAGAAAATGATTAGTCTCATTGTCAAGGCATCCTATTGAACTGCTGAAAGTGAAAAAGAAAATACGAAATCTTAGAAAAAAAAACGAGCGAAAACTAAATATCGAATTCCATAACACATTATGTAAGCATGGCCAATTTTTTCCATTTTGGTACGTAGCCATAAATAGAATATTCGTTATCGTTATAATTAATTAGAGCGAAAAACCGATTTTTCTTGGTTTTGAACAGAGAGGTATTCTTAATTTATGCTTCACCGTACGCACGGTCTTTGATCGATTAGGACCATTTTCAATACTAACTTGCGCGTAAATGTTTTGTGAAATATTTACCACCCACTTTACACAGATGATGAGACAGGTAGACGGACACAATTTGATATAGTTTATAGAGGTTCTGAAGCTTCTGAATGTTGCAAAAGTTTTGAGAAAATGAATGAATATCCATTCATCTTTCCCTTCGCCATCTTAGTAAGTACAAAAATTAAATTAAATTTCATCATACGGTTAATACCCGAAATATAGTTCCTTTTAAATTTGCCAACAAAGTGAAGGCAACAAAAAATCTGATTTGTAATGTCAACATTCTGCTCTGCATGATTAGGTGAAATTGTTCAAACATTCGTAAGCTGGAAATTGATAGTGAAATTAAACGAATTCAATTCTTCGCCTTTCAAGAAACGAAAAAACAACGAGAAGGATAATTAAACGTCATTTTTTTTACATAACACCTGTCCATTCATGTATAAGCGTCATATTAGAACCATTCAATTGGAAAGTACTAGTCGCTGCGGCCTCCCGTCAGACTTCAGTCTTTGCGCTTACAATTTGTTTACATCGATATGTCACGCATTTGAGTTGAGAAACGCTCCAATTCTGACCAAAAAGCTACGGAAATGTCTCGATGACAAGTTTGCCTTAATAGAAGAACAGTTTTTTGACGTGGCATCCACAAATTGTCAGATATTTTTTTGTCATTATCACACATTAAATATGTATGTTCTCTACAAAAATTCTGATTTCATATTTACATGCCAGATAAAGAACAAATTGTAATAACCACTAGTTGATTCGCAACTGTTTTTACCAGTTGAAGATTTCTTGGAAAATCGACAAAATGGTAGATGTTACGTCAAGATATTTCAACAACAGATTGCTGTACATTTTCAAAATATATTCTTTGGATTCGAAATATATGCGAACTTTTAATTTTCTTACAAAATGCAAATTTTTGATAATCTTCTTTCGGTGATAGTTATAACAATTTTCTTCTTTCGGTGATAGTTATAACAATTTTCTTAAAAAGTCGGAGTTTACAGCAGATGATCTTTCTAAATATCTTACTTTCCCTAACATTATCACCCAAAGAGAAAATTTTAAAAAGAAATTAAAAATTTTGGTGACATCTGCTTAGCTAGCGCATGCAAAAATTATCCTTTATTCGTCTAAGAGTTCAAGTTTCACTTCATTGTCTATTGAGATCGTGCAATGTGGACGAAAATATGCGAAAAATATTTCAAATCTAACTTTTGTTAATGTGTTGCCATTTATGGCCTGATCTCTTCTTATTTATTTTACGGTTTCAAAATAACCAATTGATTTGCGAGAAATAGCTAAATCGATACAAAATTTCATTTTGATAAAATGTATGCGTTACTCTGCAGCATGTTTTGAATTGTATTATAAGGACCTGAGACGTTAAAGGTGATCAAAGTTTTTATGAATTTGTCTATGTATGTATGTATGTATGTATGAATGTAAAATAAATAATAAAAGGCTTGGCTAACATAATTTGCATTTAGTTACGTTATCGTTGACCTCAAACATATACATGTAACGAAGTTTTGACTTAAGACTCTTATAGACTTTAATTACTTCTAGTCGTTAACAAGATTTAAAATCATTTTTGCACAATTTTCCACACAGCTCTGGTAAATGCTTTTTCTCGATTGCAATTCGATGATTTCTATCACTTTTTGGCTGAGAGTTCATGACAGTAAGTGCAGAAATGAGCAGATACTTCCATTGGTATTTTACCATGCTCTAGGTACCTTATAAGGTTTTTCATAATTTTTCTCACTATTGCAAGGAGAATGACTTAATTAGACTCTTGTCATCCTATAATTATAAATAAAAGAAAAATGTTATGCTACACATAGAGAATAATTTAGTGAGATCAACATCACCATATGCTGTTTGGAATCAATGAACAGAGAAAAAAAAAACAAGAAATTATTACCAAACGTAGAAATACGACGCAGACAGACTCAAAGGCTGCAACTAGATCTTGTGTTGATAACAAACATATACAAAACGCCTTTTACTCTATAAAATAGCTAAAATAAGAGTAAATAACACTTATGAGCAGAAATTGTCGGCTCAAAAATAGTAGTAATAGTAACAGTGGTTGGCAGTCTTGTGGTATAAAATTAAATAAATTCAATTGCAATTGCGGGCCAATGTTGTTTAATGTTGTAATGTTGTAATGTTCATATCACTTACAAGTGACAATCTATATATATAATATATATATATATAAATAAAAAATAAAACGCTCTAAAATACATATTTTTTTTTCTTTTTTTTGAAAACGTGAACTAACTTGAGTTTAGAGTTTTTAGAAGCCTTCAGAAAATCGCTTGCATTTGTTAGCGTTTATAATTTAATGATTTAATGGTTAAATTTACAAAAAAACAGTATAAAAAACAAAGAAAAAAAAACAAACCAGTATATAAAATTGCTCTGAAAATTTGTGGCAATGTTTCTCAATCATCTCTTTGTGGCAACAACAAAAAACGTCAAGAGAATTGAAATGATTTAAAATATGGTCTGAAAACTTACTATGCCGTAGAGATAACATACCGGGTAACAACTAAACGCAACATGCACACATTCATAGAAACAAAAATTCATATGACTCGAAAAACTTGTACACTTTTTTTTAATCGTTTAAATGTAAAAAGAAAGAAAATCAAAATAAAAATCAAAATAAAATTAGAAGAAAAAAATATAAAAATACGTGAGCATATCATTTCAATGCACTCCATACCACCCAAACAATCCAGCTCATTCACATAAACTGATAGATATCAACCTGCAGACACATGTATGAGTTGCTTTTTCTACTTCGATAGAAGAAATGAAACGCGTAACTGTAGGTGTCTACGACATACATTAACAAAAGTGTGTTTTTTACTTATATACGATTACCTACTTATGTGCTGCAGTCTCTGCTGTAGTCTCTGCAAAAATTTTCCTTTCATTTGGAGTTATTTTCTGTTTGGATTTTGTTCTACTATTCACTAATAGCTTCGTAGACATGTTATCGTTGCTTTTTGTCATTTTATTTTCTATTTTTTATTTTGCTGTTTTAATTAAGAAGTTTTATGAAGATTCATTTTCTTCTCTAGGGTTTAATAACAAATAATGATCGTGACAAAGAAAACTGGTATTTTAATCGCCTCAACACGAACCATGATTTCAAGCCTTTAAAAGCGATGAGCAAAGTAGTGTAATAAATAAATAAATAGAGATCACATATAAAAAAAAGAAAAAGAAAAAAAGAAGCAAAAGCATACCATCACCGATATCGATCGGAGCTAAGTATACGGCTTGTCAAACCATAGTAGCAAGCATATTAGGTTTATAAGCGAATCTTAGGAAGCGTAAGACCTTAAAAATTGATTTAAATATGGCATCGATACGAACTGAGTTTTAAGAAGAGTTGATTTGGTTGTTATACAAACATACTTTTTGCTTCATTTAGCCATTTTGCAAAAGACCCTAAGCGAGTTTAATAGCTTGTAATTATAGTTATATTGGCTGCGTTTTATGAAAAGAAAATTGTTGCTTAATAAAGCCGGCGAGTCATTGGTATCCTTTATCAACTTAACTAAGAAGAAAATACTTAAGATAAACCTAAATTTCTCATGCGAGTAAGAATGCTAAATACACCCTTGAAGTTCGCTCTCAACAATTACTAAGTGCTTCGCTACATATAGACTTGTTTGTCCTTTAATGGATTGAATTTTAGAAAATATCTTAATAAACATTTTAGAAAATATTTCTAAAATTTGGTTTTAAAATTGTTTAAATTTTTTAATATGAGCCTGTTGATGGTAGAAATGTATATAAACAAAAGGTAAAAATATAGTTTTGTGATTGAATTGCATTCGAGTAATATTGATATACGGAGTCCATTACAAGACTTTTGTTGATACGATTATTGTTGTGTGTGTCTGGTGAAACTTTGCGGACATTTTTAAAAATATTTCGGCTGTACCCTAAAATATACGGTCTCAAGATAAAAAAAGTGTTACTTTTTTTTATAATTTCCATGTGCAACCCCTCGAATTGTTAATGTTAGGTTAAGGTTAAAGGAGTTAAATTGTTAAGGGGTTAAGAGGTTAAGAGGTTAAGAGGTTAACGAGGTAAGGGGTTAAGGGTTAAGGGGTTAAGGGGTTGAGTGGTTAAGTTGTTAAGGGAACACAGATTCGACATTATTGTCCTGACTTCTAGCAGCAAATTACGTCTTTTATTTTTCTCGTAATTTTCTGAGCAAATGCTTGCACAAAATAATATTATTAATGAGTTCACATTAATTCACCCAATTTATTATTTTTATACTGAATAGGTTGCTTTCTCAACTTTTAATTATTGGTTATTATTAGAATAAATCATGTTGTAGTGCTCTATCTAATTATGACACTTAATGTAGCATGTTTTTTAATTGTAATTGGGTTAAAATAACGCGCGAATAATATCGTTAAAGAATATTTCTTGAAAGATTACTAATTTCTAGTGGTCATTAAGACGGCTTGAAACTGCTGAAAAATTATTAATTAGTAACATCGCGTCTCACACACAAATATCGAAACGAACAGGATGAGTGATGGTATATTAATTAATATGTTTGCTCTTTTTTTAAAGACAAGAAATTTTGTGACAATTTACAAAGTCTAAAAAAAGCCACCACCCTTATAAACGTTCCTCTACAGTTTAGGTCACATTGAGAGAAATTTTAAATGAAAAAGACCTTTTTGTTTAGAAGGTAGACAACAAGACTTATGTTACGAAGTGTTACTTTTCAAACAATTAACTTTAAAGTCTCGAATCCAGAAAGGGTACTTGATAGCTGGTGTTGTAGGAATTATTTTTAACAATCTATTTATAAGATCCTTTGATTCATTTTCATATTTTCGTATTTCTATATATATATCTTTGCAAATATTCCTTCTTCTCTTCCTTAGATTAAACTTCTCTTAGATGCTCTTGACGAAATTATTAATAATATTATCTCTTATTTAAAAGCACTCTCTTCAGCAATAAAAACTCTTTGGTTTTTGGTTAAAAATGAAAAAAAGATATTGATAAAAAAGGCAAAGCCGCTGAAAGAAACTGCAACGCAGAGAAACTCAAGTGAAGAGAAAAAAATTATTTTATACCACAATTCAAAACTTGGCTTTTACCAGCAGTCAAAGCTATGCCATGGTTTTACGTTATAAGGTTTATTTTCTTTATTCTTGCATTTATCTTTGCTGTTTGCTTTAAACTTTTTTGATTTGATTTCAAAAAGCTAAAGTTAGGTTCCACTTCAACAGCGCGCAAGTGCAAGCGACAGTTTTAGAAAAGTGCTCGTGCGCAAAGCACGCAAAAGCGGTTGTCACTTGATTGAAAAGGCGGTTGGTTGTAACCTAAATAAAATTTTAAAAAAATTAACACAATAAAATTAATCGGAAATAAAATAGATACGCAGTGGCACTGGGAAACTTAAATTTATAAAAAAAAAATAAAAATTTTAAAATTATATACGGAAATATTAAAAAAAAAACTTTAAATAAAATTTAAAAAAAAAACAAGAAGAAGAAAAATATAATTTCATCTTTAAAAGAAAGTTTTCATTGATCGACAGAGAGAGCGAGTAATTTCTTCATTACGTTAGTTCAGCATTTCCATTGACCATCACAAAGGGGATATTGAGAAAATCTTTTGAGGGAAATCCAAACAGATTTTTATTTGTAACAACAACAATAACAAAACAGCTCTTTTGCTTGAATCTTCATAACGGTAATAGCTGGACAATCGGTTTCATTGATTCTTTCAGATATAGTGCAGGAAACAACAACAACAACAACAACAACAAAGAAAAGAAAATCTCTGTTAAGAGTGTTGCACCTGTTTTAACGTTTTTCGATTCGTTTTTCTTCCACATTTTCGCGTTCCACAACATTCAACAGAAGCAGCATATATTCGTAGTTATTCAGCCTATTAAAAAAAAATTAACTAAAATAAATTGTTTTTCAATATTTTCATTTGCTTGCACGATATCACGAGATCACAGCACACCATCAATGTACTGTCTTTTTATATGTAAGTGTTGTAATCTGCCAACACGTACATATTTTCTTGTTACACTTGCACCGTAATTCGATTTGGAAATCTTTAGCGCACAAGTAAGAAAAACAAAAAAACAAAACGCAAAAAAAAAAAAAATAAAACAAAAAACAACAACACAAATAATAATAAAATATAATAATTGCAATAGAGAGTGAATTGAAAGAATTAGCAAAGAAAACAAAGTGGAAAGAAAAACAAAAGAAAAATTTTTGAACGAACGGTGTGAAACTATATCTTGATTGTGTGTGTGTGTGTGTGCTTGAAGTTTTCGCATGAACTTAATTTTTGTTTTTTTTTTCGTTTTTTTTTTTGATTTGTTACCGTATTTTGTGTGTAATTGTGTATAATTTCAACATTGTGTTGTAACGGTTCCATCCACATTATAGCAGCGATTACATTATAAAATGGATCTAAAGCAGCGAGGATTTCCATTATTGTGGTTAATTGGATTATTCTGTGCGATTTTCAATACAGGTGAGTAGGAAAAGGCATTTATTGTAAATTAAATTAAAACAAAAAAGGTTCCATTTATTTAGGTGCATATGTATATATCGGACTAACAATTACAGATTAGCAGCTAAACATATTTAGTAAGCAGTAGAAAGGCTACTAAAATATTAGAAAAATTACAAAAATAAAATAATAGAAACAAAAGTCTACTTAGCGGAGCTCAAACCATTTGAAATAACTAGTTTACAGTCAGAACATAATAATTCCCAATTTGCCAATTAGAACACTTCTGCAATATTTGCATCATCGACTGTATTATGGCGTCTATGGATTTAGAGATTGACTAAGAAAACATTTACCATTCAACTCTCGCCATTGAAATTATCCATTCACTATATAATGAAGCGTTAACTTAAAGCCTTGTGTGTTAATAGGATAAACTAATCAACGATTCAATATGCATCTTGGACTATTTCTTGTCTTACTCGTACACGAACTTGACACATTAGAGCTGTGCCTTGTTTTTTAATCATACTGCCCGTCTTTGGAACTATCTGCCCGTGACTCTTTCATGCTTTAATTTTCAAGTCGTGCTTACACAAATTCTATAATCTTTTCTGACAACAAACTACACTAAAAATCGTCCTCTGACTGACTAGTTAAAAAAAAAAGAACAAAAAAACGATGATGACCCCGTTGTTTTCCTTTAAGTTCTTTCCTCGTAAAAAATGATATGAAAAAATTATGTGATTAGTTTGATAGCACAGTTTATTATTATAATCAAAAATGAGATCATTCTTGATGCTTGTTTAACTTCAAATATAACAATAATCGTAATGTAGAGAAATGTTAAGAAATTTGCATGAAATTTATTAGAAATTTATTAAAGTATTTCATTAATACAAAGAACATATATTTTTAATTAACTTTTGTTTATAATATTTATAAATTTCATTTTAAAACTTGATATTATTGATATTTTTATATTATTAAGTTTCCTCTTAATTTTTATCTAAATCTAGTGCTACAGAGGTTTTCTTAGTTCGTTTGTAATATTTCGGAATATTTTTTAAATTTATTTTAAATGTTCTTTCGTTATATTTTTTTTTTTCAAATCTCACGATCGAAAAACGTAATTTGTTGCCCAGAGATAGAAATTCTCTAAGATTAATAAAAAACAAACGAAAATGTAAATTTCGAAATATTGTTTCAATTTATTTCTGCACAATTTATGGCTTAGTTTTGAATATTGGGTCCTGGCCTCAGGCCTCTTTTTAGTAAATTCTGGCACTTTCTCTTTGAAAAAAGGTACAAAAGTTCTTCTCATCTTCTTCTATTCTTGGTTAGTGAAACCGGAGTTTGATAAAATTCACAGTTGGAATCAAATTACTCTGATCACTCTATTTTTTTTTTTTTTGCATAACGAACTTGTCACGTCTGTACTTCATGAATTAATGACTTCCCGAAATGAATTTATTAAGTTCGTCTCTGTTGAGATTACCCGAAACAAAACGATAGATGCTCTTGATGAGCATTCTATACTTATTTAAAGTATCGTATATCGAGAATTTTAATCAACGAAATTTTCTTTCCTCCTGTGGCAACCCTAAATGGGATATTACATTTTCTAAACTGATGTAAGCTATTGAGGCCCTATCAAGAATATATTTTATCTTTTTATAAGGAGGAAATTGTACTTTCTTCATTTGCTTGGAGAACAGAAGTTCTTTTATATAGATATATAAATCCTATTGCCTGCACATGATTTTTAGTTTATATATATGAAGTGCTGCCGATTTGTTTAAAAATATGATCTGGATATACGACTTATTGTGTGTATGATGTATATCGCAGAGCACGCGGAGTTGATCTACACCGCAATCAATACCTGACTATATCCAATAATCATTGTTTTTGTTTTGTCTCGTTTTCTTCATTTATTTCATACAAAAAACGAAAGTCAAGTGAACTAATAAAAGCAGGCGATAAATATAAATCTTTTAAATGGCGATAATGATTTCAATGCCACTAATGCACCATCATTATCAACATCTTCATAATCATTAAGTGCTTAAAAGCTAAAAATAAAAAGAAAAAGCCTAAGGAAATATATCCAATAACTGAAGTAAAATAACATCGAACTACAAATTGAGTTTCAAATAGAGTACGAACGAAAAAGATTTAATAAAAATATTTTTCTTGAAAAGAGTGAACATATAGTTAAATGAAATAAATGAAGTAAAATGAGTTAATTTTGTTTTAACACATTTAATTAAGGCATAGAAAAAGCAATGTTTGTTTTTTATTTAAAAATTTGTTTTCTTTTTTTTTGCTTGAGTTTGAATGAAATCGAATTAATTAACAAAGTTTATTGACTTTTACTTCATAAGAAATGCCTTTTCAGTCGAATGCTTAAAACTATTATCATTATTATAACGTAATCTTTCTTTGATTCTGCATGAATAACATGATAATCTTTCGTTTATGTTAATTTTAAATATTAGTTTTTTATATTCAAATAAAGATGACAATATTTGCCTGCTTTCTGTGGTTAAAATGTCATAAATTAAACATTTGCAGAGATTGCAATAAAAAAAAAGCTTAGCTTCGGAAGTACTTGTTTTGGTAAACATTTGTTAGTATAAAATATTTACTTAAGAATAATTTTACTTTTTAATTGCAAAGATTTTCTTGAAAGTGTGAACAGTCAGCGAATGCGGCAAATTTCGGTTGATTTCGAACAAGTTTTTAATTTTTTTTTTGTTTTGCTATTTTGTTTTCTTAATAATCATTTATTTACTTAATTGTTTATTAACTTTTTCGTTATTAAGACTTCTGTTAATTCAAGCAGTGCTCACTTTACTTTTGATAAAAATGAAAAAATTGGGATTGGTTGTTTTTAAAATTCTCAAAATTAAAAAAAAGTAAATAAATAAATAAATAAAATAATAAAAAAGTAAATAAATAAATAAAAAAACATTATAGCCCGACTTTTAAATACCCTACACCACTTTGCTTAATATAATATAAATAATTTATGATATTGTCCAACAAATAGACCCACATAGACCAAATTTATCGCAGTCAATTTTTATGTCAAATAACTATTAGGGACTCATTTCCATCATAAAATATTAAAAATTAAACCTTTTTGAGCTATGGAATCTTACTTTTCAACAGAACACTAACCTGAGCTGATTTGTGGTCCGAATTCGATGCAGTTAATGCTTATGTAAAATTACTATTAGATACTGATTTTCATCATAATGTATTATATATTAGACCTTTCCTTTTATAAGGGTTTACCTTTCTTAAGAAAGGTTATATGGGAGGTGATTTAAATCGTAGTCCCATCCGATCCAAAGTTTGTTATATTTATTTTATATTATTTTTACCGATTTTTTGTTTTGTGAAGACTTTTTTCATATGGGGCGTTATGTCAGGAGTGGTCGTAGAGATGATCCCATCGAATTCATTTCCAATAGCATTCATCTTTGAAATGAGGCGCGACAATCTACGAAATTTTTTCAAAATATTTCAGAAATTACGACCTACAGTTTGACAAAAAAATATATAGACCGAAAAAAAATATATAGACACTCAGACCTAAATTGTTTTCTGAATCGATCGGTCTAATAAAAAGAAGTTCTATTTCAAGCTCTTCTGTGTATTGCATACCACCACAAAAGCACATGACAAGTCGCGTAGAGTAAAAAAATTTCAACTATTTCAATTTCCGTTAGATTTTCTTGCCGTCTACTATCACCAAAAAGTATATAGATTCGCGATAAGCGTAAGATTTTGAGCGGAATCAACCTGTGTGCGGTTCACTGGTAAGAAAGCACAGGAAGCTGTTTTTAAAAACAATCTTTCAGAAATACCTTCAGATATGTTGTCATTTGTTTAATAATAATGTTTAATCAATCTGGTCGAAAGAAGTGAATAGTTTCAAATTGATGTGTGCTCATTGTGAATTTCTAGCATCTAGTTTATTAAAGTTGTTTTTAAAATTTATATTCTGAGATGATGTAAACCATTTCTACGTTAAGTAACGATTCGTACATAAGCCCTTTTTTGAATTTGTAACTAAGAATGATGAACTAATTAATTGGGTTTCCACATATGTTGACCGTTCCGCCGCCAGTTTTAATAGTTTTGATGAATTAAATAAGTTACTCAGCTATGCCGATTTGTAACGTGATTTGCTCTCTCTCATAAGGAATACCACTCTAACGTGACTCGATTCTTAACCCCTTAACAGTTATTTATTCAGCAATAAAAGCAAAGCAAAAAAATTACTTAGATCAATTATTAAATCTAATCTAAGATTGCTTATAGTTAAGTTCAAGTTTCCGTCATTTTGCAAAAATTCTTTATCAGAATAGTGAACTGCCAGCTCGCATGGCTACTACATACCATACTTAGCAAGAATATATGCACTTACTTCAATTTCTGAAGTCGAATTTCCAACGTAACGCTCTTTGCATTCGAATAGAATACGACATTATGTAAATATGTTATAATTTTTTATTTAATTTAAATTATTAAGACATTATTTTTTTATCTTAACTTGTTGCAAAACGAGTTTATTAATCTTTTTGATTGTTCCAATCTAAATACATGCGCAGTTCTTTCACAATTTATTTATTCAAATTGTGATTTTCTAAACTAAAGTAACGAAATTTATGGTCAAAATTCGCAGTTTAATAATTTAACAAATTATTAACCACATATTTTGAGTTTATAATTTTAGAATTTATAATTTGAAATAAATAAGGATATAAAGAAATTATATACAATAGCAATAAAATAAATAAAGAAATTATTAGCTCTGAATCATGTCAACGCAAATTCTTAATCTCGAACGGTTTTTATAAACCGGAACTTTGGCAGAGTGATTTTTCTTTATGTTGTTACCAAAATAATTCAATTAATCATACTTTTAATTTTAATCATAAAAAAGAGCAACCTTTGAACAATTTTTTCATTTAAAAGTTTCCAAAAACTCAACAATAAGACTTGATTTTAGAGAAACTTATAGAAAGGTTATGGTAGCGGTGCTCAGAAGAACTCATGTTAGCTTGATTTGAAGTGAAACAAGAAAGAACATTTTATGTCCATCGCCCACCGTTATTTTAAAAAATGGGGAAAAACTAAATTTTAATAGGGGGGCGTGGCAGGTTTATTATATTTTTGTGGAATACTCTATAACACAGCCAGCCATGGAATACCAAGAAGAACAGTCAGAGTAAAACAGCAAAAAGTATGGCTTTATAGAGCGAATAGTCTAATGTATCCATAATAGTGATTGAATGTAAAAATTAACTGTATAAAATTTGGATCAAGTAGGTGTACTTTTTTGTAGGTACACTTTTGAAAAAAAACCAATTTTCAAAAATTTTGATAACTTCAGCTTGCGTGTTGAATTGATCTCCCTCTCAAATAAGGATACGAATGAGAGATATGTTGTTACATGGAAATGGGGTACATTTTTTCGTATTTAAATTTCGATATTTGGACTATAACTTTTCTTTGTATTTTTAAAACGTCTGTATGTTACACAAGTAAAAACAGAACTGTCCTTCACTAGCATTCTTTTTTCCGTCTTCCTGTTCTCACGTATTGCTGTAAAAGTCTAAAGTAATCAAAAAATAAAATTGATATGGTTTTGCATAATAAGTGACAAAATAATAAATAAATAAACCTGCGAACTATTACGTATAAGTACGTACGCATAAGCAAGTAAGCAAGTATGTAGAAGTAAGCGATACCTACGTCAGCGAGTCGAATCATGTCTTTTTGCACAATTACAGCATATGAACACATAATTAAAGTTAGTTGTATTCAAATGGAAAAGGAATAAGCGAAAAGCGAAAAAAAATGAAAGTGGAACAACATTCATTGACTGCATTGGGTTGAAACAAAGCATTAAAAACAAATACGTGTTTGTAATTAGAAATTATTGTTATTTACTGTGTTGCCTGTTATCGTATGCTTTAGCATAATTTATTTGCATTTTATGGAATTTTTCCTATAAATTAATAAAAATTAAATAAACTCATACCAATGTTAAAGTCTGCGGAGCGCTGTGAAAGAAAAAAGCGGAGAATATTTTGTAATGTCATAAATGTAGAAAAAAAAATTAAATAAAGAAAGTAAAAGCATGATATTTTTAAAAGTTTAAGGAAATAGTTAAGTAATACTGGTAACGTACTAATAATGCCGCTTCCTGATAGCTATTGGTTGTTAAGGAAACGTATGTCAGCTTTTTCAAGGCGAAATTTTTCGTGCGTAAACAAGTCAGACGAAACAGTGAGAGTATAAGTGGAGGACATAGTATACATTTTCTAAAATTCCTAAGATATTAGGATATATTTCGCATAGACGAAAATTGATTTTCTTTTACAAATACCATATACGGATGGGGTACATAAAGAAAATAAATGGCTAGTAATAAACATGTAGCTTCGTTTGTAACTTTCAGTAGGACCCATACATCCAATGACATTTGTTAACGTATGGTTTAGCGTCGATTTGACCATGTCTGTTCATATGTCTGACTTTAAGGAATTTTGTTCGCGAAAATTAAAATAAACAGCTGCTGAAGCTTGTAAAAATTTTAAAAATTAGCGTAACTTACACTTGATATCGCGAACAAAACTTTCATTGCTATACTAGATATGGATCTGAAAGTTGAAAATTTGTAAAAGCAAATCAACTAAGACTCTGCTGTAAAAATGCGAGTTATTAGTTTACAGACGAGCCTATCGTAATATAGGGTTCACAAAAGTACGCGCACGAAGTAAACAGCTATAATTTACAAATAGTTGTAGACATCCGGTAAGGCCATCTAAAAAATCAATGCAAGGTCAATAAAGCAAATTGTACTTTTTTTCCGGTGGTAAGATTTTTATTCTCTCTCTTTAACCTTTTTACACACCTCTTTTTTTAATGCCATTGAGAGAATGGTGAAGGCTCCTCTTTTTCTTAACACTTTATTATCATTCGTTTGAATCGCTTGAGGAGTTATTATTATAAGTGCTGAATTTTTCTTTATATATAAATAAACGCTGTAAGGAGTTTAAGGTATAAAGATGACTGTGAATTAACGAACTGTGTATACAAAAAAAATTACGGGTTTTTTGTTTTTGTTTATTTACGTTTGAACTTGAAACAAATACAAAATGAGTCTAAAGAATATTTCTTTCAATCACCTCAACTAGAGATTCAAGAATTAATAATCCGTCACTTTAACACAACGGATTCCGTTTGACGATTACGCAAACTACTGCATTCTCCTTAAGACATTTTTTATGTCTTAATTTCAAGTTATATAATGAGAATGTTATTTAATGCTGTTAATGCTAACATTACATCTGAGAACAACACAAGGCGAGAAAAGAAAGAGTCGTAAAATCATTTAAGTGAAATGATAAGAAAATTTAACTAAGAATAGAAAGAAATAACATTTGAATAAAATAGAAAGTTTATAAGTAGCTAAGAAGCCGATTCCAACCAGATTTATTAGTCATGCGGCAGACTAATCAGCGAGAATGAGATTCATATGAAGAATAGTAGAAAAAGAAAGTTTATGAATACAAGTGAAATGTAAGTTAGTAGTCGGTTTTACATTAACATAACTTGCGCTAAGTGAAGCGTACGAATGAACAGGTAGATATCAAATAGATAATTATGCTTAATGTTTAACGTCCATAGCCGAAGTCATCTTCAAAGTAGCTGTTAAAGTATAATATATATGAAATACGCACACTTTTATCTGGGTCTGATACCCAGTACAATTTGTAAGTTATAGTTTTTAGGTCATTTAGGTCATGTGAGAATATTTTTAGAACGATCGCCTCTCCTTCTTTTATAATTTTGTTTTTTTTTTTTTTTGAAAACTCCCCCTTCTTTTCTTATTAAGATAATGAGGTACAAAGAAGAATGTGGCCATTTACTAACTTTAGTGTACACTAAGAATATTTATGAAAAGTTTTTGTAACAAGTCGACGTGCAAGCAAGCATGCATACATCAATCCAGAATCTTAAGCTTATAATATGTGATTTATATCATTTATGAATATTCTTCTAATCGTTGTTTCAACAAGAGCATATGATCTAGTTAACCAGCACCTTTTAAAACATATTGTGTAAATTTACTTGTTTATTTACATACATATAGATAATAAATGAATAAATATCATCTATGAGATTTCTATCACTTTTTATATAAGGGAAGACTGAATTTAATATTACCGAAATTTATCAGATTCTCAACAAAATATTCTTTATTTTATTTGATTTGGTTTTAATTGAGTTTTTATTACCTCTTGATTTGAATTTTTTCTACCAAAATTCAATTAAGTGTATTAAATGCTAGAATTTTTTTTTTATTCTCACTTTCCTCTTTACAAAAACAAAGACTAGAAAAATATATTATATGAATATGTTATCCCATAAGCCCTTTTGTGCAATTGTGTATAATAAGTTTGTGAAGAACTGACCTTACGACCTTACCATGTATTGAACCTGTAGATAGCAATTTTGCATAAATTTCGATGTACACTTTGGTATACTTTGATAAGGTTTGGTCGAAGAATGAGTCGAATTAAAGTTAGTTTAAATCGGAGTGTTTTGACGACGAGGCCCTACATAACGACATATCTTGAAAAAATTGTTACATGAAGAATTTGCGATTTTTAACATTTCTCGACAAAAAAGGATAAAAATGAATATAGAAAGTGAATGAATAAACGTAGAAAATTATGACGGGAATGGATAATTTTTTGATAACGCCCTTAAAAAACAGATATAAAACACTATGTAATAATAAAATCTAATTTCGAGTATTTTATTATGAAAAATGGTTTAGGATAATGATTTGACATAAAAATGTACTGCGCTGAATTTAGATCCTTACATCAGATAAAATTTTGTATGAAAATTAGGCATTTCTTTACATGATAATCAAGTATAATTTTTGGTACCTTATGAAGAAAATAGATGAAAAATTGTTATTTATTGTGCAGCGTACTCAAATACCGGTTTAGCAATTGTAATATTTTAATTCGCTTATGAACCCCTCATTATCGCATTCGATTTTTATTGTTGGATTGTTTACGATCGATTATCTATACATTTTAAAGACATTGAAATTATTCAGTGTGAAATACGCATTTCTTTACTGCAGATGAGCCTGAGATACTAAATTAAACGGGCTTGACGGTGTCAGCCCTCCTAACTAATCACATGTTTGCTTTGTAGAACATAGTAATATTCTTTATTAATAATTTATTATCAATTCGCTGGTTTGCATCTTAAGTTTTTTCTTTAAGATGAAATGAAAAAATGAATGAAATAAATTTAGCTTTATTTTGCGTATTAATTTAAAGCAAGAAAAATTAATTTGGAATTTGTTAAAATTCAAAAAAAAAAAAAAAACTAAAAAAAAATTCTCAAATTCTTCATATAATATATTAATATATAAAATAATAAATATATTTACTTTCATTTTTCGTTAAACCTTAAAAGAAATCGTCACGCTACGATTTTCTTTATTTAGTAACGCGAAATAAAATAATCATAAGCCATAAATTCATTATAAAATCATATTTGAATTAATAAGGAACAAAAAACAACAAACTTTGCTACTGTCATCAATCAAAATCATCATCATACAAAAAAGACTTTCATTAAACAAACAAATGAATAATAAAAAAAAAATAAAAAATTAAAAAATATTATAAAAAAAAACTGTGAACAACGTTGTTCCAACACGTGTTTAAGCGCCTGAAACCGTCGAAAACGAAAAAAAAATAATAATAATTTGATTTGTCACCGCACAGTTTGCATATTCGATTATAATTAATATACGTAATATGGCTTGGGCTTCTCCTTCAGACCCTCTGAGTGGCTAATCTTGCTTCGCCATACAAATGCTTAGTATTATGTTAAATGCAATGGAAAGTAACTAAATTTTCTTGTATAATTTTTTCGTTGAGCGCATAGACATGCTTACCTTACGTACATAAAATAATTTACTTTTTATTTCGTTTTTCGCACTCCAAAATGCTGTGAAAGTCATTTAGTGTTGGGCCAGACATTTGTCGCAATATCTATAGGTTATTAAGTCGTCGGGCATGATCGATTACAGGTTACTTGTCTTTGTTGTTTATTTTAATTTTACTAATAGATATTTTTGCGCATATATTTCTTTTGCAAATATTGTACTTGTTCCTAGGAATTATTGGTGGGCCAGTGATAAAGAAATTTTGGTCAAAATTTCTTCTTTGTCCATTGACTATGGTGACTTTGAATAAGTTCTCGCTGTTTTCCTGTTGTATACATCATAATCAGAAAGATTCATTTATTTTCAATCAATGTCTGTTTGACTTGAACTTGGACGATGTTTAATAGAAGATTCATTTTGTGGATACCATTAGGAGTTTAGTTGATTTCTAGTACTACGGGTTTCACATTCCGCCTAAAAGATAAGAACAGTATCAATTAGCGTCGAACAATATTTTGAATAAAATACTTCATGTCCTTTTTTGTTTTGCTCTGTAAACATCTTTCTCGAAGATTTGTGCTTTCAGGTTATACACAACAGGGTAGAAGCGGATCGGGGTTTCTAACCTTGGCTTGTCTAATTTTTTTATAAGTAGCTACAGGTTGTCTTACTTATAAGCATAATGGTCAAGCAGAATTTCCATTTTTATGGTGATAAACAAAGGAAGAGTACTTTGGTGGATACCATCAACAAGTCAATGCAAATCAAAACATAACAAATTGGTGTACTGGTTGTACTTGGAATTGTACTTGGAGGTATCTTTTAAGATAACATATTTTATTCAACAATTTTTCTGCATTTTATGCCAAGTGTGTAGTACATTCCAACCCTGGTAATTCGTTCTAAAGGGACCTTTGTATACTACCACTGCAGTCAAATACGCTACATTAATATTTTAAATAGTGTGGAATTTGTACGTGTACATTGCTATGGAATGATTAAACAAAAGCTTATATTTATTGTTCCTTAATCTATCTCTAGTTAAACATATTACTTTTAATTTTGGAAAGTGTTTCATGAAACATGAAACAAAAACTGAAAATTAGTGACGGTTGATATTTAATTC